>OU342742.1:134282666-134674915 GCA_910589775.1 Avena eriantha
CCAGACAAAAGAGTTATTCTGATTCCAAGCGCAGGGATGTGTCTTATGAAGTGGGAGACCGTGCGTATCTCCGAGTTTCACCGCTACGAGGAGTTAAGAGATTTGGAATCAAGGGTAAGTTAGCACCCCGATTCATAGGGCCCTACAAGATCTTGGGTCGTAGAGGGGAAGTTGCCTATCAGTTGGAATTACCCGAAGTGTTAACTGTTCATGATGTTTTCCATGTGTCGCAACTAAAGAAGTGTCACCCGGAAATGGCTGAAACCCCACTAAAGGATACGGTTCCGTTGAACGAGGTCCAACTGGAAAACGATCTCACCTATGAAGAAAAACCCACCCGGATTTTGGAAACAGCCGAGAGAATTACTCGTACCAAGACTATCAGGTTTTGCAAAGTTCAATGGAATCACCATTCCGAGGAAGAGGCCATGTGGGAACGTGAAGAAGACCTGAAGAAAGAACACCCACACCTATTTGCTAACCAACCTGAATCTCGGGGACGAGATTCTTCTTAAGGGGGGTAGGTTTGTAACATCCCAATTTTTTTGCAATTATAGATGTTACTAGAAGCATGCATCATATCCTTGCATCATGGCATCGCATAATAAAAACTGCATAGATATTTCTTCCTAAATCCCATAGTCATATATAGACTAAAAGGGGTAAAACCTTTTTGAACCACCAACACCCTTGCAAAAGTGTTATTTTATAATCCTACCCTAACCCTCTTCTTTTTATAAAATTTTAGAGACCGATTTCGTTTAAATCGGAGTCCGTTTGCAAAAGTAATGCGACTTTTAGTAAAAAGAAAGTAAAAAAAAAGAAAAAAAAGAAGAAACCTAGCCTAACCGGACCGGCCGAGCCAGCCCGGGACTTACCTACCGCCCGCCTGGCTGGGTGGGCGTCGCGCAGCGCGTGGGCCGGCCCAGCAAGGCGCGCCATCCGCCTGCCCGCCTCCAGCCGCAGCCACCGACAGGCCGGACCCACCCGTCATCCGCCTCCTCCGTTCGAGTCCGGCTCGAGCACGTCGTCGTCGCCGTGTCAGCACAACCGACTCCGGCCGAACCGGAGCGGATTCCGTAGTCCCCGCGCCAAGAAAACCCGCCTTTTTAAAGCCCCGGCATGCCTCCCGCGAAACCCTAGATTTTTTCTACCCCACCGCCACCGAGCCGCCGCCAATCGCTCGCCGGAGCTCCGCCGCCCGCCGCCACCTCGGGAGGGAGGAGCCGCCGCCGCCCCCGGGAACAGAACCGCGGCGAGGAGCCGGTCGTCGTCGTCTACTTCACCGGGTCGGGGGAGCACCGCCTCGCCACCGTCGACCGTCGCCGACCGCCGTCGACGCTCCGGCGACACCCACCGTCGCCACCGCCGGTAAGCCAGCACCCCCCTCTTTGACCGTTATATCGAGATCCAACGGCACAAAACGGTCAAACCGCCCCCGGCAAATCGCGTCGCGCCGCGTGGAACTCGCCGTGTCATCGCCGCGTCATCACCGTGTCGGCGTCACGCGTGCCCCGCTGGCCAATCCCGAGCCACCACTTGTCGCCGCGTAGCTGGCCACCTTTTTATTTTCTTTTAAATAGGCAGAAAATACTTTAATCTTGTAAAATCCATAGTAATTCGAGTATTAGTCCAAAAATTGCGTATAATATACCGTTGGATTCATATTTTTGAGTAAAACACAGATCTACAATAATATTGCTGTTTTACCACAGCAATCTTGCAGTAGGATTTAAAGTTTAGATTAGAGTATTTTAGTTCTAGAAAATTATCCGTAGCTCCGTTTTAGTTGATTCTTGTTGCGTTGGCTTTGTATCGACAAGACCTTCTGCAGAAAATTGTCATATCACGCTTAGGGTGTTCAGATCTGTCTTGAGGTAGATTGGAGTTGTAGATCTAGTTTTAAGCTTGGTTATTTAAGGTTTAACCCAAAATACTTAAAATCTATGGGGAATCGATTCTAATGACATCCCCAACTCAACAACACCCCTGAATAAAACCCTTGGTCGAAATCGAATCCATCCTTGCATATTACCGTGTTGCATGCATGCATATTCGACTTCGTGACTTTGTTTTGTGCAAATTGTGATTGGATCTATGTTTGTTTCGTTAGATTGCTCGGAGTGCGCTGAGGAGTACTGTTGTGTAGAGTGCTGCTCGGATCAAGGCAAGTTACACCACTTGTTCATGTTTATGTCCCAATTTTGACTATGCATGTTTTACTCTTCAAATTCCGTAGTATGCATGTGTAGGATTTTGGTAGATTTTCTTAGTACTATTTTTTGCAAGTGCGGTTTTGTAGTATGCCATGAGTAGCTCTATGTTTAGGATTTTCCATCCCAATAGGTTATCCTGTTTTTCTAAGTTATGCTTGCTATGCTATATACTTGTATATATCAAGTGCCGTTGGGAGGGTTCGAAAGACTCAAACATTTTCTAAATATGAGAGCTCTCTCGAGCGAACTTTTCCTCTCTAAACCTCCTTCAAAATAAAACTAAGTTTTCTTCTGGGAGGAATGGTTGTCGGGTCAACGAGTGGATATTTGGTGGAGGACGGCCGCTCAGGAATCAAAGAAGTCTGCCATGTCTCAGAATTCAGAAGCTTCCCGTGCAACCACAATACATATGGGCTCTGTCTTGGCTTAGTACTTAGTGGGAAACCTCACCGGGGTACCAACATTTGGAGGTTCTTGGCACGGTTGGATCCAGCTGGTAGAGGGGCTACTAAGGGAAGGCTTCGCCATGGTCTTGTCTGTAAAAGGACTTGATCGTGGATTGTGGGAAAAACGCACAACCTCTCGAGAGTATTGCAATCTGATCGATCAGCCGTGTTCATGGAAACAGAACAACTTTGAGCATCTGAAGGATGGAGCCTCTGAAAGATCTTCCTCTCTCTTTTCCAAACCTAACGTTTTATAAACCCCAAGGCGTGAGTAATATCGCCGTTGGGCGGGATTTTGGGAACTTGGTGTGTAATATCCAAGTGCTAGGTTGATTGGGCACTTGGTAAGTAATTATCCACGTGTTCGACCCTAAACTATTTATCAAAGTTTACAAAGTAGGGAAAACTTTCTTCCTCTTTTCTTATTACATTGATAAAATTGGTTTTACGCAAATGACCCCAGAGCCTACTCTTAGCCTTGCATGTAGAGATAGTCTTACACTTTCTTTGGTGTAATTTGCCAATACATTCAAAGTATTGAACCAACTTGTTGGCTGCACGTCTTATGTGCAGAATCTAAAGATTGAAAGGTGCGTAGGGATCGTGGGTCTTCACGCAACTAGCCTGAGGCGTTGATGGACTCAAGTTCCTCTTAGTTTGCGCTGTTTTATTTGAGCTAGCTATAAGCTATACAAGTTGTAATAATTATACTCTGGATTATTCGTGTAATAATGACTTGTGTTTTACATGATATTCATCGACTGTGAAGTGCTAGCTAATGATCCAGGGACTAACATGTTTATCACAGGGACTTAGGATTCTAAACGATCCGAGGTCACAACAGTGTACAGGTACACCTTCGTGGCCATAGGGAAGGAAGATGTATAATGTACAGGGCGTTGGAGGTAAATAGGCAAGCACGGATCTTAAAACAATTACTATCATTGGACCCGAGACAGGTTGTGGAATCGCCGCATTCGTTAGCTGCTGGTGTGGTGCAAGCAGACTTGGTGGCTTCTTCAATGGAACCAGGGTGGGAAGCCTTCTTTTTCTTAAAAAAACATACTACAAATATTTTGCATGGACGAAGATGATATGTAACTACATCACGTTCAATTTTGAATTTACACAAAATAATATGAGAACTAATTTATAAGCCCATGAATAAAATATAATTTTATATGAATGTTTTTATGACATGACACCGCCAAATTATGAATTAGAACTAAGAAGTACTAAATTATATACCCCCTCCATCTGAAACTAATAAGTGACTCAATTTTTTTTATAGATTCGCATGTACCTAGAAAATAAGTGACTTGAATTTGTCTAGATTTGTATGTACCTAGACATATTGGTACATACAAAATTTAGACAAATCGAAGTCGGATGGAGTATATATAAATAACGCCCAAGGAAAAGGAGCCATCCATATTTTGAGTGAAGCATTTCCTTTGCTCAAGGCAACAGGGTTAGGAGTGGAGAACATCATCCTCTTTAGTTTGTTTGCCCATTTGATTATACAAAGAGTGGATGAGTTGTTCTTTTTTCTAACTCTCCTGGAATGTACATTTTTTTCCTTCGCTCCCTAGACACATATTTTTGAGTGTCATGTCTTGGTCTAAGGATGGAAATGAGTACCCTTTAAGGTACCCATTTAGTACAAAAAATGTACAAGATTTTCATAAATCATCACTTTTAGAGAAAACTAGTTCATTTGTTTGAACTAGACTAAAATAGAGGGTACCCTAAAGAAAAATACCATGAGATAATAGATTGGTAGACAGCATGGGGTTGATAGCATGGGGTTGATAGCATTCATGTCCCCATATTTGGCCGTGGCGGCTTCTCGCATGGGCTCTGGGAGGGACGTGCAGCTCAGCACTGATAAAGAGAAAATCTTTCTCACCTTATGGCCCTATGAGTGGGAATAACTATTTTAGCCGTTCCTACTTAGTACGGTTCGGCAAGCGAGACCAATACATGTGATGAAAAATAAAATATTATATTTTGATGCAACCTACCCGCCACCGCATTGGCACAAATAATCCTGGCCATTGGGCCTAGATGTTTTGGGCCAACCCAAGGCACAACAACAAAAACCAGCTCGAAGCATAACCCAACATGGCTAAGTCGGATTGATCTAGGCCGAGGCAAGTAAAGAGCCGGGTTTTTTTGTTTCTAGGCACACGGGCTGCTCGAAGCATGAAAAAGCCCGAAACTTTATCCCCACTTGTCATACCTATGCCCATGACCCCACCTGCCTTGTTCCCTATTACATTTGTACTGGATCAATGATTGCCCGAATAAATTCTCATCACAAAATACAAGCGATCATCATGAATAAGCAGTGCCTCGCTGCATATATTTATGTCTTAGAGCATGGAGTAAATCATTATAATTAATTCACAATGAACTCTTAAACCTTTCTATAGGTATGTCCAAACAATGAAATGTTAAATATTTTCCATTTTCTAGCTATATGCATTTGCCAATTGGTCACATAATTCCGGTAATTATATACATTTTATTAAAAATTATACACCTATAGTAACATTTTTTACTTTTGGGTAAGCCAAGGTAGGTGGGGTGACAGCTTTGGTGGTTATCTCCTAGTGCCCAGCTAGGGACAGGGGATCTTGGGGGGGGGGGGGGGGGGGGGGGGGGGGGGGGGGGGGTAGAAATTGGAGTGGGGTGGCCTGCAACAGAGATGACGGTTTGCACGATAAACGGTGCATCCAACGAGCGACGGCGGGAGGGGTACACTCGTACTGCAGGGGCACCCCGATCTAACAGGTGTCTCACCTGATCCCTTAGGCCAAATCATCGGGTAGAGGGGTAGTAGGAGGTTGGGTGCCTAGAGGACCTTCTCAACTGCATGTTGATTAGCCTTGCATGGTGCGCGTTTGCTGTTAGACACACCTTTTTCTTCACTCTCTGCCCAAATTTTACCCTCTTTCATAAAATACTTTTTAGGCATTGCTAATTATCGGTTTGCTGATAAATTACTTAGAGCTCAGTCAAGTTCATGTCCGTACGATTATATTTGTCTCAAGATTCGTGTTCCGTAGTGTGGGTACGGTGACCCATCATACCACTGCATGATGTAGTACACTATAGTCGTTGACATAACATCAATGAAACACCGTTCACTAGTATTACATCCCTCACAGTGGTACAACAAAAACACAACAGGTCCAAGACATGACTATAGATTACAACTCGACTCTTTACAAAAGATCTAGAGAACATTCTAGGTTAAAGAGAGAGAAAGAATTTCTTACAAAGAAAGAACCAGAAATAATAACTCAGAACTATCTAGTAACTAAGACTAGTATCTAAACTATTTGGCTTGCCATTGCTGCTATTGCAATGCTCTACAAAAATAGGTTTTATGGCTAGAGAATCTACTCCTATCTAAACCGACACTTTATCTTCACTTCAGCTGATGTGTATGTTGACTTCATTGACTTTATTGAAGAACTTGAGTTGTCGATGATGGTTTTTTGAGCAGAAATTGATGTTGACGTCGCCTTCAATAGCTTAGAACCTAGCAAGGGTTAAGAAGGTACGGTTGAGTACGAGCGTACTCAGCAAGTTCACTAAAAAGGAGTGTATGATGCACTATCTCTACAACCATAGACCAAAGGTCGTAGTTAATGCAGGTTTTTGTAAATATTTCTTCAAAGGTTGCTTTTATTCTAAAAACTATGTCTGACAGCCTTCACAGGTTGACCAGAACCTTCGTGGGGTTCCTTTCCTGCCGTGTTCGTAGCTCCTTCCCGGAACAGGGAGTAACATGTCATAGTTTTTACACTCTGCAAAGGTGCGTCACTTTTCCCACAAGAGACCTTAGCTTTGTTGCACATCCGAGTTGCATTCTCGTCCACACTTCCTTGGTGTGGGGCCCAGTCTAAGACCCAAGCCAATCGCTACCCTTCTCCGCGACCCCGCATGAAGACATGATCCCCCGAGACAACTAGCACGGTTACTCTTTGGGTAGCCTCTCGGAGACTCCATACGCAGCTCTGTCTGGCGGTCACCATCAATTATGGTGAACTCAGACCCAGTCAGAGATGCACAAATAATCTAGACACCTAGCTCACGGGGAACTAAGGGGTCCCACCCATGTGCTGGATTCTTTGGAACTCCACGAGAAATCAACAGCCTCACGATAAGGTCATCCGTCCATGCGAAAGGAAGAAGATCCAACTGACTTCTCCGTTCCATTCCAAATCTCATGGTCGACGCGTAATATACGGCGCTAGAATCACTAGCAACATTGGTTGTTAAGTCCTTGATATTATGTTCCTTTACCACTGGAACTGTATCGGTAGATTATTACCATCTGGTAAATAATCCATAATCATATTATTATGAAAATAGTGTTTTCTGACCTTTTTGGAATACAGGTGATGACAACATTTGAGTTACAAACATTTGATATAAAATAATCAAAGGACATGAGCAAGTTGTGAACTTGCCTTTTGTGATTGTAAGATTATGCACTCACGGTCTTTGATACATTAGAAGATCCAAATTCTGTAAACAACATCATTGGTCTGGTAAGGACTAATGTTTAAAGAAGCAAGATGCAATGATGCATAAGTAATGTAATGCAATTTGAAAAACGTGAATTCCTGGAATAGTCGTATCTGATCTAGGGTTTGGAAATTAGGAATGGTTCTTTAGAATGTGTTTCACTTTTATATCAGCTTCACACTTGTGCTTCTTGTTAAGGCTTGTGCGAGCGTGCGAAACAATATGTAAGTACAACAAGTAATATGCAATACTAAAGCACTCAAATGGTAATGGTATCTAAAATATTTCTTAAACAAGATTAAGAATCAATTAGAGCTTTTAAAAGAGTTCAAGTATCACTTTTAATGTTTCTTAAGAAAAATAACCTTTGAGGAAAATATTACTTTACAAAGTAAAAAGTATTTAAACTTAAGGCTAACACTTTAAGGTTTTCTTAAATTATAAGTACTAAAGTAGAAAACAACTAGTATTGTTGAGTAGCTATTCTACTAAAATGGAGATATTTAACACTCCATGAAGGTGGAAAAAGTATTATGCACTGATGGAAGTGGTGTGTTCTTGATTTTATAAGTGGATAGAATCAATTACTTATTATAGAATTAATACTCATTTCTATGAACATGGGAATGACATCATGTTAAATACTTACAAAATTTACTTAGCCTTTAGAGTGGATTACCAAACTTGTAAAAGAATTAATATTCAAATCTTGATGATTTTATAAGTGATAAACTATTTTTGGAGAGTAAGATTTACTTAACTCTGAATGGTAGTTTTAGTAAGTACAACTTGAATTGGTTAGACCTATCTTAACTTTATTTAAACATAATTTGCATTAGTTATTACACTTTTAGAATTTAAACAAATAATGCTAAAGGTAATAGTAAGTATTTATATATTTTTAAGGAATTAAAATAAAAGAAAAGGGTTTAAACTAGTTTTATTAGACCTTTACCTGTTATTTAACCTCGATTATGAAATATGATATTTTTAAAGTATAGATTATATTTTTGTGAGCATTTTGGTATATTATAAATATTTTTATGACTTACAAATAATAAGATATGATTTTTATAAGTTTTATCACTTTTTAAATACTAAATAAATAATAAATATTAGTTAAGTGATAGAAAAAGTTATAAAATAATTGATAAGCCTTTATTTTGTTTTTCTAAGATTTTTGATATATTATATTTATTTTTATGAATTTTAAATAATTAAATGTATTTATTAGGATTTATCCCTAATAGATTATTTACTAATAAATACTAATTATTTTATTTAAATTGGAAAATAAAATATGATAATAGGTTTATATTATAGAATTTATTTTTATGAACATTTTGATATATTATATATATTTTTCTGAATTATAAAACAAAAGTTATTCAATTAATAAGATTTAATCATTTTATTATATTTCAGGAAATTATTTCTATTTGAATTACACTATTTTAACTATTTACCTGACTGATACTTTTTGTACCTAGGTGAATCCTACCCTTAGTCACTGACTAGTGGGGTCAAGGACACGTCATACGCCACATGGGCATTGGACCAGTCAATGGTGACATTGCCCTGACGTCAGCGTAGCGGTTAAACTCTTCTGTACCTATCTGCTTCTAGCCCACAAACACTGACCAGTGGGCCTATTGGCACGTCGGTGTCCATGCGAGGAAAGACTGGCCAACTCCGGGAAGTGACGTGAGCGCGGCGGTGGTATGACGTCAGCTCACCTGAGAATGGCGGCGACGCCGATTTCTGGCACCAGAGACCACACAGATTGATGTGTTTGAACAAGGAGAGCATGAAGAACCTAGCTAGACTATCCACACACACTAAAGATCACCGGAAAAGGGGTCACGACGAGGACCTGCGACGGCTTGCTCCGGTGACTCGAGGAACTAGGTCTACGACCAGTGCTAGCATGATTTAATACGGTTCAAAGATGCGCAATCTCACCTTGAAGCTGGAATGGTGGTCAGCGTGAATTCGTGTGGCCGGAGATGAGTACTCCGTCCAGAATTCCGGCGGCCACCGATGGAATGAAACTGCAAAATTCGCCCCTCTCTGGAATCCCGTGATGCAATACTCCACCCAGAGGTTCCATGGAGCACGACGCTTCTTCCCCTCCACTCCACGGACTCCGAGATGGTTTATATCAACGACAAGGGGAAGCTCACCGGCGGCGGCTTCGGTGGGCTTGTAGAGAACAGAGAGCGAGAGGAATGGGGACGATAAGGATGAACTAGGAGAGCAACGCAGTTCTGTGCGGAGGTTTTTATACGGCTTGGAGGGCACTGACACAGCGGCACGACATCGACGACGGCTGAGATGCTGTGGCGTTTAGTGAGCTTCTCCGGGGCGGGAATCTTAACACCAAGCTTGCTAGTGGCCGCGGCTACGAGTCAAGGAAGACGGTGGCTCGGGACGTGGTAGAGGCCGTGCACGGAGAAGAAGACGACGGCGTCTCTCCTGTGTGGGACCCGCTTGTCAGCCACACATTGAATTGGTACACGAGCTCTGGACCGAGATGGGCTGCTTCTGGGCCGATGCAGAGCGAGCGAAATGTTCCCGGGGCTGCGTGTGAGCGAGAGATAACGCGAAGGTTGCTGGGCTGCGGCCCAATTCCGCTGAGAGTTCTGTTTTTTTCTTCTTTACTCTGTTTCTATTTTCTCCTTTATATTTCAACTTGAATTACAATTTATTTAAACTTCAAAACTTTTGTACAATCCGTCAAATAGGTTTTTCTCAAGTTTCGAATCCTTCAAAACGTTTCTGAGGCATTTCAGATATTACAAGATATCATTGTGGTTGTTTGGTTCTATATTTCTTTTTATTATTAATATAAATCCTATTTATTTATAAGATGTGGATGAGAAAGCTCATTGACAATGTAAAGTTTAAGATTGTGTTTCTTATTTGTGGTGGTGTCTAATGGTTATAACTTTTCTTTATACCATATACCATGAACTTATTAGAGGATTTAAGATACTTATTTTATTTTATAAATATGAATAAATATTATGGATGAAGATATACTGCCTTCATGTTTGATCATGAATAACACCTCTGAAAGGACATTTACTGTCATAATCACTTTTGGTGTTCGTTCACAACTAGTAGACCCCTTTTATAGTTTGCTAGTGTCTACAGGTTGATATTTCTACAAGGGAAAAAGGACCATTGGCCTACGGATCATTCCCTGCATTTCCTCGTGTATTTTGGGGATTCCAGACCGGAGTCTCCGGTCTACACTAACCGAAGTCTCCGGTGTGGTCCGGAGTTTCCCCAGGAGTCTCCGGAGTAGGCTCAGTTTCCTGCGTTGGGTCATTCTGTCAAGGGGTCCGGAGGTTGGTCCAGAGTCTCCGGTTCCTGCCTGAGGCCGGAGTCTCCGGTGTAGAGGGACCGGAGTCTCTGGTCCACTTGGCTCCCATATGCGCTGGGCCATTCTGTCAAAGGGTCCGGAGGATGATCGGAGTCTCCGGTCTGGACCGGAGTCTCCGGTGTGGTGACCGGAGTCTCCGGTCTGCTTCTTCTCCAACGGGCAGAAAAACGGTTCACTGACCGAAGGGCTATAAATAGGGGACCTTATCCCCTTGTTCTAGCTACTCGTCCACCTCAAGAACACCATGTCCATTTGAGCCACCAAATCAACAAGATCTCTTCATCCAACCATCCAAAGTCTTTGATCTTTGGAGAATCGAAGGAGGAGGCCTTGATCTACAGCTTCACCAAGAGAGATCTTCATTTCCCCCTCATCCACTTGAGGGCCCCCATGCTCTAGTGTTTCATTGGAAACCCTAGGTTTTGATTTGGTTCTTACAAGCTTGTCTTTGATTGTTTAACAACTTGCTTGTATTTGGGAGCCTCTAGTTAAGTTGTGGATGTGTGCCCCGAACTCGTTGTAAAGGTGTCGGCTTCCACCTCGAAGGTTGTCGTGTAGTGGAAGAGGTGAATCGAACCCATTGGGGTGAGGTTCATCGGAGAACAAGGGAGGCCTCTCGTGGCGTTGGTGGTTTGAAACCACCCCCTCTCCAAACGTAGACGTACTTCCCCTCAAAAGGAAGGAACTACGGGAAACAAATCCGTGTGTCTCCATGTGCTCCACTTTGGTTCCTTCTATCCTTTACCTCACTTTACTTATCTAGTTATTGTTTAGTTTGTGCTTGTGTGTCATATAGGTAAATTCACCTTAGTAGCATAATCTAGAGAATTTACCTTTCTTGTCAAACCCTAATTTGAAAAAGGAGTAAAATTTGAAGTAGCACATATTCACCCCCTCTAGGTGCCCATACAATCATTTCAATTGGTATCAGATCCTCGGCTCTTTATTCGGGCTTAACCGCCTAAGAGATTATGGGCAACCCAGAGGAGGGAGAAAGTGATGCTAGCCATTCGGTGACCATGGTAGATCTTAAGAATTTGGAAACAAGCTTGAGCTCTACCTTGGGCAACGAAATCCTACAATTGCATCAACTCGTTGAGCAACTTGTTAAGGACAAGCAAACCTCACCTCCTCCCTCTCTAGTGGAAACACCACCAAACCCAAAGGCTAATGCTTCGACAAAGCCTTTGGAGGAAGTGGTAGGGGATGAACATCCCACTAACTCCGCCACCAAAAGGGGTGATGGGAAGGAAGAGTTCCATATGGTTCCCGGATGGTACTCTCCCGACCCTCCTATCCCTCATCCACATATAAACAATAGAGGAGACCCACCTAAGTTAGCTGCACATACTTTTGCTCAATGGCAAGTGTTAATGAAATCTCATGTGCGCAGCTCTTTCATTGATTTGTGGAATATTATTGAAGATGGACTCAAAATTGAGGATCCAACCAACTTGACGAGAAGAGAAGTGGTCAATAGCCAACTCAATGCGACTGCCTTGCACATGATCCAACTTGGGGTGGGGCCAAAGGATTTTCACCACATTGAGCACTACAACACCGCCAAGGAAGCTTGGGATGCTCTCATTGACTTGTTTGTTGGCAATGAGAGTATGAGGATAAATAGATATGATGCCTTAAGCAATGAGGCCGAAGGTTTCTATATGAAGGATGGTGAGGATCATGAAGACATGTATCGAAGACTCAAATCCACAGCCACCGCTTTCAGGAATGTTGGCACCTCTCACATTGATGACGCTTGGATCAAAAGGAAGTATGTGAGTGCTCTCATGCCCTTCGAGCCTACTAACTTGAAGAGTCTCCAAGGAAGACACAACTACCATCTCATGACCTCCAATGAAGTGATGCAAGAGATGGCAGCCTTCAAGGTTGCTGCCAAGAATGCCAAATACGCCTGTGCTCGTGCCATTGGAATGAGTAGTGGTGTCAATCTTGCCTTGAAGGCCAAGGTTGTGGAATATGATGAAGATGAAGGAAGTGATGAGGGACCTTCAATGAGCCACCCGGACGATGTCAAGACTGCTCATGGTGAATACATGGCCTTCTATGCAATAAACTTTTGGAAATTCCCCGCCAAGGCCAAGATGGAAATGCAACGAAGAAGCAACCCCAATGGGAGAGGAGACAATGGGTCCAAGTTGAGAACTTGTTTCAATTGTGGTGACCGTTATCATCTCGTTGCAGCCTATCCCTATGATAAAAGAGAAGATAATGGGGGTAAACTTGTGTTGAAGAAGACCTCCAAAGTTCCATACAAGAAACCCTTCATCAAAAGAAACCCAACCAACAAGAAGCCGTCAGAAATTGTCTTGATCACACATGAAGAGTACTCCTCCGATGATGATGATGATGATGAGGAGGAGGAGGAAGAAGAGGATACACCAAGTGGTGTGGCGGCTCTTGCCACTACCTCTACTCCTTAATTCTCACTCTTCGCCTCTCCAAATGAGAATATCTCCAACAAGAATGTTACTTGCCTTATGGCAAGAGGAACGGAGGTATTATCATCATCCCACTCCACTTCCTTAATCAATGGTGATTTTGATGATGAGTTATCTCTTGAGGTCAAAAAGGAACTAGTTTCTTTTGATGTGTTTATGAATAACTTGCAAGGGGAACACAAGAAACATGTTGTGTACCTCCTAAATCAACTTTCACACACACAAGAACTTCTAGATGAGAGGTGCCAATTAGGAAGAGAGCACATGATTGAGGTAGAAGCTCTTAGTAATGCTCTAGAAGAAGAACAAGAAATTAGAATATCTCTTGAAACTAAACTAGAGGGCCTTGATGAAGCTAATGACCTCATTATTAATAAACTCATCAAGGAACGTGATCATGCTATTGCTAAATACAAAAAGGCTAAAAAGGATAGGATTGAGTTTGATGTTGTTCATAAAAAACTTGCCGAGGACTTTAGGACACTTGACAAGGCTCACGAGGCCTTGGAAAGTGAACTCTTGTCCCTCACAAAGTCTCGTGAAAAGCTTCAAACTCAATTGATCAATACTCCCTCACCTAGTACATTCATTCCTTCTAGTTGTACAAATATTCTTGAAGAACATGCTAGGTTGAAGGGGGAGCAAGCTCAGACTTCCTTTCCCAAAGGAAACAAGTCTATTGATGACCTCTTAAACAAGCAAAGGTCAAATGGTGAAAAAGGGGGCTTAGGCTTTGTCTCTAAAGCCAAGAAGAAAAAGAATAACAAGAAGAAGAATGCCAAGCCCGCTCAAGAAAAGAACAAGGTCATTGTGGGAAGTAAGACCACAAGTGGCAAAACTATGTCTCATGATGATTTTGCGGGTAGTGCTAACCCTCACTATGTCTTAATGCGTGATTACTATGGTGATGTGTATGCACAATATGTTGGCCCTTTTGATGGTTATATTGCATGGTCGATTTGGGTTCCCAAGACCCTTGTTGCTAACAAAAGAGGACCCATTGAGAAATGGGTACCTAAAAACTAGTTTGATCTTTTGTAAAGCTATGCTTCTGGAGGGTCAAAATGGGTGCTCGATAGTGGATGCACAAGTCATATGACCGGAAGCGCTTCTAGTGTCAAGGAATTGAGACCAAATGTTGATCAAATATCTGTGACATATGCTGACAAATCAAAGTCTAAGGTAATGGGTTTCGGCAAAGTTGTGGTGGCACACGATATCACTCTCGTGGACATCATGCTTGTTGAGACCCTTGGCTATAATTTACTTTCAGTCCGTGCTCTAGGAAAGATGGGTTTTGCTGTCTTCATTGATGTTGATATTGTGATCCTCTTGTGGAGCAAGACTCTAGAGGTTGCTTTCGTTGGGTACGTCGAGGATGACTTGTATGTGGTGGACTTCTCCGGGAAAACCACTACAGGTCCGATGTGCCTATTCGGAAAGGCTGATGTGGGTTGGCTATGGCACCGCCGTCTAGCCCATGTCAACATGAGAACTTTGCAAAGCCTCCACAAGGATGGTCATATTGTTGGACTAAAAGAAAATGTTTGCTTTGCCAAAGATCGTGTTTGCAAGGCATGTGTTGAAGGAAAGATGCATGATTCTCCCCACAAGCCAAAGAACTACATCAAGTCCAAGAGGATCTTGGAGCTTCTTCATGTGGATCTCTTTGGTCCCCCGTCTCATGCAAGTCTTGGTGGGAAGAAATATTGTTTGGTGATTGTTGATGATTACTCAAGATACACCTGGGTATATTTCTTCAAGTTAAAAAGTGAGACCCAAGAGAACTTCATCGACTTCATCAACATGGCTCAACGTCAACACAATGTCCCAGTATTAACAATAAGAAGTGACAATGGTACCGAGTTCAAGAACTACACATTAAATGGATTTCTTAGTGATGAGGGAATAAAACATCAATATTCCTTTGCATATACCCCTCAACAAAATGGTGTAGCTGAGAGGAAGAACCGAACTCTCATTGATATGGCCAGGACTATGTTGGCGGAATTCAAATCTCCTTACAATTTTTGGGCTAAAGCTATCTCCACCGCATGCCATGCATCAAACCGTCTCTACCTCCGCAAAAAATTGATCAAGACTCCATATGAGATCCTTATCGGTAACAAGCCTAATGTTTCTTACTTCCGAGTATTCGGTTGTAAGTGCTTCTATCGCATTAAGGGAATTCGTTTATCCAAGTTTGATTCCAAAGCATTAGAGGGTATTTTTGTTGGTTATGGTCTCAAATCCCACACTTATAGAATCTATGACAAGCTCTCAGGAATTGTCATAGAATCTTGTAGTGTGGTGTTTGAAGAATATGATGGTCCCCAAGCAGGGCGTGTTGATGTTTGTGATGTAGATGATGAAATGCCTCAGGATGCCATAGGAAGAATGGGTGCCGGTTTCATCCGTCCTGTTGAGAAACCCCTTATGGTGGATCGAGAAGAACTATGCTCTACTCACGTGGAGCCCTCATCTTCACAACTTCAACAAGCTACTGTCGAGGTGGACAATGACCCATGTCAACGACAAGTGGTGGACCCTCAACCTACTGATCAAGAAGATGTATGTAGCCAAGAGGTGGTTGAGTCTCCATTTTCCAGGATGTCCAGTGGTGCTAAGGCCATTACACAAGCAAGATCTATACAAACTGCCATAAGAATAGCTGAATACCTGGCCAGTTATGGGACTGATCAAGACCGAGGTCAATCCTCTCCTCCTATAGAAGAGAATATTTCCAATGATGATCAAGGTCAAGTTAATGGTCAAGACAAGGACCAAAATGATGAAGTGATCCCACCAAGAAACAACAAGGAGATCGAAACTCGTCGTCAAGCTAGAATGGATAGAATATTGAAATTAAGAGACCACACTCTTGAGAATGTGGTTGGAGATCTAAGAAGAGGGATATCTACTCGAGCTCAATTGAAGAACTTTGGTGAGCACCAAGCACACATTTCCATGGTGGAGCCAAAGAAAGTATGGGAAGCTCTTGAAGATTCGGATTGGTTGGATGCAATGCAAAAAGATCTCAACAACTTTGAGAGAAACAAAGTATGGAAGTTAGTGGAAAAGCCAAAAGATTGCCACAATGTTA
This sequence comes from Avena eriantha, assembly GCA_910589775.1. NCBI lineage: Eukaryota > Viridiplantae > Streptophyta > Magnoliopsida > Poales > Poaceae > Avena > Avena eriantha. Next base: position 134,298,824 of record OU342742.1, read on the forward strand.
TAGGCACCAAGTGGATCTTCAAGAATAAGCAAGATGAGCATGGAATTGTGATAAGGAACAAGGCAAGATTGGTTGCACAAGGGTTCTCTCAAATTGAAGGCATTGACTATGGAGAGACTTATGCTCCCGTGGCCCGCCTTGAGTCCATCCGTATCCTTCTTGCTTATGCGGCACATCATAAATTTAAATTACAACAAATGGACGTAGAAAGTGCATTTCTCAATGGTCCATTGCATGAGTTGGTATATGTGAAACAACCCCCGGGATTTGAGTATCCCAACTTTGCAAACCATGTCTACAAACTTGATAAGGCACTCTATGGGCTCAAGAAAGCCCCACGCACGTGGTATGAGAACCTTAGAGAGTTGTTGTTAGATCGTGGGTTTGAGGTTGGAAAATCGATCCCACTCTTTTTACCAAGAGGGTCAATGGGGAACTTTTTGTGTGCCAAATTTATGTAGATGACATTATCTTTGGCTCTTCTAACAAAGCTTTTAATGATGAATTCTCTAAGCTAATGGCTGACAGGTTCAGGATGTCTATGATGGGAGAATTGAGAGTATTTCTTGGTTTTGAGATCAAGAAAGTGAGAGGTGGTACATTCTTCAACCAAGCCAAGTATACTCAAGATATGCTCAAAAGGTTTAACATGAATGATCTCAATGGAGCTCCCACTCCCATGGCAACAAAGACTCATCTTGAACTAAACCCAAATGGTAAAGATGTGGACCAAAAGGTATACTGGTCCATGATTGGCTCTTTGCTTTACCTTTGTGCATATAGACCCGATATTGTGTTCAGTGTAGGAGTGTGTGCAAGATATCAAGCGACTCCCAAAGAAAGCCATTTGATGGCAGTCAAGAGAATCTTTCGATATTTGGTTCATACCCCAAACTATGGTATTTGGTATCCTAGGGGCTCAACTTTCTCTCTTTGTGGATACACGGATTCGGATTGGGCTGGTGACAAGGATGATAGAAAATCAACCTCCGGGGGTTGCCAATTCCTTGGGAGGTCCTTGGTGTGTTGGTCTTCTAAGAAGCAAAATTGTATATCTCTTTCCACCGCCGAAGCCGAGTATGTGGCAGCTGCTAGTGCTTGTACACAATTTCTATGGATGAGGCAAACTTTAAAGGAATACGGTGTCCATTGTGACAAAGTGCCCCTTCTATGTGACAACGAAAGTGCCATCAAGATTGCATATAACCCAGTAGATCATACAAGGACAAAGCATATTGAGATTCGTCATCACTTCATTAGAGACCATGTTGCTCAAGGTGATATTGAGCTATCCTATGTATCAACCAAAGACCAACTTGCCGACATCTTCACGAAGCCACTTGATGAAGCAAGGTTTTGTTATTTGATGAAGCAACGGTGCTAGAAAATAGTCTTGATGACCCACAAGTATAGGGGGTGTATCGCGGTATTTTCGAGGGAAGTGAAACCCAATTTATTGATTCGACACAAGGGGAGCCAAAGAATATTTATAAGCCTTAACAACTGAGTTGTCAATTCAGCTGCACCTAGAAACAATCTTGCTCACAGCAGTTTATCAGTAGCAACGGTTTTGTAGTAGGAATAGTAAAGTAACAACAGTAGTAAAAGCAAAGACAGTAGTAACAAAAGCAGCAAACAGTGGGATTCGAGTGCGGTAGGCATAGGGATGGATGGACGGGTGTTGCATGGACAAGACAATTCACATATCAATCAGAACATAGGGCAATTGCAGATAAATAAGATAAAGCATCCAAGTACTAGACAATCCTAGGCATGTGTTCCATATATAGTCATACGTGCTCACAATGAGAACTTGCACAACATCTTTTGTCCTGCCAGCCTGTTTGCAGCGGGGCCTCTAGGGAAATACTGGCAATTAAGGTGCTCCTTTTAATAGAGCACCGAAGCAAAGCATTAACACTCTGTGAACACACGTGATCCTCACATCAAAGCCATTCCCTTCCGGTTATCCCGATTTCTGTCACTTCGGGGCCATAGGTTCCGAACAACAACGTGTGTATACAACTTGTAGATAAGACCAAAAACAATACTATCATAATGAATCAATAACATGTCCAGATCTGAAATCATGGCACTCGGGCCCTAGTGACAAGCATTAAGCACAACAAGCCGCAACAAAGTCATAAAGCACTAACAAAAGATACTAGGCACCATGCCCTAACAATCTGATGCCATTACATGAACGATCTCATCCAATCCCTCCCATCCCCATAGCCTACAGCGGGGGATTACTCACTCATAGATGGGGGAAACATGGATGGTCGATGGAGAAGCGATGGTGATGATGATGGCCATGATCTCCTCCAATTCCCCGTCCCGGCAGGGTGCCAGAACGGAATTTCTGGTGCTGTTTCATGGAATCTGGTGGTGGCAGCGGAGCGGAACTCCTTCTGGAAAAACGTCGACCCCCCCCCCAAAGTTTTTAGGTTAGAAGCTCCTTATAGGAGAAGAGAGAGGCCGAGGGGGTGCCTGGGGGGCCCACACCACCCCCTGGCGCGGCCTGGCCTGGCCCGCGCCACCAGGTGGTGTGGCCACCCCCTGGCTCTTCTCCGTCTCGTATTCTGGCTCCTGGAGTCTTCGGGTGAAATAGGATTTTTGGCATATTTTCCAGGATTGTTCCTGATAGTTGATTTTCTGCACAAAAAGTAGACACCAAGGCAATTCTGCTGAAAACAGCGTTAGTTCGCATTAGTTGCATCCAAATCACACAAGTATAGAGGAGAAACAATAGCAAAAGTGTTCGGGAAAGTAGATACGTTTTGGACGTATCAACTCCCCCAAGCTTAGCTTATTGCTTGTCCTCAAGCAATTCAGTTGAAAACTGAGTGCGATAAAATAACTTTCACGAACACATTTGCTTCATATGATGTAAATATTCTCAGCAATGTGATCAACTACTTAGACAATTCATAATAAAGAGTATGCAACCAAGTCTACTTAATAGTCATTGCAAGCTATGAAGAGATTCCAACTCAAAAATAATAAGTAGCATGAAGCACAAACATAAGCAACATTACAATGCTCATAGAAAGGTATGCTAGAGTGGTATCTCGCTTGCCCTTTGATTATGAATACCAAGGCACCTCTAAAGTTCAAGTGATGACTAGAAGTAAAGACATCAAGGATACAAGCATCAAAGTCATTACACAAATAATCAAGTAATGGAACAAACACAAAGAATGACAACTATCCTCTCAAGAAGGTGCTCAAAGAATATGTGGAGACTCAACAAGTAGAAGAAAAAGGTTTTGAATAATTTTGAAAAGCTTCCAAATGCTGAAAATATGGTACTTATTAGCTTTGAGCTCTCATTGCCCTATCATAAGCATCTTTAATGTGGTTAAGGTGAAAGTGAGGTCCAATCTGAGTTATATGCTTGACAGACTATAAACTGAAAATCCCAAGTCCCTTGAGTACGAGGGCCGCTCCTCATGCTACTCAACTTTAGTTACCGGTAAGTTCTTGTCATCGTAAGTTTGTGTGTATCATTGAGAACCGCCAACGGGGTACCCCTTGCCCGATGATACGGAAGAATCCCCATATCAAAATGACAAGGCAAGCAGACAACAAGTATCTTAGCAATCTTCTTATTTACCATGGGAATATGGTGCTTTTTTCTCTCTTTCCTCTTTTCATAATATCACTTTTTTTCTTTCTCTTTTTCTCAATATAGGACTCTTTTTTTATAAGAAGAATGCTTCATAGATACGCGTTATGGTTACGCTGCAGGTTTCCACCATGTCAGCATGGATTAGACCAGCGGCCCAGGCGTTTCTCTAACACACATACATAACTCCATGGACTTACAAGCTCCCCTTTTATTTCACACCGACGACATCCGCAAACAAAAGAGCAAGGTATCAACTGGGTATATATTTACAAGTGTTGAAAGCGTTCCCGTTGACAGCACGGTTCTGCTAATCCCCAGCCTATAATTTCAAGCATATAACTTTCATGGAGAGTTCACAATGGTTCAGGTTTATTAAGTGCAGGAAATAAAGTGTGCCATCAAGTTCGTGAGAGCTTTACTAACTAATTTTCCCATAACAAGCAAACATTTTATTCGGAAGAAAACAAGGCATATTGAATATGCACGGGAGTAGCAAATGATGCTAATAGGTAGGTATGGTGGACACTTTGGAAATATTTGGTTTAGGGAGTTGGAAACTTGAGTAAAACACTCAGTGGAGGTGAAGGCTAGAAATAGTAAGGGAGCGACAAACGAGAGAGCAATAGCTATCATTATCATGCTTGCAACAAAACAGGACTACTCATGGCATGAAAGTGATTCAAGATCCTCAAGGAAAAATAATTCATCAAGGCTTAACTGATTATTACAGTCATGTGCATGCGTGAGCATGTGCCAAGTCAATCAAATGAAACAATCAGAGGAGGATACCACGGTGTCATACCAATTTATGAATAGAGTAATGCAAGCAAACATTCATGAGACATGCTACAAACTATTAGCGAGATGGAGCTAATCATAAGAAAGCAAGAACTACTAAGCATCCAAAGATAACATACACCCTACTTGAACAGGCTAAGCAAGCTCACAATGATGAGTATATGCACAAAATGAAAACAAATAGAGTTCGTTACCAGCCTCTTACCACGCCTCAAGTTGTCATTGATCCTCATTATTGCTCTTCACTTGTGTGGCTTGAATAATAATATGAAACCAATATCCACTAAGGACTGCCGAACCCTGTAGCAAACTCGCAAAAACCAAAGAAGAACGACAAATATTTTTGGTGTTTTTGATTTTTAAACAAGAACCAAAAGGGAAAAACAAAGCAAAATCTTTTTGGGTTTTTCGAGTAGTTCAAACAAAGCAAAAAGGGAAAAACAAACCAAGGCAAAAAGGAGAAGCAAACCAAAGAGAAACAACAAAAATATTTTTGGTCTTTTTGTGTTTTTAGAAAGCAAAAGCAAAGAAGAACGAAAACTAAAAAGAGCACGAAAACATGAATATACAAAGTACTGACGCAACATGATATGAAGATGAGTACGGTGTCAGCGTACCTCCCCCCAAGCTTAGGCTTTTTGCCTAAGTGGGGTATCAATCCCAAGCTGGCCAGGATGAAGTGTCACCGTGGTACGACGAGGAAGTCCCCTCATCTTGGTGCGAGCTCGAGTACGTCCCTTCGTAATGCGCGGAGTAATCATAGGAGGGCACATCCTCTTGGTGCTGCTCGTGGAAACCCAGCAAGCGAAGCTACTCGTCCACCTCCTCCTTGGAGCGCGACCACGGTCTCCTGTGAACACTAAACAAAGCAGGCTGTGGCAAAAGGATCTCCCTTTCATCCCCATCAGTGAAAAGCATCCTATATACAAGATTGTTCAAATCAGAGGTAGCAGTGACAAAGTGATGAGTTTTCATGGCAACAAGGTCAAGCCTCTATGGTGCCAGCATAGCATCATCGTGATCCACTGAAAGACCTAATGCAATGACTATGCGCGATGCAATGATGCCCCCATAGATAGGCCCCCTAGCAGCTAGGCGGCGAGCAATAAGCGAGCCAAGATTGTACCGAGTATCATTGTTAAGTGCAGCAGCAAGGAATGCTAAATGATAGTTGGAGATATTACTAGTGTTCTCCCTACCCAATACACTAGTGGCAAGATAATATGCAAAGTATCTAAGAGCAGGGAGTTGGATATTTCTTATCTTTCCGCGCTGCGCTACGCGGTCATCATCATTGGTCACCCCTCGGTAAAGCTCCAACAAATCAGCGGGTCGCCCTTGAATTTTCTTCACGGTCCCTGTCATACGCACACCTACAATACTGCAAAATCTCTCCAAAGGCATGGTGAAGAGCATATCATAGATTTTAAAAGAGATAGTAGACTGATAGGGTGTGTTAGTAAACGTGAAGCTCTCAACAAAAGTTTTGGTGAGCATAGCGTATTGTGCGCTCTCATCTTGCATATACGAGGTCAAACCAACCCTCTCAATCAGTAGCAAGAAATCATCAAGAATACCTGCAGCTTGCAAGAAAGTAAAACAAGGAAAAGAGGATGGGTGAGCATCTCCATCATCCCTTTCACTGCCAATACGGGTTGCAATGAGGTCTTCATTGTATGATGGCCTAGCTTGAGAGGCTGTTCTTGAGGGCCTCGACCTCCTAGGTGCATCACTCTCAAATATCTCTCCAAAAGTATGGTTGTTCATGCTTCGTATTCTGAAATTAAAACACCTATTAAACAAGTGATTGCAAAGTAAATATAAAGAAGGATTCTACTCATAGGGACTTGCAAGAGGCCTAAGCATGCATCAAAACTATATCTCTAAGCATCAAACAAGCTTACAAGCTCTCATAACCAGTCACCTACAGCAGCAAAATACTCAACATATAATCCACTAAACACAAATCTACTTGGACAAGGGGAGAAGTCACATACCAGGGAACAAATGCTCCAAATTTCAGCAAGAAAGATGGGCTGAGCAAGGAGATCGAAAAAATCGAGAGCAAGCACAGAAATAACGCGATTTTGAGCTATGAACTGGAGCTTACTCGGGAGAGAGAAGAAAGTGGCAGGTGAGGTAGTGGGGGGCCAGGGGTGGCCCACACCAGGGCATCGCGCCACCCAAGGCTGGCTGTGCCACCATGTGGTGTGCCTGCCTGGTGGGCCCCCCTGGTACCTACCAGGTACTCCTCTGCCCCTTTTTTCACATAAAAATTTAATACGAATTTTCTGGAATTTTTCGAGACACTTTATTTTTGGGCATTTTTCAGAAATAGAAGAATGATTTTTCTGACAAACAGATTTTTTTCTTTTGGAAACATGATGCAAGGACAAAACAAGGCTAGAACTACAGAAGTTCTAACATGCAAGCAACTAACAACACAAAGAAAACTAAACGAAAGCAAAAACTAAAATGCAAAGGATAGAAATAAACGGAGATAATCATAATGCAATGGAATCCTTTTGTTAGCAAGGTTGATCAAGTCTTGCTACCAAAACAATTGCATATGAGACACAACTTTTGTACTCCACTAATGATTATGTTACCTTAACCTTGATAGCAATGGTCCCAATCATAATAGTTTCAAATTTTTCTCTTGGTATGGGACAATATATTTCTCCAACTTGAATGCCTTCAACATGTTCAATCTTCTTGGGGAAATAGACAGTATGTTCCTTGTCATTAACATTGAAGGTCACCTTTCCTTGATTACAATTAATAACAGCTCCTGCAGTATTAAGAAAAGGTCTCCCAAGAATAATAGACATATTATCATCTTCGGGCATTTCAAGCACAACAAAATCAGTTAATATCAAGCAATTGTGAGCCACCTGAATAGGTACATCCTCACATATACCCACAGGGATAGTGGTAGATTTATCAGCCATTTGCAAAGATATATCAGTTGGTATCAATTTTTCAAGCTGAAGCCTCTTATAGAGAGAGAAATGAATAACACTAAATCCAGCTCCCAAATCACACAAAGCAGTTCTAACATAACTGTTCTTAATAGAGCAAGGGATAGTTGGAATCCCTGGGTCTCCAAGTTTCTTAGGAACCTTACCATTGAAAGAATAATGAGCAAGCAAAGTAGAGATTTCTTCATTAGGTATCTTCCTTTTATTCGAGACAATGTCCTTTATATACTTTGAGTAAGGAGGCAATTTAATAGCATCAGTCAAAGGAATTTGCAAGAATAAAGGCTTCATCCACTCACAAAACTTATTATAGTGTTCATCTTCCGTTGACTTGTGTTTCTTATCAGGGAAAGGCATAGGTTTTTGGACCCAAGGTTCTCATTCACTACCATGTTTCTTAGCAATAAAATCTTCTTTGGTGTATTTAGTAGTCTTAGTGTGGTTTTCAGGTTCTTCTTCAACTTTTTCTTCATTAGGAACTTCATTTTCTTCATTACCACTTTCAGTTTCAGCATCAGAGATAGATATACTATTAGGATCTATAGCAGGTTCAGAGGGTTCTACAACAGTTTTATGTTTCTTTTTTCCTTTTCTTACGAGTAGAACCACTATTTTCAGCTTGTTGAGAATCCTGCTCAATTCTTTTGGGATGCCCCTCAGGATATAGAGGATCCTGAGTAGCAGCACCACTTCTAGTTATAATTTCATAAGCATGTCTTTCTTTAGCAGCATTAACTAGCAAATCGCTTTGCACTTTAACGAGTTGATCTATTTGAGTTTGAACCATTTGAAAGTGTTTAACAATCATTTTAACATCATTAGAGGTTCTTTCCACAATATCTTTCAACTCAACAATAGCTCTAGTGTTTTCCATTAGATGATTTTGCACCCTTTTATTAAAGTTATCCTGCTTAACAATAAAGATATCAAATTCTTCTAAGCATTGATCATGAGGTTTAGAGTAAGGGATATCACCTTCATCAAAGTGTTGGAGAGAGTGTACCTCAATAGTGGATGAGTAGGGAATAGGCTTACATAATTCTTCTATAGGAGGTAAATTCTTGACATCTGCAGCTTTAATTCCCTTCTCCTTAAGACATTTCTTAGCTTCCTTCATCACTTCATCATTTAATTCAATAACTCCCCTCTTCTTTGATGTTGGAATAGGCACAGGAATAGATGGTTCAGGTACAATTACTTCAGGTATAGCTTGTTTAGGAGGAGTCCAATCTTCATAATTCTTGCTTATTTTAGCCATTAATTCCTCAGCTTCCTTTGGAGTCCTATTCCTGAAAACACAATCAGCACAACTATCTAGGTATGTCCTAGATTCCTCGGTTAGTCCATTATAAAATATATCAAGAAGCTCATTCTTAGGTAAAGGACTTCCAGCCTGTGCATGAATCAAAGCACAAAACCTTGTCCAAGATTCGGGCAATACCTCTTTTTCTCCCTGTTTAAAATCAAAAAGTTCCTGCAAAATAGCATGTCTAGCACTAGGAGGAAAATATTTCTGCAGGAAAGTACTAATCAGGCACTCAGGGCTATCAATAGATCCAGGAGGTAAATTACTAAACCAAGTTTTAGCTTCTCCTTTCAGTGAAAAGGGGAAAATCTTAGCAACAAAGTAAGTACGTATCTTAATATCATCAGAAAACAAGCCACTCATGGTAGAAAGTTCATTCATATGTGCTACCGCACTTTCATTCTTAGTCCCACAAAAAGGTTCTTTCTCGACAATAGCTATGTAAGATAGATCGAGAGAGAAATCATAATCTTCATCTATAATGTTTATGGGAGAAGCAGCAAACTTAGCAGCAGGATATAATTTCGGTCTAATAGTACGCCTCTCAAGGAGACTCTTAACAGCGCTCCTATCATGGGTGTTCTTACATTCTTTAATAAACTCATCGGTCATCTCAACATAACCATCTTCAATATCATAAGTCTCACTAGACTCAGGTGAGCTAACAGGTGTGGTAGTGTCTTCATTAGGAGTTTCGGTATTTCCAGCTATAGTTCTAGCAATCGTAGCATCTAGGAAAGGACCTAATGAACCACTCTTATGAAGCACAGTAGAAGCAGCATCATAAGCATTAGAAGTTTCAGATTCAGCAGTAGTAGCAGTATGTGTAGCATGTGTATGTGGTGGTGTAACGAGCTTACTTATAACAGATGGTGAATCAAGAGCAGTAGAGGTGTTCAGAACCGTACCTCTTCTTGTAGTGGATGGTAAAATAGGAACCTTGCCATCATGAGACATACCCATGATGGATGGCTAGCAGCAAACAATAGAGAATCCAAGTGAACTTGATAAATAAAGCTATGCTCCCCGGCAACGGCGCTAGAAAATAGTCTTGATGACCCACAAGTATAGGGGGTGTATCGCAGTATTTTCGAGGGAAGTGAAACACAATTTATTGATTCGACACAAGGGGAGCCAAAGAATATTTATAAGCCTTAACAACTGAGTTGTCAATTCAGCTGCACCTGGAAACAATCTTGCTCACAACAGTTTATCAGTAGCAACAGTTTTTTAGTAGGAATAGTAAAGTAACAGCAATAGTAAAGCAAAGACAGTAGTAACAAAAGCAGTAAACATTGGGATTCGAGTGCGGTAGGCATAGGGATGGATGGACGGGCGTTGCATGGACAAGACAATTCACATAGCAACCAGAACATAGGGCAATTGCAGATAAATAAGATAAAGCATCCAAGTACTAGACAATCCTAGGCATGTGTTCCATATATAGTCATACGTGCTCGCATTGAGAACTTGCACAACATCTTTTGTCCTGCCAGCCTGTTTGCAGCGGGGCCTCTAGGGAACTACTGGAAATTAAGGTGCTCCTTTTAATAGAGCACCATAGCAAAGCATTAACACTCTGTGAACACACGTGATCCTCACATCAAAGCCATTCCCTTCCGGTTATCCCGATTTCTGTCACTTCGGGGCCATAGGTTCCGGACAACAACATGTGTATACAACTTGTAGATAAGACCAAAAGCAATACTATCATAATGAATCAATAACATGTTCAGATCTGAAATCATGGCACTCGGGCCCTAGTGACAAGCATTAAGCACAACAAGTCGCAACAAAGTCATAAAGCACTAATAAAAGATACTAGGCACCATGCCCTAACAATCTAATGCCATTACATGAACGATCTCATCCAATCCCTACCATCCCCATAGCCTACAACGGGGGATTACTCACTCATAGATGGGGGAAACATGGATGGTCGATGGAGAAGCAATGGTGATGATGATGGCGATGATCTCCTCCAATTCCCCGTCCCGGCAGGGTGCCAGAACGGAGTTTCTGGTGCTGTTTCATGGAATCTTGTGGTGGCGGCGGAGCGGAACTCCTTCTGGAAAAACGTCGAACCCCCCGAAGTTTTTAGGTTAGAAGGCTCCTTATAGGCGAAGAGAGAGGCCGAGGGGGTGCCTGGGGGGCCCACACCACCCCCTGGCGCGGCCTGGCCTGGCCCGCGCCACCAGGTGGTGTGCCCACCCCCTGGCTCTTCTCCTTCTCGTATTCTGGCTCCTAGAGTCTTCGGGTGAAATATTTTGGCATATTTTCCGGGATTTTTCCTGATAGTTGATTTTCTGCATAAAAAGTAGACACCAAGGCAATTCTGCTAAAAACAGCGTCAGTTCGCATTAGTTGCATCCAAATCACACAAGTATAGAGGAGAAACAATAGCAAAAGTGTTCGGGAAAGTAGATACGTTTTGGACGTATCAATCATTGATGAGTAGTGGCTGTGAACCCAAGGATAATTCTTCGCGGTTTCATGCCACAAACTCCTACATGGTGGCTTCGGCCACCACCCTCTCATTTGGAGAGTTGGTTCTTAGCTCGGATTTATTTGGCGCTTTGATGAACATTTGAAGAGCTTTCCATGGTTTTCTTGATTTTTCACAGTATGACATCTTAACCCAAGCCCTCTCTCAGTCTTGAAAACTCTCTCTATCTAATATATGTCCCCAAACACACACCTAGGAAGTGTTTGGTTGAGGAGGACGAGTCTCCGGTGTGTTCACACCGGAGTCTCCGGTGAAGACCGGAGTCTCCGATCTGGGCGGTTTCTGTCAACTAAAAGGGAGGACGGGGTGAACTGAAACATCAGTTTCATTTATTCTCCCCCGTCCTCCCCTCTATGCCCCGTCGCCTCCTCTCCCAAATCTTCTCCCCGGAGGTCAAGTAGCCCCCGGGATCCGCCGTGCCGCCGGCCAATCATCTCCTTCCCACCACTGGGTGATTCCCACTGGTGGAATCCCTTCCATGGACGGATCTGATACCTCTCCTCCTCTTCTTCATCTAGGGTTCATCCCTTACCTTGTTTTTTGAGGATTGGTACTAGTTTTGACCACTGGAATTCTTTGTTTGCGTGCACCTGAGTACTTTATCATTGTTTCACTGCCCGATCTGTTGGATACAACCCCATTTGAGCCTCCATGATCTTCCCCCGAGTCTCCTAACCAGAGACTCCGGCCCGTTGGCCGGAGACTTCGGTCTGAGCCGGAGACTCCGATGTGGATCACGAAGACTCTGGTGTGGTTTGTATCCAACAGATTGTGCAAGGTCTCAAGGATCATGTGCTGCCTCCTTGGGACATATATACTTACCTCCATGCTATCTCCCTCGCTGCTTTCACAGGCTCTGGCTCTCGTCGTCCTCCTCGCACCAAGGCCAAGATGAAGAGAGGGGATCCTCACTATGATGAGTCTGAGGGTCAGTACATTGTGCCCCCATCCAACCGCAGACAACAAGCCCGTGATGCAGCATATATGCGATGGGAGCAGGAAAAGGCTGAGGAAGAGAAACGTGCCAAGAGAGCAAAATATGATAACATTCAGTCTTTGGCTCGCATGTCTAAGCAGGAGTACCGTGAGCTGCGGAAGACCAATTTTTATGAATTGCCTCGCACTAGTGATGACCCCTGTTATTGGAGGAAGGAGCAAAGTGTCTTCATGAAATACATTTACAGTGTGCTCAAGAGATCTCATGTATGTCCCCAGAAGTACTTGAGTGTTGAGCAGATGAGGAAGAGCCCCTACTTCTCTGATGATCTGTGGATTTGTGAGAAGTTGGGGCTGTTCAACTTGATGGCGATACATGAAGACTACAACATCACCCTTGTGCAACAGTTCTATGCCACAGTTGTGTTTGGAACTGACCAAGCCAGGACTATGACTTGGATGACTGGCGACCACCGCTGTTCTACCACTTTCTATGACTTTGCTGAGGCCATCTTCGAGACTTTTCAGGGGGTATCTACTCATGTTGGAGTTCGCATGCACTCAGCAGCTCTTGGGGTGAACAAGAACAAGCTTGCCCCTTTATATGGTAGTGAGGGCGTTGTGGGTGGGTCCAAGGGACTCAAGCCTCTCTACAATCTGATGTTGAGGATCTTCCGCCAGACCATTTCCCCTAGTGCTGGGAATGATGATGCCATCAGATGTGGTTTAGTCAACTTGCTTTATCACACCCACAAGACTTACATGGCTGGCCCCGATGCTGATGCTGATCCTATTGATGTGATGGATTACATATTTGAGGAGATGTAGCATGCCAACTTATATAAGAAGGCCCCTCCATATGCACCCCTGGTCATGAGGCTCATCAACATTCAGCAACATGGCTCGCCGCTTGCTATGCCTCCCAACCTTACCAAGCACATTCTCATATCTCTGCAGCAGAAAGGGGCTATGAGGGCTCCTCCTAGACGCTCCCATGCACATGAGGAGGAGGAGATTTCAGAGTCTGACCGGGCCCCGTCTCCTCCTAGGGCTTGGAGGAAGAATGCCTCCAATGCACCTCTTCCTCCCATGACACGTGACTATGTCCAAGAGAGGGTCAAGAAGGCCTCATTCTGGGAGAGGACCTTGTGTTGCATGAATGTGTACATCCGCAAGCAACAGCATGATTCCTATAAGAGCAACCGCCGCATCGAGAAATTACTCAAGGAGATCAAGGCTCAAGGTGAAGCGTATGATGAAGAAGGTGAGGATGAGTACACTGATGAGCATGGCGCTTAGCCTTCCACCGAGTCAGGTCACACTCTTTCGTTTGGGGCATGGAATGCCCATCAGGACAGCTTGGTGGATTGGAAGACCTTCTCTGATGTCACATCTGGGTTTCGGTATCAAGGTACATCCTCCTCTCGCCCTCACGGCAAAGGGCCTGCAGCTCCAGATGGTGATGAGGACTATGATGATGATGATGATGAGGATCAGGATCTGGATGAGGAGGACGAGGAGGATGATGACGAGGACTACTGATCTGTTGGGACGCTAGCATAGGTCTTTTCCCTTTTTCGGTGTTTCGATGCCAAAGGGGGAGAAGACATTGTCATCGGGATTTGCATGGGTTTGGGCTACTTGATTCGTATTTGCGTATTTGCCTTCTCGTCTCTATTTGCCTTATGTTATTGTGGGACACTGTTTGCTATTTATGTGTGTGTGCGACTTTGTGGGTGCTCCAACGTTATTGTAACTCATGTGTGAACTATGTGTCCATGTTCTACCTACCTTGCCTGCTTTACTTGTTTATCTTTGTACACATAGTCAGGGGGAGCATGTCCATACCCTATCTTAAGTAATTGCGAAGTTTTGTTCATGCAAATTCACTAGTTGTCATCGAACACCAAAAAGGGGGAGATTAAAAGGACATTTACTATCATAATCACTTTTGGTGTTCGTTAACAACTAGTAGACCCCTTTTAAAGTTTGCTAGTGTCTACAGGTTGATATTCTACAAGGGAAAAAGGACCATTGGCCTATGGATCATTCCCTGCATTTCCTTGTGTATTTTGGGGATTCCAGACCGGAGTCTCCGGTCTACACTAACCGGAGTCTCTGGTGTGGTCCGGAGTTTCCCCAGGAGTCTCCGGAGTAGGCTCAGTTTCCTGCGCTGGGTCATTCTGTCAAGGGGTCCGGAGGATGGTCCAGAGTCTCCGGTCCCTGTCTCAGGCCAGAGTCTCTGGTCCACTTGGCTCTCATATGCGCTGGGCCATTCTGTCAAAGGGTCCGGAGGATGACCGGAGTCTCCGGTCTGGACCGGAGTCTCCGGTGTGGTGACCGGAGTCTCCGGTCTGCTTCTTCTCCAACGGGCAGAAAAACGGTTCACTGACCGAAGGGCTATAAATAGGGGACATTATCCCCTTGTTCTAGCTTCTCGTCCACCTCAAGAACACCATGTCCATTTGAGCCACCAAATCAACAAGATCTCTTCATCCAACCATCCAAAGTCTTTGATCTTTGGAGAATCGAAGGAGGAGGCCTTGATCTACAACTTCACCAAGAGAGATCTTCATTTCCCCCTCATTCACTTGAGGGCCCCGATGCTCTAGTGTTTCATTGGAAACCCTAGGTTTTGATTTGGTTCTTACAAGCTTGTCTTTGATTGTTTGACAGCTTGCTTGTATTTGGGAGCCTCCAATTAAGTTGTGGATGTGTGCCTCGAACTCGTTGTAAAGGTGCGGGCTTCCACCTCGAAGGTTTCCGTATAGTGGAAGAGGTGAATCGAACCCGTTGGGGTGAGGTTCATCGGAGAACAAGGAAGGCCTCTCCTGGCGTTGGTGGTTTGAAACCACCCCTCTCCAAATGTAGACGTACTTCCCCTCAAAAGGAAGGAACTACGGGAAACAAATCCGTGTGTCTCCATGTGCTCCACTTTGGTTCTTCTATCCTTTACCTCACTTTACTTATCTAGTTATTGTTTAGTTTGTGCTTGTGTGTCATATAGGTAAATTCACCTTAGTTGCATAATCTAGAGAATTTACCTTTCTTGTCAAACCCTAATTTGAAAAAGGAGTAAAATTTGAAGTAGCACCTATTCACCCCCCCCCCCCCCCCCCTCTACGTGCCCATACGATCCTTTCAACCTCAACTTAAAGTGAGTGATTGATTTTTCTTTCATACTATGATCTTGATAGTTTATAAACCTAGGTTTCTATTAGGGTTTAAGATAGTAAAGTAGACAAGGTTTTCATCCATAAACACTCATCTGATATTCTAATTATCTCTTAGACATTTCTTTTGACTAAGAGTTACTATCCTCTGGCTGACTAGAAATAATGACCACCATCAATTGATCAAACTAATCTTAGGCTTCTAATTGTCTGATCAAGATCTATTCTCCACTAAGTAGTAAACTTGTACTAGTCTTTCTATAAGGCTTATATTGATAAGAAAACTTACTTGAAGTTTATACCCACTTGGCTTAACAAGATTATTATTTGATACACAAATACTACTAGCTTTCTCATGGCTCCACAATTACTAACTTAACTCTTGGGTTTAGGTACTGATTCTAGTTAACTCATGAGTGAGTTAACTCCTCCAACATCAGATGGTTTGATCTCCACTAAGGATCTCATTCCATTGATGATGGCACACTCTACCATAACTAGTTCCTTCTTCTTATTAATCTACTTAAGGTATTTGGAAGGTCAACACAGTAGGTCAAAGGCTATGAGTCAATAAGTTCTAGATCAGGAATTGATCACCCAATATTGATGATCAATTGATACTAGGACTTGGTTAAATAGCATTGTCATCTATTAACATGACACTAAAGGTATGTGATAGATGGTCTTGGCTTGACTTCCCTTTTTACTCTATTTGTAATAAGAGTTAATGTTTAAAAACTATCATTAGACCCATGGTAGGAATAACTATGGCAAACAAGTGTATCAAGATTTAGTTATAGAGTTTCTTTACTTAAGTGATATGCTTAACTTGGTATTTAGGGTTTGTGGTAGATAATACCTTGATAACATCTTTAGAATAATAAGTATTCATCCTTGAGTTGTGGTATGGAATACCATGTAATGATCTCTATAAGATCAAGTACTCCTAATTAAGTAGTGTGTTATAACTTAGTTTTATTACATTTGATCTACCCTTAGATCAAATTATATTACCCAAAGATAAGGTTTTAGTAAAGGTCATATTGAAACTTATCGCAGTCAACTTGATGATCTACTTCAGTTCCACCAACTTAAGAGAAGCTTCAATCACTTTTGACAATTTTTATTTAAAAGCGCGAAAATTATCCAGATTTTCTATGCATAAATGCAATGCACACACCTATGTTCATCTTATTTCTAAGCTCTAATGCTGGGGTGTTACAGACTCTCCCCCTTAAAATAAACTTCATCCCCGAAGTCCGTACTCTCTTACGTTTCGGAAGGAGGTATTGACTTGTATTGATCATGACATTTCTCAACTCCATTGTGATCACAGTTGGGGATAATTGTGGTATCCCGTATCCAGATATGTTTCCTTGAGTCATCTTCATTTCGACAATATCCACTGTCATTTCCTATATGTAGTATAACTCCTTCTACTACAATATGTTGGGTTACGTCTTCAAAGTGCTACTTAGGATTGGTTTGGGACACATTTAGTCCATTCCAATCAGGCTTTTCCTATTACACTACACCAATCTATTTTGGAATACTCTCTTTACTCTAAAGGATAACTTACCAGCTATTTCCCCCTTATAACTAGTCCACTAGGGTTAAGCAGTTATATCTCCTTCGATCTTTCATCCAGACATACTCTAGAGAGTACTCTTATATAGATGATTCCTTATAACCTTATGAGAATAAGGCTTAACTTCATCATAACTTTATACTTCTTCTCCCACCTTTAGTCAGAAAGTTAGCCAACAACACTTCAATGTTTGTTTACTCTCCCCCTTCGGGTTTTCTAATGGTCTCTAAACTACATGTATAATACCCATTAACTCGATAGTTAGGATATCGGTCTCTACCCAGCTTATACTTCATCTCTATAAGGCTTCATGAAAGAATTGGTGGTACACCCACATAGTTGTGGATCTCCAAAATGAATCTTCCAACACTATTTGTCTTCTTCTAACCTTTTGGACATTTTTGCTTTGGTAAGCCCGATTTCACGAAGCGTCTCGAAAGACAATATTTAACTTCATACTTCCTTAGGTCTAACTTAACTTAGGCCAAGTTTTATACTCTTTAAATTACACAAAGATGACCTACTTCACTACACCGCTAGGATACCAGCTGCGGATCCTCCTAGGTGTATGGATTACCCTACGGATTCTGGACTTACTACTGGCATTCTCTCTGAGTTGTCAGAATTTGAATACCACTTTTGTTTCAAAAACTTCTTCCTCACACCCTTTCATGTTACTTCCATGAACTTGGGACGACTATTTCATTAGCTTCTGAGCAACATCACCTATCTTGAATGAACTTGAGTTCATTCCTTCATGTTACTCCACACCTTTTCTGCACTAATAGTCCTTCTTATTGCCAGCTCATAGTGAGTTGGGATTGATCCATCCTTCAAAATAGTGTTGGTACACCTTATATTTGGCTTCCTTCTTCGTGCAAGTCTTCATCTTAAACTTCGGAACTCGTCACTCCCTTACACGAATTCCCTTTTCTATCTAGGTCTATAACATCAAGTAATAACTTGGTGATGCAACATGCATTTGCACATCAAGTCAAACTTCATGTACAGATCTAGTCACTCAAGAAGATACAAGAAAACCAAAAAATCCAAATGTGGTAGTATATGACACCTCCTAGTATAGGTTTACTTTGTATTACTTAGCACTTAGGGTTTAAACTACTCTCGTCTCATTATTTACCCAAACTGCCCAATTGCAACAGGATAATTTTGAGCAAAGTGGTCTCACTTTGGTTCTGACTAACCACTTACCTTTACTTTAGGACTACTAAAGACTACTAATTTTCTATTCTATCATAACTATCCTCACATGATCTCTCAAAACTACTAACAAAATTGTAGTTACTACCTTAATCCAAAATTATCGTAGCGTTATAATACCTATGACTTCTATCATAGACCTACATTATTCTTTACTTACTGTTGTTACAAGATTATTTACTAAGTACTTGTCCTAATTACATACTTATCATGGTCTCGGAGCTATTCTCACCACAAACTTGTTAAGATTTACCTAGTCATCATGATTAAAGAGCTAATCTCTACAAGATGACTCTTCTTATTAGCTTACTATTAATGATTCTTAACAAAATTCTATTCCATCATATGGAATTCTTAATTGAATGCCACATGATTTACCTCCAATTATATCTATACATACTCTAATGGTCTACCTGATGTGGTATAGTGATATCAACTAGTGGTAAGATTTTGCTACTTAACGGTAATTCTAAATATATACTCCATCACTAATACTACTCATGATATCCTAATCTTAGTCCTAATATTCTTTGATATTTTATCTTACTTAAGATATCTTATAGGTATTATACCTATTTAGAGCTACACTAAAATGACATTTCTCTAGAGAAGACATATAACTAATCCTTAAGAAAGATGACAAAACATGGAACTTAAGTGTGACAAGGTTTATCCTCAAGTGGATATCCATCACAAGTCTTAGTTTAGATAAGATGGCTCCTATACTCACTATCCAACCTACAGATCTTCCTAAAAGGGTTTTAATCCTAAGGTCAAAGCATATGCTATGATACCAGCTGCGGTGACCCAGCGTACCATTGCATGATGTAGTACACTATAGTCGTTGACATAACACCAATGAAACACCGTTCACTAGTATTACATCCCTCAGAATGGTACAACAGAAACACAACAGGTCCAAGACATGACTATAGATTACAACTCGACTCTTTACAAAAGATCCAGAGAACATTCTAGGTTAAAGAGAGAGAAAGAACTTCTTACAAAGAAGAACCAGAAATAATAACTCAGAACTATCTAGTAACTAAGACTAGTATCTAAACTATTTGGCTTGCCATTGCTGCTATTGCAATGCTCTACAGAAATAGGTTTTATGGCTAGAGAATCTACTCCAATGTAAACCGACACTTTATCTTCACTTCAGCTAATGTGTATGTTGACTTCATTGACTTTATTGAAGAACTTGAGTTGTCGATGATGGTTTCTTGAGCAGAAATTGATGTTGACATCGTCTTCAATAACTTAGAACCTAGCAAGGGTTAAGAAGGTACGGTTGAGTACGAGCATACTCAGCAAGTTCACTAAAAAGGAGTGTATGATGCACTATCTCTATAGCCATATACCAAAGGTCATAGGCAATGCAGATTTTCATAAACATTTCTTCAAAGGTTTCTTTTATTCTAAAAACTATGTCCGACAGCCTTCACAGGTTGAACAGAACCTTCGTGGGGTTCCTTTCCTGCCGCGTTCGTAGCACCTTTCCAGAACAGGGAGTAACATGTCACAATTCTTACACTCTGCAGAGATGCGTCACTTTTCCCACAAGAGACCTTAGCTTTGCTGCACATCTGAGTTGCATTCTCATCCACACTTCCTTGGTGTGGGGCCTAGTCTAAGATCCAAGCCAATCGCTGCCCCTCTCCACAACCCATCATGAAGACACGATCCCCCGAAACAACTACCATGGTTACTCTTTGGGTAGCCTCTCGGAGACTCCGTACGCAGCTTGTTTGGTGGTCACCATCAGTTATGGTGAACTCAGACCCAGTTAGAGATGCACAGATAATCTAGACACCTAGCTCGCGGGGAACTAAGGGGTCCCACCCATGTGCTGGATTCTCTAGAACTCCACGAGAAATCAATAGCCTCACGATAAGGTCATCTGTCCATGCGAAAGGAAGAAGATCGATCTGACTTCTCCGTCCCATTGCAAATCTCATGGTTGACGCGTAATATACGGTGCTAGAATCACTAGCAACATTGGTTGTTAAGTCCTAGATATTATGTTCCTTTACCACTAGAACTGTATCAGTAGATTATTACCATCTGGTAAATAATCCATAATCATATTATTATGAAAAGTGTCTTCTGACCTTTTTAGAATGCAGGTGATGACAACATTTGAGTTACAAGCATTTGATAGAATAATCAGAGGACATGAGCAAGTTGTGAACTTGCCTTTTATGATTGCAAGATTATGCACTCACGGACTTCAAGACATTAGAAGATCCAAATTCTGTAAACAACATCATTGGTCCGGTAAGGACTAATGTTTAAAGAAGTAAGATGCAATGATGCATAAGTACTGTAATGCAATTTTATAAACGCGAATTCCTGGAATAGTCGTATATGATCTAGGGTTTGGAAATTAGGAATGGTTCTTTAGAATGTGTTTCACTTTTATATCAGCTTCACACTTGTGCTTCTTGTTAAGGCTTGTACGAGCGTGTGAAACAATATGTAAGTACAACAAGTAATATGCAATACTAAAGCACTCAAATGGTAATGGTATCTAAAATATTTCTTAAACAAGATTAAGAATCAATTAGAGATTTTAAAGGAGTGTTCAAGTATCAATTTTAATGTTTCTTAAGAAAAATAACCTTTGAGGAAAATATTACTTTACAAAGTAAAAAGTATTTAAACTTAAGGCTAACACTTTAAGGTTTTCTTATTAATTATAAGTACTAAAGTAGAAAACAACTAGTATTGTTGAGTAGCTATTCTACTAAAATGGAGATTTTTAACACTCCATGAAGGTGGAACAAAAGTATTATGCACTGATAGAAGTGGTGTGTTCTTGATTTTATAAGTGGATAGAATCACTTACTTATTATAGAATTAATACTCATTTCTATGAACATGTGAATGGCATCATGTTAAATACTTACAAACTTTCCTTAGCCTTTAGAGTGGATTCCCAAACTTGTAAAAGAATTAATATTCAAATCTTGATGATTTTATAAGTGATAAACTATTTTTGGAGAGTAAGATTTACTTAGCTCTGAATGGTAGTTTTACTAAGTACAACTTGAATTGGTTAGACCTATCTTAACTTTATTTAAACATAATTTGCATTTGTTATTACACTTTAAGACTTTAAACAAATAATGCTAAAGGTAATAGTAAGTATTTATATATTTTTAAGGCATTAAAATAAAATAAAAGGGTTCAAACTAGTTTTATTAGACCTTTACCTATTATTTAACCTCAATTATGAAAGATGATATTTTTAAAGTATAGATTATATTTTTGTGAGCATTTTGGTATATTATAAATATTTGTATGACTTACAAAAAATAAGATATGAATTGTATAAGTTTTATCACTTTTTAAATACTAAATAAATAATAAATATTAGTTAAGTGATAGAAAAAGGTAGAAAATAAATTTATAAGCCTTTATGTTGTTTTTCTAAGATTTTTTATATATTATATTCATTTTTATGAATTTTAAACAATAAAATATATTTATTAGGATTTATCCCTAATAGATTATTTACTAATAAATACTAATGATTTTATTTAAGTTGGAAAATAAAATATGGTAATAGGTTTATATTATATAATTTATTTTTATGAACATTTTGATATATTATATATATTTTTCTGAATTATAAAACAAAAGTTATTCAATTAATAAGATTTAATCATTTTATTATATTTCTGGAAATTATTTATATTTGAATTACACTATTTTAACTATTTACCTGACTGACAATAATTTTTCTACCTAGGTGACTCCTACCCTTAGTCACTGACCAGTGGGGTCAGGGACACGTCATACGCCACATGGGCAGTGGACCAGTCAATGGTGACATTGCCCTAACGTCAGCGTCGCGGTTAAACTCTTTTGTACCTATCTGCTTCTAGCCCACAGACACTGACCAGTGGGCCTATTGCCACGTCGGTGTCCATGCGAGCAATGACTGGTCAACTCCGGGAAGTGACGTGAGCGCGACAGCGGTATGACGTCAGCTCACCGGAGCACGGTGGCGACGCCGATTTCTGGCACCAAAGACCACACAGATTGATGTGTTTGAACGAGGAGAGCATGAATAACCTAGCTAGACTATCCACACACACTAAAGCTCACCGGAACAGGGGTCACGACGAGGACCTGCGGCGGCTTGCTCCGGTGACTCGAGGAACTAGGCCTACGGCCAGTGCTAGCATGATTTAATAGGGTTCAAAGATGCGCAATCTCACCTTGAAGCTGGAACGGTGGTCAGTGTGAATTGGCGTGGCCAGAGATGAGTACTCCGTCCAGAATTCCGACGGCCACCAACGGAATGAAACTACAAAGTTCGCACCTCTCCAGAATCCCCTTGATGCAATACTCCACCCAGAGGTTCCACGGAGCACGGCGCTTCTTCCCCTCCACTCCACGGACTCCGAGATGGTTTATATCAATGACAAGCGGAAGCTCGCCGGCGGCGGCTTCGGTGGACTTCTAGAGAACAGAGAGCGAGAGAGGGGAATGGGGAGGATAAGGATGAACTAGGAGAGCAATGCGGTTCTGTGCAGAGGTTTTTATACGGCTTGGCAGGCACTGACACGGCGGCACGGTGTCGACGACGGCTGAGATGCGACGACGGTTACTGAGCTTCTTCGGGGCAGGAATATTAACACCAAGCTTGCCAGTGGGCACGGAGACGATAAGGGCGTCGACGTGGAGGTCAACCATGGCTACCAGTCAAGGAAGACGGTGGCTCGGGACGTGGCATCGTCGATGTGGTAGCGGCCGTGCACGGAGAAGAAGACGACAATGTCTCTCCTGTGTGGGACCCGCTTGTCAGCCACACATCGAATCGGTACACAAGCTCTGGACCGAGATGGGCTGCTGCTGGGCCGATGCAGAGCGAGTGAAATGTTCCTAGGGATGCATGTGAGCGAGAGATAACGCGAAGGTTGCTGGGCTGCGGCCCAATTCTGCTAACAGTTCTGTTTTTTCTTCTTTACTCTGTTTCTATTTTCTCCTTTATATTTCTACTTGAATTACAATTTATTTAAACTCCAAAACTTTTGTACAATCCGTCAAATAGGTTTTTCTCAAGTTTCGAATCCTTCAAAACGTTTCTGAGGCATTGCAGATATTATAAGATATCATTGTGGTTGTTTGGTTCTATATTTAAAGTTTAAGATTGTGTTTCTTATT
Organism: Avena eriantha; assembly: GCA_910589775.1. Lineage (NCBI taxonomy): Eukaryota > Viridiplantae > Streptophyta > Magnoliopsida > Poales > Poaceae > Avena > Avena eriantha. Next base: position 134,322,142 of record OU342742.1, read on the forward strand.
TGTGGTGGTGTCTAATGGTTATAACTTTTCTTTATACCATATACCATGAACTTATTAGAGGATTTAAGATACTGATTTTATTTTATAAATATGAATAAATATTACGGATGAAGATATACTGCCTTCATGTTTGATCATGAATAACACCTCAACTTAAAGTGAGTGATTGATCTTGCTTTCATAATGTGATCTTGATAGTTTATAAAACTAGGTTTCTATTAGGGTTTAAGATAGTAAAGTAGACAAGGTTTTCATCCATAAACACTCATCTGATATTCTAATTATCTCTTAGATGAGCCCCCATTGGCGTCTAAGTGATGCACACATGGGTTATTGGCAATGTCAGCCCAAGTGTAGGTTTTGCCTGGTTGTTGTTCTCCTCTACCTTGGACCCTTGATGTCCCACGGCTACGCCCACGGCCTCCGCCACGTCCTCCAGACCCGAAAACAGTAGTGACCACTGCTGTCTCCGCGTTGGGTTTTTCTTCCGAGGTGTTTTTGCGCTTCTACGCTTGTTGCTTTGGTTGTTTTGCCGACTGAGACACAGCCAGGACATTGAGTAATCCTTCTGCATCGTCGTCAGCATCTGCATACTTGCTCGCAGTTTCTATCATCTCTCCCAGATCAGTAACCTTGTCACACTTCAAGCGATGGCGCAGTAAACCGATTGGGAGACCTGCGATGAAAGCTTCAATCGCAGTTTGATCGTTTACCCCTTCACAGAAGTTCTTTGTATCGATCCATCGTTCGAGATCATCCCGGCAAGTTTCTCCGGCTTTCTAGGTCCAACGTTGTAGGTCTCCAACCGTACAGGGCCTCCGATATGTGCCTTCGAAATTCTGAAAGAACGCACTTTGTGTCATACCAGTTGTGGATGGTGTTTGCCGGAAGTTCATTGAGCCATGATTGTGTCGTCTTCCGCAACATAAGTGGAAGATATCGGGTTGCGACCAGGATGTTTCCGCCTTTAGCGATGCAGCAAGCTTGGAAGAAATCATGTAACCAGGTGTCTGGCCGAGCAATGTCGCCGTAGGCTTGGATATGTCTTGAGATAGCAAATCCTTCCGGGAATTTTGTAGCTCTGATGCGTGGTCCGAAGCACTTTGGGCCCACGTACACGTCATCGTTTTCATAGCGCCGAGCCTCTATGTTGGAGTTGATCCTGTGCCTTGCATCGTTCGGGGATAGAGATCGTCCCGAATGTCGGCTGTGGCTGCGGTGCCCTGGAGCCGGACTTCGGCTTCTGCCACCACCTCCTCCGCCATGTCATCCTCCTTGACCTCCTTGGGGGCCGCTGTGATAACTGTGTGGTGGAGAGGGTGGTGCAGCTGGATAGTTTCCGGCTGATCGCCAGCCTCCGTCCGGAGCGTCATTATTCCGGTTCCGGGGAGGTTCTTGACTATGACGAGCCCCCTGCCGGCTTGTTCTAGTGTGGTTTCCGTCGTTCCTTCGTCCGTCATTCCCACCATGGTGAGGCTCAGCCAGACGGCTCTCATGTCTAGGAGGTGGCATTTCGATCATTGAATTCTCGTCGGGGAGGATTCCTCGGATTTAGTGCAGAGATCACGTCTTTCTCGGCTGCTGGAGCGACATTGCTTCAGTTATGTGTAGCTCTGCGATACTGTCCCGATGATCCGGTTCTTGAATAATTGTCTTCCCTGCATTCGGGGTGATGGTACTGCGCCCGAACGTAATGGGATCTTACGTCAGCCCATGCTGGATCTGTGCGACATTGGTCAGAATCCGAGACCATTTTTTGACTTCTAGACAGGGCGACCTTCTGCTGCTCCAGTCCCTTGTTGAGTAGCTTGATACCCAAGCGTATCTCCTCTAGCCCTGGATTAGCCGATAGAATTTCACGAGCTGCCACGGTATTTTGCATTGGTGTTGGGTATACCCAATCTCCGTTGCTATCCTTCCGTGGCTTCCCCATCTCATCTCCAAAAAGGACGGCACGGACACGTGGGAATTGGTTGTCATCTATGTGACGCTTCCGTGTCTTCTGATGTAGATGGGACATGTACTCCTTGTTTGACATGCGCTTCTTCTCCACCTCGATGTTTTTGGCTTCATCGAGGAGTTGTTGACGACACGCTTCTAGGGCCTGGGCCCTTTCGTCCAGCTCATCTGCAGTAAGTTCTGCAGCTGTAGGGATAAGTGTGGTTAATGCGGCATCGATGAGCTTACGCGCACCTTCAGTGATCACGTGTCCATCCACTGATGCTTCTTTTTTCGGATCTTCTGGGATAAGCGCTCCATCCTAGTCTTCTTCATATTCCTCGGCGATTACCTCCTCTGTGAGAGGGTCTTTTGCCGGGGTCTTGTTCTTCTTCTTTGCCTTCTTGGCAGCGCCGGTAGCAAAGACGGCTTTGGGTCCGTTTCCCGGAGTCAAGCTCTGATCTGTACTTTCGGACATCTGGACCTCGGGATTGTCTCCGACGTCCATGTCATCCTGCGCTTTGGGAGAGTGTTCCCCGGATCCTTCATCCATGGCTTCTCCTTCCTCTGCAGCTTTGGAGTTGTACTCCTCTTCATACTTCGTGGAGAACTTTCGGAAATCTGCCGATGTCATAGATTCATCCGAGGATGCGGGAACATCGACGTTTGTTCCAATTGCCTCCAGCACCGAATCGGTGTTTTCTCCAGCATCGGCAGGGCCAGATCCAGATCCAACATATCCGACGAAGTGCGACGCGTGCTTCCTGAGGTACCTGCAGCTTTCGCGATCAGCCATGTCGAAAATTTTAATGGTTTCGAGGATTGCATATGCGCTAGCGCCTTGCAGTATCATACGTCTTAGTGTGTACCTGAGGAAAGGCATGTCTGTCCCGGCATCGTCAGAGCCGGAATCAGTGTCGTTGATATGCTCCTCCTGGATTTCGACTTCCACGGGTGGGTCGATCTGGGATCCGGCTTCTCCAGGGAGATCCACTCCAGATTCGACTTGGACCGTGAGGTCTTCTTCAGGCTCAGTTTTCTCCACTATCTCCACAACTGGTGCGGGCTGGGTGGGATTAGGGTTTTCTGAGATCCGGAACTCTGCCGCCTCTGCGGACAAAGGGGACCCAGAAGATTCTTCTGCCTCTATCATCACCGCTGGGGTGGGTTGGGCAGGTTCAGCGAAACCGATGTAAACATCGATCTCGCCAAAAGACATGATTGTATAAGCAGTCACGGTCTCCCTAGCCGGAATCCAAGTCTCGTCGAGAACGATGAGAGGGATGTCGCTGGCGTAGAGGATGCGACCGACGGCGATGGTCTAGCCGATTCCGATTCTTGCAGATTTCGCTCAGAACGCAGATCCGTAGCTCACTTGCCCCACGGTGGGCGCCAACTATCGTCGGATTGAGGACAAGTACACCATGAGGGGGTCCTCGAGGCGTGCAGAAGAGAGGGGTGTGAGACGTACGGTATTCCGGGACGGTGAGCACACAAGTTTACCCAGGTTCGAATCCACTGGCTTTGGATGGATCCTACTCCTGCTAGCAATCCAGTAATACGGCAGAGCCGGAATATGGGTTACAAGGGTATCGCCTGTGTGAGTTGAGATTGTAGACTATTGTGTTGTAAGGTGTTTCCCTAAAGGCTCTCCCTATGACGGCTTATATAGATATCCGGCCTAGGGTTTACAGGAGAGATCAATCCGGCTACGACTAAGAGTTGGTTACATAGTACATCTTGAACTACAAGTAACATTATGGGCCTAAGTCGGTAAGTCTTCTGGGCCTTCCCGTAGCCGGATGGGACTCCGTCTTCTCTCCTGACTGGGCCGCCCGTGAAGCAAAGCTCTAACCCGAAGTGGGCCACCCTGGTCAGTGAGGAACTGTGAGGATACCCGGAAAGTATATCCCCAATATCAAGTACTCCTAATTAAGTAGTGTGTTATAACTTAGTTTTATTACATTTGATCTACCCTTAGATCAAATTATATTACCCAAAGATAAGGTTTTAGCAAAGGTCATATTGAAACTTATCGCAGTCAACTTGATGATATACTTCAGTTCCACCAAGTTAAGAGATGCTTCAATCACTTTTACAAGTTTTATTTAAAAGCGCGAAAAGTATCCGGATTTTCTATGCATGAATGCAATGCACATACCTGTGTTCAGCTTATTTATAAGCTCTAATGCTGAGGTGTTACAGGGGGGACGAGTCAACTTGTGTTTTTCCTTGTGCAGGACATGTCGTTCTCCTTCTAAAACAAAAAACAAGATCTACGGGGAGGAACCCATGACATCAGTATTAAGACAGAAGGTGTAATTGTTGAGTCAGCCCCGCGACATAAATCAAAGTGATTTATGCCGCCCACAGGGATCGAACTCAAGTCTGCCAGAAGTTGCCACTGCGCTTCATCCACCAAGCCAATGGCCATCCAAGTGTCGACTCTCCTTATGTGTTCCCTTTCTTTGAGCGTGGGTGCTCCCAACTCATATTGTTATGTTTCTAGTTTCTAATCTGCAGGTTGTGGGAGAATCCGCACCCAGCGTCTGCACTGCTAGGATGCACACTACCCAAAAAGAAAAGAAAAAAAAACAAAGATCCTGCCAAAGTAAAGATAGACTTGCAGCAGCAACACCACCACTAGTGGGGGCGATACCTCGCCTCCTCTAAAGCTTGTCCAACAACGATGCCTCAAAGAAGAAAACAATGCACGAACATTGTCATCGTCCGGTCTGACCAATCTGGCCAGGTCCTGGGTTTTCACCCCGTAGAAGGTCGAAACTCCATACGACGCCTTCAACAAAAATATGACTCGAAAGGAAAAAACATTGCGGGAGAATACAAGAGAAGGACGGTAAGATGAACGGCGGAAGGGGAGCCGCATGAATTGCAGAGATCTCCAACGTGTTGTGAGTCCCCTTCCATCTCCTTCCTTTTGTGTGTTTCTTCTCACATTCATGGTTTGACTACATTTTTACCTTGCATTATATAGTTTCTGTATAAGTGATTTCTTTGTAGATTTATTCAGCATTTTAGATACACTCGTGGCCTGCCTGCTTTTCCTTTCTTCGCCTCTATTGGGAGCCATAGTTGGTGATTTTTCTTACTCTGTATAACTTTTGTAGTGTGGATTTTAAATGAAACTCATTGTCTGGTTGATTTGCACTTGTATTTTTTATGGTTTGTACCTGGGGATTTTATTCTGTACATTATTCGCGTGAGATATTTTAGATGCATTACGAAGTAAGGTGGGATGTGCTGATTAGTAGTTGACTGCAAAATGTTGTTAAGGTTTTTCCATTCATGAAATGGAAAAGTGATTTTCTCCGATGCTTAGTATCAAGTATATTTTGTTTAAGTTTGGGGGATTCAGTTATTTCATTTTTATTGCTTAGCCTAAATGAAGTAGTTTTAAGGTTTATTTTTTGAACTATTGACAGTTTTGTTTGATGGTAAATTGTATGATGGCGAGTTGCGATGTATGAACTGATCGAAGTGTTAATGTGACTCTGTGAAACCCTGAACTGTGCGGGTGTCTCCTCCTGTGAGAAAAAAGAGGCGGCGGCTAGGGTGAAAACCCTAGCAGCCGCCACGATCTGCTTCGTCCTTGCCGTCTGCGACCGAGCATTGACGGTCCCCGCCTCCTCTGCTTGCCGCTCCGGCAACGGGAGGAGGTGGGGACCTCGGATCTGCGCTTGGCGGTGTAGAAGAGTCCCTAAAGTTAAAGTTTGGTCATCCGGCATCGTCATTATGGTGGCTATGGCAGCGTTGTGCGGGACATGAATAAGGTATATCCGCCTCCTCTTCCACCTCGTCCGTGATGATCCTGTTGTTGGCGTTGAGGAGGGTGAGGATTCGTCTGGTCGCCGCTTCCATGGAGTGGTGGATCTCGTCCAGTCTACGTGAGTTCTGGATCTCGTCTAGTCTAAGTGTGTTTTAGGTTTGGTGTTACAAATTTCGGATCAATTCAAGGGTTCAATGGCGATAACTTCATCTCCGGGGCACTGGTCCTTAGGGGCACGTGCACGAAGATTTCTAGACTGTCATCAACAATGGCATGCCGGCTCCGGTAATGGAGCGGTGACAGCGGCGCGTCGGCGACTCGCTCTGATGCTACTAGTGGTCGTTAGGTGGTCTAAAGATCTCGATGTAATTTTTATTATGTTTAGAATACTTTGTACTTTTTATGAACTTTGTGCGGTAATTTGGAACCACGTACAACTCTTTACTTCCCGGCGTGCTCTAGCCTTTCCAGCCCAATTTAACGCCCCATGTACTGATATACAGCCGAATCAAAGGCCCAAGTAGCAGCCCATGCAACATCGGTCTGAGTTTTTCTTTCTTGCTGGTCTCATTTTCCGCAGGAGAAAAAAAACCGATCGGCAAAAAAATAAACAAAAATAGAATTGGAGATGGGAGGTATCGATCCCCCTTCCTCTAACAAGCGTTAATTAGTGCTCTACCATTTGAGCTACATCCCCATTTACAACAACTTAATTAATTTAAGAAATTAAAATTGATTAACAGTGATCAAGAATGGACCAAACTGTGATTAGTATTGGAGCCATCAGACTCACGGTGCGAAAACAGTAACTTCCACTTTGACGCCCCTTATGTTTTCTTGCATGTTTAATTTCGAGGTATATACACTTTTCATCCCACAATTTGTACATGGGGTGCAATTTAGTCAGACTACTTGCAAAGTGGACAAAAGTAGTCCAACTTGCACCCCAGGTGCACTTTGATCCAATTCAATCAATTTCGATCAAATCTGACCGCGCTTGACTGATTTTGGAACAGGTTAACTGTGTTGACGACACATTTTTTTGATTTAGTCCAGAAAACTGGGTTTTATTTGTAGTGGCACGCCTAGCTTGGAACAGACTCGACCGCACCGTGCTGCCCCTAAACTAGACTGGACCGGATCGTGCGCTGCCTCTAACGTCTAACCCTCTCTCATGAACCCCGTGGAGACCACAGGCGGCGGCGGCGGGATGTTTGCACAGGGGAGCGGGGTGCTCCCCTGCACCTGCTCGCTGAGGTGCACGGTGGAGGGATAGGTCAATGAGGAGCGCAGCCGAGGAGCAGGAGGTCGAGTGGTGCAGCCGAGGAGCAGGTGGCTGAGGGCGTGGGGCGGACCAGGTGACCAAGGAGCTCGGCGACGGACGCGAGGGAGGGGCACAGAGGAGCAGGTGGCCGAGGGGCTCGGCGACGGGCGCGGTGGAGGGGCGCGAAGGAGCAGGTGGCTGAGGGGCTCGGCGATGGGCGCGGTGTAGGGGCATCGAATCCATGACTGGGAGAAGATTTCCTGTATTCTTTGCCTGTTGTCAGTTTGTGTGTTCATGTATGGATTTAGCTCAATTCTTGTACATATGAATTGCAGGGAAGAAGAGGCCTAAGGAGGAGAAGCAGAAATTAAAAAGAAGTACAAGAGGAGAAGAAATTGCAAGAATAGGAGAAGAAGACTAGTAGTGTTGGCATAAGTAGTGTATAAGCTTGTAGTGTTTACTTAGGGAAAATGTTTATGAAGCTGAGCCGCGAGTACAGCCATATCGGCCTCGACATCGCAGCGGTCGAAGACGAGCTTGTTGACGAGGGAGAAGCGAAGTGGATGCCTATGTTTCGTGGCTCGTTGATGGGTGGCCCGTTAGGAGAGGCTCTCACCAAGAAGAACAACATGGAGGCGAGGAACTACCTCTCTGAGCCTTATGACGGATGCCTAGGACTTGTGATTTGAGACTAATATGGTGCCTTGGGATTCGTGTTTCCCTGTTCTTTGTAACCTTAAACGTGTCGAGGTGCCGTTGTGTGTGGTGTGTGGATGGATTTGGTGCTACATTGTTGCATAATATCATGTGATAATGTTTAGTTAATGTTGCAATTCCATGATAATTGTTGGTTAATGAGATCTGGCGTATTCCTATTTCGTGTCGCTCAATGGTCCCAAGCTGGTTATTTTTTTGGCATGCTTGTTGATATATAGTCCGTGGTATTTGCTCATGATTGATCCATGGTTTTTCGCTAAACTTTTTGTTATTGAACATTGGTTTTGTCTTGCCATGTGTTCGCAGTTAACTGAACCATGGCACCTGATGCATTTGCCCTTTCTAATGCACTGCGACAGTTGTCAGTTTCAACAATGAAATATGTGGAGCTACGTGAGTTACGTGCTCAAAATAGGTGCACGAAGCCAAGCTTAATATCTCAAGAGAACATCATCCGGAACCGGTTCTTCCCCTGGGGATATTATTTTCATACTTTCAGGCCAATGTAAGTTGATATTCAGTCAGTTTCTAAAAAACAATAACACTGGGAACATGCCAAAATAAGACATCTCCCGGCGCGCAGTAAACAAACCAGTGCAGTTGAGTTAGCACTAGATCTTCAGACTTTATTCAAAATTTCAGAAAAATGAAGTGGTGACATATATTTATCAATAAAAATATAGAAAGCAACTGCTTAACTCAAATAGGATAACGCGTCAATGATGGTTTATGTATAGTTTAGAAAGCATAGCCATGTTCAGATCATAAAATAACTGATAGAGGTATACCTAACATTCAGAGGACATCATTTCAGATCAAAATACAAGAGCATACATCACATCTGTTGCATGATTTGTCTCTGTAAAATTACCAGGTTCCGAATAGAGGCATCAAACTCGTTACACATAGTCTGCTAGCATGGTTCAATTTTTCATTCCAAAAACATGAGCAAATGAAGAACAAAATAGGATTGGAACATCTGTGATTGAAATAGCTAACTGTCTTTAGGTTGTGGTGCATTTTGAGTAAGAGGAACTTCTTGTGCATCATCATTGTGTGAGATGTCCATATTTAAATCTGGTAGCTGACTACAACTTCTCTCCTCTTCATCACCAAAGAGTAAATGATGAGCACCGCCAGGACCTGTCTTGTATGATCCTCTCCTTGCTTTCCTTCCTCTCCCCTGATATTGAGCAGTAGAAACGTTGTTGGTACCTTGCTCTGACTCTAGTGGTGTACTGTTGCCTTGCCTTTTCTTCCTCTTTCCCCCTCTCCGTTGTTCCTTCCATGCCCTGTTGTACTACTTCTTCATCTGCCTCTGCCTCCTCTTAGATTTCCTCTAGCTGATGCAGTAGTTACCCTTTGTCTTGAAGGTGGAATGCTCTCTCTTGCATCTGCTACAAATACATTTTCTGGTAAAGGGCCAAGAAACCTGTTGATTGGGACATGCTCCCTATCCTGCAAAAAGAGGTATAGAAGTAAATACAAAAATGAAATGAAGACTGCATTTTACAAAATTTTGCAAAATACAAAAAGGCAAGTAAACCTATTGTTGCATCATATAGATCATGCTATCTTCTTGCTATGTAGGATCCATAGAAGGGTTTGGATTGTGTGGAATAACATGCTGCACATAAATATAGTAGAAATTACTTAATGCATTCACTAGCTGCCTTAATTTAAATACAAGTTGGGTACAAAATGAAAATTTACCTCCAATAAATATGGGATGTCTATATCTTCATCCTCCCCAATAATGTTATTTTGATTTTGCTCTGCCAAGCTATCAAGATATTTCTGATGGCCCTTCTTGTTGTGGTCAGCTTTCCCACATATGGAGCAATGAATTGTTACACCTGCCTTTGTGAACACTTTCACTCCCTTCTTTATTTTCTCCTCAGGTGCCTTCTTCCTATTTTCCTTAGGCCTTCCCATAACTTTGGTGAAAAGAGGTGGATGTATAGGCACAACATTCATGTTTTCCCAAAACACTCTCCCTCTTAGTGGTGCCAACTTGTATGCATAAGCTTTGTTGAATGCATCAACAGTGTAGCAGCTATGGACTAAATTTTTAGGATTAATCCTATCTTTCCTACAGCATGCTATGACATGGTGACGTGGAATTCCAGTTAATTTCCATCTCTTGTAATCACATGTTCTAGCATTGAAATCTACAGTGTAATCTTTCTCGAACTCATGGCTGGAGACAGAGTAGAGAAAGTTACCAGCAGGAGTAACAATACATTCACCACTCCATTCAAAGAATTTGTCCAACTTCTTCTTAATCTTCGGAAAAATTCTTCCAGTCATCTTCTTAGCTTCCTTCTGTTTGCTTTTAGTCCTCTGGAGAATTTTGTAGAACATAGTTTCTAGCATGGATAAGAAAGGCATCTCCCTTGATTTTAGAATATAGCTGGTTCCAATATAAAAGAATAATATATCAGAACAAAATGAGACACTATATTAACATAGCAAGATGATTATTAAAGTTATTAAACTGTACATATTGAACACCTCTGAATGATTGTTCAACAGCATGTCACACTTGGGGAATTCACTGAAAAATGCCTTTATCCATTAGGAGGGGACTAGCTCTTCAATCCATGAATAAGCTTTTTCACTGTCAACTTTAAGATTATCCATGCTTCTCTTCCACTTGGGAATAGAAGTTGATCTTGCGATAGCCCAGACATCATTTTTCAGTGTCTCTCCTCTATGACCAGCCCTCTGGAAGTTTTGAATCATATGCCTAACACAAAATCGGTGTTCTGCATCGGGAAACACCTTCTGCACAACATTTATTAAGCCCTACAAATGTTTGCATCATTTTGTTAGTACCACTAAAAAATTATAAACAAAACAACAATTACTACATCATTTCGATTACCTTCTGCTTGTCACTCATAATTGTCCAGGGAGCAGTGTTGGTAATGTTCAGATCATCTCTAAGGTTTGTCAGAAACCATTCCCAGGACACAGTGCACTCGACCTCAGATAGACCAAATGCGACTGGAAGATGCAATCATTGGGATCTATACCAATTTCTGTCAAGAGCCCGCCTTTGTATTTAGTTTTGATGTGGTACCCATCTAAACAAATAAAAGGCCTACAACCTGCAAGAAAACCCCGCTTGCAGGCATCATAGCTCCAATAAATAGTGGCTAAATGCTCCTTATGCTCAGAACTTTCAGGGTCACCAACTGAATTTGTTGTGACAAAGAACTTAGAACCAGGATTGCTCCTCCTTAGCTCTTGCCCATAGTCCAAGAGCTGCATGAACTGTCCTTCTTCATCTCCATGAATTTTTAGCAATGCAGCTTTCCTAGCCCTGCTTAGCTTCCATCTCTTTGGGCACATTTTGAATTCCCTTATCACCTTTGCCGCAAAGCTTTTGAGATCTATTTTTTGGTTATCTCTAAATTCATGCATGAACTTCTCTGTCAAAACTTTGGCAGTTATTGCACTAACTGGGAAGCTGCCCTCACACTCATGGGTTCCTTCATATTCAGTGATTATGAAGCCCTTGTCCTTCTTGGATCATCTGAAGCTTTAATCCTCCAAGTACATCCAGGAGCGCAAATAGCTTCGTATATTCTTCTCTCATTCCTCAACTTCTTGACTTTTACCCTATTCCTGATAGCATATGTCGTCACTGCTTTCCTCAACTCCCCAACACCACTGAACACCATCCCAATCTTGAAAGTGGGATTGTCCATATCAACTTCTGGATTAAATGCTTTGATGCTCTTCATCAAGTATTATCTACTTTCTGTTTCAAGGTCTAGAGTATCATCCTCGAGGGCATCCTCATATTCATTTTCAACACACAATTCCTGCTCATTGTTATCATTGACAGATTTATCAACGTTATCAGCGAAGAGGTCATCATCCCCATCTTCAGCATCAAAATCACTGTCATAGAACTCAAAGTCATCCTCATTACTGGCACTTCCATCTGACTCTACAAACTGCATATCTGCCTCCTGTGCAACAACCAAACTTGATGAACGTGAAGATTCAGCAGTAGCGGGAATTGTTTGCATCATGCTAGAAGAAACAGAAGCTTTAGCGGGTGTAGCTGCTGCTGGCCTTGGAGCAGATGGTGCTGACATTGGAGTAGCAGATTTTGATGGAATTGGATCAGCTGCTACTAGCCTTGGAGCAGATGGTGCTGGCATTGGAGTAGCAGATTGTGATGGAATTGGAGCAGCTGCTGCTGGCCTTGGAGCAGATGGTGTTGGCATTGGAGTAGCAGATTGTGATGGAATTGGAGCAGCAGCTGCTGGCCTTGGAGCAGATGGTGCTCGCATTGGAGTAGCTTGAGCTGGCCTTGGAGCAGGTCTTTGGCCCACAATTACATCTGGTCTGAGTCCCTTCATGAAATTAGTGTGCTCAACAAACAAGACAAGTGTCTTATGGTACTTGCTGGCATTTATCATATCTCTAATATGTGACTGGAACTCAACAAGCACCAATCCATCCCTAAGATCCTTGCCAGGCAACAACCAATAAACTGAGGTCCTCTCATCTCTCTCATGGCCTAATATTCTTAGAATTTGATTAATCCATGTGAGTGACCAAGTGTCCACAGTCAGATTATCAAAATGAGATGTGGTTGCACTAACATACTCCAGATTATGCCTCAATCCACAGAAAAACCCATTGTGCAATACTTCCACTGAGAACATACCACACTCTTCACTTGGATACATAACTGCAAAAAAAATGCAGACTATAAGAAAATATTATTCATACTCATGCTTAAGGTACACGATAATGTTTAAAGAAGAATAAGAGAAAAAGACCTACACTTTCTATATTCATAGTTCAAAACATGGTTGTCCATGTATTGTGCAAATGTGGGGAAAAAACAGAAAAAACTACGTAGACTAAAAACTAAAAATCTCAAGTGGCTACAATGAGCAGTAACCAATCTGACGCTTCATAAAAAATAGCCAAAGAGAACAATGGCCGGGAAATCAGTTTGCCCAATATGAACCTACACAGTTCGGGATAATGTTCCAGCGGTACGTAAGAGATACAAATTTCATTCAAATTCGTAACAGTGCAAACCGGCAGCAACAGTTAACTGACAAACTGATATACAGATTCAATTAACTGACAGACAGATTCAGCTAATTTAAACTGTCGCTGCCAGCTTTCACTCGACGAATTTGGATGAAATTTGTATACTTTTCTGCCTAAAACTTCAAACTTTTGCCAAAAAACATAAACCAATAATGAACATGACTAAAATTTAACACTCATTAACCTAGATCCACGGAATTCATAACAAAAATAAATACAGACGATCTTGCTCGTAGCTCGGCAGGTCCTCGCCATGCTCCCGAAAACGCATCGCCCGTCGATATCGCCAAGTCGCCGCCACAGACGATCTTGCCGTCTTCCTGTTCTTCAAGGAAACGGGGCAAACAGCCTAGCGTAACTAACGCCATCTTCCTGTTCTTCAAAGAAACGAGCCCAGGTTTTCCTTAATGATCGCGCGACGTGGGAGGGCGTCCTTAGGTTCAGCTCACTTCTCTGGACCTATTTGCATAAAGTGCATGGCAGGAAAGATTTGATTTTTGTCAGATTTGATGGAAATTGATTGAATTGGATCAAAGTGCACCCCGGCTACAAGTTCTAGGACTACTTTTGTCCACTTTGCAAGTAGTGGGACTAAATTGCACCCCACGTGCAAATTGTGGGATGAAAAGTGTATATACCTCTTTAATTTCTTCAAGAAGTAGATCTCTTGCTTGTATTCGTGTCATCTAATAAATTGTGTCTTTAATTTTGCGGTAAATGTCTCATGTGAGGTTGAACTCATATACTTACTCCTTCCGAGGGATAATAAGTGTCAGAGGGAGTATCGACTGAGTCTCATATGCTGCCTGTTAGTTGTTACCTTGCTCTGGATACCATCTCTAGCATCATCAGCTGATGACCACAGTGGGAGCCTCAAATTCGGATCATATGAAATTAGCAGCTTTGGAAGCTGCAGTATGTGCAGTTTTACGTGGCTCGGTTATCAGACTTATTGATCCATGATAGATTTTTGCCTAGCATAGTTGCAGAAGGATTCTAGGTAGAACACTCCAACAATTTGATACTCACACACACACGGTACCATCATAGATCAACCATTGTTGTCAAAATAAGAATGACATATCTGCACAACGATAAAGATAAAATATTTCAGCTTGGAGCAACCGGTTCCGTGCAACAAGGACTGGAACATAATACTCCCTCCGTCTCAAAATAGATGTCCCAGGTTTTTCAAAAAAATTATGAATCTATATACTAAATAGTGCCTACATTCACTCAAATTTTAACAAATATGCAGCATCTATTTTAAGACGGAGGGAGTACTACAACATCTCAGCCTCGCACCATTCTGAAACACAACTCAGTTGCACAAACGAGGAGTACTCATATCTGTTCCAAAGCAGAGTTACTTACAGACCACACGTACGTACTCGTTGTCTCAACTCATCCCACTAGAATTCTATGTAGAACATTCCAACAGTTTGATACTCACACACGGCACCATCATACATGTTACCAAAGAAAAGCAGTAGGATCCGCTGAAGCTTTGAAAGCAGCTATCGTGCTTTGTGGGGATCATGGTTCCCAACCACTAGATCCTTGCTAACCGCATAATAAGTAGTGTTACATCCAGTTGTCCATCCCACTGTCAATGAGTTCACCCCTGGCGAGCTCCCTCATAAACTTCTGGCCACGTAAATCTGGTACAAATATCAGGAAATGAATGACTCTAGATTAGGACCACACACGAAAGAACAACTTCAAGTTAAACAGAACATACTCTCATTGAACAGAATAGCGACAGATATCAAGTAGTAGATCATATGCCAATCGAACATACTTAAATTTTCAGGAACAAAAATTTAAACCAGCAAGAAAAACAATATGAAATACCAATTAAACAGATTATATACATCTTACATCTAAGTAAATTGCATTGGACCATAAAAACCAGTGTTGAAATGCTGATTTTGCAAATAAATACGAAATAGTATGCGAAGAGAAAGGTATGACTCACGAGCATTCCCACTACGACGACATAGATCTTCTCAAGGGGTACACCATTTTCCATGAACATATGGGCCAACGTATGGACTCTAGCATCATCCTTTGAGCATTTTATCTTCACCATTCGAAGGCCGTTGCAAGTAAACGATCTTCCCATCGGTTTGATACCTGTTTCCAGTGCTTTCCTGGTGTCGAAGTTCTTTTGCACAGAGAAAAACTGCTATTAAGCACATGCTAACAAACTAAAAACTAAGGAAATTAAATAAAAAAACAAGTAGCCTATAACAAATATGTAATTACACATACTATTTTAAGTTGGAGAAAAAGCCTCTCTATATTAGGGGAATGCTGCAGCAAGAAAATCAGTGCATCAAAATCAGCAGCCATACACCATTCACCAAGGGACAGGGTCTTCAGGTTGCTAAAAGTTGGACATGTTCTCAATTCCCTACTCAGAACCACCTTCATATTACAGACAAAAGAGCATTCAGCAAATAGCGGTAAAAACTCATATTAACTTCACAGTCTAGAGTATACAAACTACATACTAGCGGTTTATTAAGTAAAAAGAATAATGCAAACCTACCAATCTTAAAGAAGCAAAGGGAAAAAAACATATAGTGATGTACTACTAGAGGATTAATACCTATTGTTACAATATTAATCATTATTCTTTCTAGTAAACGAAGGAACTCTGCCTTTAAACAATCTTATAAAACTTTTAACCAACCAGGCACTAGCACCCAGCAGCATTGTTTCAAGAAAAATAACTGGACGCGGTCACTCCTTGGAGCAGACTAAATTCCGCTTCACGCGGGAGCCGAACCCTAGTGGGCAGGTTGGCTTGCCGCTCTTCTAGCAACTGAGCGACGCTCAGTTTCCTTAGACACTCTTATTAAGGACTGAATATATTTAACCAGTTGACAACATACACTACTGCAACAAAGAGAAAAGCGACACACAATGAGAACATAAATGGTGAATATGCTCACCCCTTATCTAATTGATTCACCTACTACATTTCATGATTAAACAAACTAGTACAGATTTATTTATATGAACTATGTAACCAGGTGCTGACACTAAAGTGCAAAAAGTCAGAAATGTGCTCATTCATGTGTTCTGTTGGAGGGAACACACCATTTCTATGGAGAACATCCAAGAAAATATCCTGTAATAATTATGGCTTTGCCAAGGAAAATATACTTATAGAATGAGAGAAGGATAGAGATATCAGCAAAAGAGGGTGATAGCTATACCTCTCCAGCATCAGTTAAAAGCTCCAAACTTGTAGCACTTGAAAGGCTTTCAAGAATATGATGGCCACCTAGAATCTTACTACGATTGCCGAGACTGTTTTCACCATAGTTACCACCTTTACTTGGGTTCTGGCCATCACCTTTGTAGCCATACTTTGCATCATTTGCAATCTCACTGTATTCATAGGTATTGTCATCACTATCGATATCACTACCATAATGATAATTATCCTTGTAACGATCATGCCCATATCTTTCTCCATATCCAAAATTGCCAAAGTCATCCTCATCACACATGTATCCAAAATCATCATCACTCAAGGAAGAGTAATCACGAATCTTATAGCTATCGCTCATATCAGTACCATTGCTATCGTCGCCATCGTCATCAGTAGTTTCATCACAATCATCTTTATTGCTGATGAGTTCAAAATCGTCACCCACGTAAGAGTCATCAAGTATGATACTGCCTGTGACCAGTGATCCGAAGTTGGTAAATGAAGGAACTCGGACGTAAGGTGTGACGATGCGCAGAAGCACGAGATTCGGAGCAACAATGGAGAAGGCGCACTTGATCTTGCATTTGAGCATGATTAGAGTCTTTAAAGAGGCAGACACGATCTCAGGGCCGGTGATCAAGCAGTCCTTCAGATCCAGTTCCTCCAAGGCTGTGCAACTAGAAGAAAGCTGCTGGAGGTTCCTAGGGTCGAGCATGGCATACGACAGCTTCAGGATCTTGAGGTGGCGAGAGACGAAGTGCACGCCGTCCAATGACGCGGCCGCCTTGTGATGCCCAGCGAGATGGATGACCCGTGCTCTGCGGTTGATAGCGATCCTGATCCAGATGCTGGCATCGTTCTCATCGAAACCCGCGTCCTCGTCGCTCGAACGCAAGCGGAGCGTGTCCACGGGCACCGACACGTCGCGGAGGAGGAAGAGGCGGTGGACGAAGTCGCGGAACTCCTCCGGCGGCTCGCTGTCGCGGCTGGAGTAGCGAATGCGGAGGTCGACGCAGGGGGCGGACGCCCAGAGGTCGCGCCACCGCCGCGCGAGCACGCAGGTGCGCACCACCTCCCACGCCTTCAGGGACGACATGATGTGGTGCAGGAGCGAGTCCGGGAGCGCGCTGAGGCGGTCGACCGCGATGGCGCCTCGCCCGCCGGAGCCGGGCTTCTCGCCAGCGCGGCGGTGCGGCCCATAGCGCTGGACGGATACCCGGCGCATTCCGTCGAGCAGACAACCTGCATTCAGGATCAGGGACACCAGGAGTAAAGATTTTGCAGGAAAATTAATGGATGAAGATGGCGAGGGAGAGGGAATCAGAGTCCAAGGAAAATCTAGGGAGGAACTTACGGAGCGATTCGTGGAAATGGTGGGGAGTTGTTGCCGCTCCAGAAACCCGAAATTTTGGGGATGGAGGCGATCGCGTGATTCTCGCATCCCACCGCGTGTTTGTTACCAAGCTGTGGCCCGTTCAGTCGATCCATTCTACTATACGATCGAAGCGACGGCCTAATTTTCTTTTGTCAGTGTGCGTCAGTGTGCTAGTACTACTATATTTCCCAAGGAAAAATCATCCTATGTCTCAATAAAAAAAACCTCCCAAAAGAAAAAAGAAAAAACCCTAGCAAAAACGTAAGATGATTTTTGTGTGGAAAAGACTCTATCGTTAAAACAAATTCGAATAGTACGAAGCACCTCAACAAAAACAATAATTACAACGAAATCTATGAGATGCCCTTCGTCTTCTACCTCCTAACCGCGTCGACTGTGTGCCACCGTTGTTGCTCCTACCTGATGCGGATGAAAGTCACCGAACGGGTCAAGAAGACCACATCCGTTCCGAAGATGAAGAAGGAACAACCGTCGATGAAGCTCCTTGACGATTCACAGATCACCATAGCCAGTAAGAGTTCTAGAGAACCACATCGACCCCACAAGCTTCTCAATGTCGCCGTCGAGATGGGATGAAATCAGTGAGAATTTATTGGATAAGACGTTGCCGCCACCAACTGAGCGTCGCTCTACCAAACCTTATCCCTAAAACCAGGAAAACAGAGCCCTCCGGCCGACGGGGGCCAAGATCCATCCCTCCTTGAACAATCTCTATGATGAGGACGGACTATAGGCGACTGATTTTAGACGTGTCGTAAAAAGTAATGATGACTAGAGCAGCCTAATACATATGGACGGATGATGAGTTCAAAATTAAAGCATATTTAAGTATATAAATTATTCATATTGTCACTCATTACATGCATATCTATCTACAACTATGCTTATTATGTATTATTACTAGTCCTCATTTATTTTCACATGGAGTTTGCACAATTAGTAGTTTAGTAGGATTTTATTACATTTTCCTTGTCTTTGACTTATGTGTAGGTGCTATGAACAATCATGGATAAAAGGAGCCGAGAGGATGTAATATTTGAGGAGAGGAAGAAGTGAATATTTCCATCAACTCCAAATGAAGATCCAAGGTTATGGTGTTGTAGTCCTTATCCATACAAATCCAACGAGTCAAAGAACACCTCAATCGAAATCCGTATGAAGAAATGACGACCAAAACACTTTAGAGTCCAAAGGGCGTAACGACCACTGGTAACGGAGCCCGCCCGTACCGGTACGGTCGTACCACCCTCTGATGGCTTCGTTTCATCAACCGGAACAGAATTTGTGAAGGCCCAGTGGGCATATTCGGCCCCTAGCTTGGTCGGTTCGCTAAACCAATCTCCAGATAATTATTTAAAGAGGGGAAAACCCTAGAACAAGGAAGAGAGTCCACACACGCCATAGGGACAGAACCCTGCCGCTCCGCCGCCTCCATAGCCGCCGCCCATAAGATCTACACCACCATACCACTCAAGGGAGATAGGATACTTGCATCTTGAAGGGCTACACATCGGTCTTCATCACCATCTTCATCAACAACGTCACCAACTTTGATCCTCTTTGTTTACTTTATTGTGATCCAATCTCTATTGTGGATTTTCACTTGTATTCAATTGTACCTTCATATTTCATTCATACTATTGCCATGATGTTGATCCCCGTAATGTATGAGTAGTTTCCTTGTTTTTGAGGAGAGATGGTGAAACTCTAGTATTATTATGCTTTGAAATAAAGATGATATATTACTTGTGTCCATGATCTATTGATCTATGATGCGTGTTTGATCTCTCTCTTTAGATGGTATATGTAGTCGACCATATATCATTTGCCTTCGGGTCTAAAGAAAATGGTGAAATCCTTTGGACGTGTTTGGAAGTGTGCCCGAAGCTATTGTGCCTAGAAGTACCGGCTAGCAACCTGCACAGAAGAGGAATAAAGAGAGATTCGCTAAGCTAATTACGATATCCACGGGGATACTCTTAATTGTGGTGGTCTGTATGGGTGACTGCTCTCAGACATCACGGTGATTATTTAGAGATGACCTCATTCCTGGCTCAACAAAGTGACTGCCTACGGGTCTTGTAGTGAACAACTTATTATGGAGTTTTCTCCACACATATCATGCCATAAGAAATAGGTTATCCTAATCATTCATAATTCTCCCACGATAATGGTGAATCATACACTCCTTGAGAACCCCTCAATCATATCAGACAACACTTCATTGACACTCCCTTGTTTTAGTTTACTTTTGTTTTTTACTGCATTATGATACGTTCATTTTGCATCACTATTCTATGTCATAATTCACTGTTATTCATTGATATATTTCGTATTGAGAGGTGATACTTATGTTATTTCATCTGTTTTTGCATGATTGATGACTTTTGGAGCATGGACCGCTGCAGTCAGGATTCTGATGGAAAAATGTGTTGTTTGGAGGCAAAATTCGTGAAGATCAAAAAATCCAGGAAAATAAACGGAAAATCCTATTTTTCCAGAAGACGAAGGAAGCCAGAAGGGGGGCTAGAGATGGGCCAGAGGGGGCCCACACCACCCCCTGGCGCGGGCCACCCTGGGTCGCGCCACCAGGTGGTGTGGCCACCCTGGTCCACCCCTGGCACTCCCCTCTGACGTATATTATCCTCCCGAAACCCTAAGACTCGCGGAGCGACCACAGAAAGATTTCGCCGCCTCTGCGGAGCGGAAAACACCGGGAGAGAAAGATCTCTCCGGCAGACAGATTTCTGCCAGGGGAATTCCTTCCCGGAGAGGGGAGATCGTCGCCATCAACACCACCATCAAGCTGGACTTCATCGGGATCATCATCATCATCATCACCATCAGCACCCTCATCACCATCTCCATATTGCTGTAACAATTGGGTGAATCTTGCATTAGTTCTTAGGGAAAAGTTTCCCGGTGTTGATTACTCTTTGTAGTTGATGCTATTGAGTGGAACCATTGAATTATTGTTTATGTTCAGATTGTTATACATCATTATTCCATCTCTGACCATGATCCATATGATGTCTTGTGAGTAGTTCGTCTTGTTCTTGAGGACATGAGAGAATTCATGTTGTTAGTAGTGGTTGTGTTGAGAGAGATTCAATAGTTTGATATTTAAGTTGTGGTGTACTTCTTCTAGTGGTGTCATGTGAACGTCGACTACATGACACTTCACCTATATGGGCCTAGGAGAATGCATTGTGTATTTGGCTACTAATTGTAGGGGTTGCCGGAGTGACTGAAATCTGAACCCCCGTTAGGAAACCATTGCACAAGGGACGTAAGGGTCTTAAAGTTTAAAGCTGTGGTTATGTTTCTACCTTAATTACTTTCTTGTACTTACGGATGTTTGCAAGGGGTATAATCACAAGTATGTATTAGTCCTAGGAAGGTCGGTACATTAGCACAGGTTCACCCACACAACACTTAGCAAGCTAAAAAAGATTAATCAACTATATGAAGCGAAAGCACTTGACAGTCTTCCCATGTGTCCTCGAGAACGTTTGATCATCTTAAGTAGTACAACCGGCTTGTCCTTTGCTGCATAAAGGATTGGGCCACTTGCTACATTTATTTTTACTATCTTTTATTTACTCGTACTTTATTTACTTGCATTATTAAAAAACCCTAAAATTCCGTTTGCTAAGTATTTGCAGAGAATTTCTGATCCATACCACTAGCCAGCACCTTCTGCTCCTCGTTGGGTTCGACACTCTTACTTATCGAAAATACTGCGATACACCCCCTATACTTGTGGGTCATCACATTACTGGTTACTTTAAAACCTCATTTGTTCATTGTCATAGTAACCTATAGAGTAGACTATTTACAAACACTATTTTGGGTGCGAACATGACCGCATTGACAACGTGGCTGCGGGGTTGTGTTGTTGCCATTTGCAAAACTTTCATGGGATGAACTTTATAGTAAATAATTGCTGCTATAAGTACTGTAATTACCCTGTTGTTGATCGCAGGAACTCAGATATCAACGGGCTAGCTACACAACCCAGTGTTTCCATGAATTCGAAAGGAGGGACGTGTGCCACTATGCATGGTGCGTTGGTAATTTGGTATTAATATGAACTACATGGTCTGAACTTTGGAATTCGGTAGTCGTTGAACAAATTTGAAGAAGAATACAGAAAAGTATAATTTCATAGATAAATTGCAAACAACCTTAGCCGATTACGCAAGAAAGGTTCTCCTTGCGGATGTTGTTCAATACGGGCACTTTCTCCTTTAACAACGAGCGTCTTGAGTGGACTATGTCACCGACCTAGACGCATGGGTTGGCATATGCTGCCACAAGGGTGGCGTCAGTCCCCTTTGTTCTTCACACATCGTACTCGTCACCACCATCGAGATGAGGACCCTGCCGTGATGGAAGCTCCTCGCATAGACGTTGTTTGACACAGAGTCGCCGCATCAACTGGACACCACCGGGCTCTTCCTCGTGTGGTACACGTGGCACAAGAATGACATTGACATACGGCGGCACATGGGCCCACCCGCCACCTCCCTCCCTCCATTTTGTAGTGGAGAGTTTTGTGCGTCTGGTGTTGGAACCAACATGCTATCTGGCTTATTTTAGACATAGAGATAATTCTCATTGACTGATTCCTTCCATAAATATAAAGTACTCTCTCCGTCCGAAAATAAGTGACTTGAATGGAGGGAGTATATGTTGTTCATTTGAAAATATAGTTTGCTCAAACGGTGGTTAGATCAGTTGGGGCAAAAGCCTCATTTGTGATATACGAATATGTACCTTTCCGGAAGTTTCTCTCTTGCATTGATACTCTAGAACTGATCTGCAAACTTTTCGAAGCTGAGGACCTGGGTTTTTTTTGTCTAGCTAGATCGTTACCCCAAAAACGGTGCAATTACTCTTTGCCGTAATTTGGAGCTGTACATCTAGCAGATTAATTGATATGATGTGTCCACACATTCAGTTACTTGTTGCCATCGTTTTTTTTTACATCATGTTTTTTCTTAGAATTTTGCCATCAGGTTACTTCATGATGCATTTTGAGGGGATTTTTTTTTTTGAGGGATGAGGGGGATGTTTCTTCATGATGCATGCACTCCCGTAATGCAAAACTGGACACAGGCCGGCTTCGTTCGTCTATACAGCCCAATTAAAGGCCCAAGTAGAAGTCTGTACAGCGTCGGTCGTTTTACTTTTTTGCTGGTCTAGTTTTGTGCACGAGAAAAAAAGGATCGATATATAGTAAACAAAAAATAGAATTGGAGATGGGAGGTATCAATCCCCCTTCCTCTAATAAGCGTTAATTAGTGCTCTACCATTTGAGCTACATCCCCATTTACAAACAATTCATTAATTTGAGCTATTAATATTAATTAACCCTAATCAAGAATGAACCAAACACTAAATTTCACCTTAATTCAGGCACATTTACGTTCTTTTCTGTTTCATTGCCTATTTTATTTGTTCAACAAGCAAATCTCTTGTTTGTATTCATCTTACACTGCTATCGGTGTTGATTTTAAGACATGGTTAGTAATGCTACAAAGTGCAGCGATTTGATTGCTCAAGAAATATGTTAGTGATTCAAGACAATTAATGAAACAATAGTCCTTGCATGTAGGTATCGTTGCTCAAGAAATATGTTAGTGATTCAAGACATACAAACACGGGTGTGCGCACAACGAGAAACATAAAATGAGTCGTATCGTCTCTCTGTTTTGGAAACCGCCCCTTGTGATTTTTCCCCTCTTTCATAAGAAAAAGATTATGAGCTTCGACTCGAACACGTCTCGTTTGACTACTATATAACCTAGGCATTGTACACATCTATCCTTTGAGTTAACTGGTACAAATATTTTGCAGTAGAGGCTTAACCTTGTCTCCTGGCCTATGAGCATTCTAGTTGGGATTTTGGGACCGGGCTTTTATGCATTATAAAAATGGCAAACGGAAAAGTTCGCTGCTAGAAAAACATCTTCAAAAGAGTGGGGGACAAAAGTACCAACACTTAGATTTTACTTCTGCTTCAAGCGAAGCCAACTTTTACCATTTTTCACGGCAGCTTGGTGCTCAAAAGTTACTTGCAACAAAATTGACGGCCAGCAGTTACATGTTGCCATCTGGTTTTTTCTTAGGGCTTGTTCAGTTTGCAAGGGATTGAAGTGGATCAACATGGATTGAGAGGGATTAATTCCCATGATCCCATGTAAGTCAAAATCCTCTCTAATCCCTTTCAATCCACTCCAATATACTTGTAGAGTGGTTTAACCGAACATGCCCTTAGAGTTTTGACATCATGTTTTCTTCATTTTACGGTTTTGCCATCAGGTTTCTTCATGATGCATTTTTTTCTTCGGGAGGGATGTTTCTTCAATGCAAAATGAGTAAATGACGCAAAACCACCACATTTGAGGCATATTTGAAAGTTGGTACCACTTTTGAGCCAAGTGACACATAACTACTGGTTTTGAGGCAGGTATGCGACGTAGAGCATTGAACGCTCGTTGTTAGCTGGTTAACAAGTTTCTGGCAGGTGGGGCCTGATGTCAGGTCCTACGTGGCATTGCACTGATGGAAAAGCACGACATTAGGCCTAGGGTTTGGACAGTGTACATTCCGACTGGGAAGGTACTCGGCTCAGCTCAACCATTTCTTTCTCCCGCGCTTACACAGAAATGGCGACTAGAGGTGGTGGCGGCGGATCCATCGCCGGCGATTTCCTCGGCGGTGGCCGTGAGGGCGACGCGGATGGGGGCAGCTGGGGCGGTGGGGATCTCATATTGGGAGTGAATCACGTCGATTCCGTCACAATAGTGATGGTGTAGAGGAACCATTGTTGCTGTTGGCTCCTCCCTCTCCTCCCTCCTCATTGCAGCAGGCTTGGACGACCGGTGGAAGGCATTCCTTCGATGAGCCACTACCTCTACAATGGCAGCGGGTAAGCAATTTCAGCTATGTCGATAGAATTGGGGATTAGGGTTTTGGTCCTTTGTGGGCATATTTTGACAAGTAGTTTTCTTATGAATTTAGGGTAGAGCAGTGGGAGCTTTATATTCAGTTCGATGGAGTGAAATTTGTACACACAAAAATGGAACATGCAGACATTAAATATCTGAATCTGTTGTCCATCATGGAGGCTAAAGGCTATATAATGTGTGATTCTTTGTATTATGTTAAAGATGAAGGGGGATTGCATGGCCTAGATTTAGTTGACAGCAATTACAAGGTAGATGAAATGCTACAAAAGTATCAGAGTAGCAAGAAACTAGTTCTAACTATCATGAGGGATAAGAGGAAGAGCGGTGCAATTGTTCTGTCCCCTGCGAAGAAGAAGAAGCAGAGAATTCATATGAAACAACAAACTCACATTGATCTTGACCCAGATAAGGAAGAACCCTTGCAGTTTTAGATACAGGACAGTGTGAATTGTGAGGTGAGGAACACATAGGTAGATGAGCACATTCCATTGCAGTTTGAGACTCATGTCAGTTTGGCTGAACAAAGATCGTGATGTTGAAGACATGGAAGAAGAAGGAGAGGGCTCAGATAATAGTGCAAGTTGGGATTATCCATGCCAATATGACCCAGTGCTGGCAGAGGAGATGAGAAGAAAAGAGGCAGAGGAGCTGAAAGAATTAATTGCAGAGCAAAATAGAATGAAGAATTATCCACTAACCCATTGTGAAGGAGACACAGATGTGGAGGACATATATGATTGTGCAGTTGATTCAGAAGAGTGTGTAAGAGAGGATCATGTGAAAATGACAGTGCAAGAGGCAAGGGCCTACACTGAGATCTCATTCTCAAGTTGAAAAGAAAGTTGTGCCAGATTGGGCACCTTCTGATGATGAGGTGGAGTTAGGGTTTCTAAAGGAAGAAGATGATGATGGCTTTGAGCCAGTGCCATTTATTCATCCTAAAGGGAGGAAGAGCAGAGCCAATAAAGCAAAGCAAAGGGTCTGGTATGATGAAAAGAGGCAGAATCCTGAGCAACAGTTCATGTTGAAATTGTGCTTCAGAGATATATACCAGTTTAGAGAGGCACTATGCAGATTACATATAGTGTAGCTGAGAAATTTCCACTACCATAGGAATTGTTCAGACAAAATCATTGTGTGCTGTAAGGATAAGGAGAAGTATGGATGTGAGTTTTACATGCTAGCTTCAATGATTAAAAATGAGAAAACATTTTGCATTAAGAAAATGCATTTGCATCACAACTGCCCAACTGAATCATCTAGCAACAGGATTAATTCCAAATTTCTTAGCACAACATATTTTGACAAGTTCAAGGCTGACATAAATACTGGCATCTCTTATATACAAGAAAAGGCAAAGAAAGAGTTTGGAGTTGATGTTCCCAAGAGGATGGCCTATAGGGCAAGGACCAAAGCAAAGTAGCTAGTGCTAGGTGATCACAAGAAGCAGTACTTGAGGATAAGGGATTATCTTCAAATTGTCATTGATAAAAATCTTGGATCAATATGTACTGTGACAACTATGACTGGACCCACTGAATATCAAATAGAGGCAATGAAGAAGGTAAAGATGGTTGACATCTCTTACACACCAAGATTCCATGGAGTATTTTTCGTGTTAATGCTACCAGACAAGGTTTCTTGGAAGGATGCAGGCCCTTCATAGGGTTGGATGGGTGCTTCATCAAATTAACCAGTGGAGCTCAAATACTTGCAGCAACAGGAAGAGATGCAAACAATAATATGTATCCAATTGCTTGGGGAGTGGTTGCTAAGGAAGATGGTGAAAATTGGCAATGGTTTCTTGAACAGCTGAAGTGTGCACTTGGTGGAGAGCAGGGACAATTTGGATATTACACCATAATGTCAGACAGGCAAAAAGGCTTACTCAAAGCTGTCAGCACTGTCTTGTGGGAAATGGCAACATTCTGGCTTGCCTTGTAATCATGCAGTCAGTGCAATCTACAAGGTCAGGATGCATCCTGAGGATTTTGTCTCATATTTCCTTAAAAAGGAGATGTATTTGAAGAGCTATACTCCTAGGTTTTATCTTATGCCTGTTGAGCATAGATGGACAAAAATAGGCACTCTTGACATCATGCCACCAGCCTTCAAAGACCATCTCAAAGGTAGAAGACAAGAAAAGAGAAGAAAATGAAAATTTTAGGTGCCATAACCTAGAGATACATTCAGGATGGCTACAATCACTTATAGTAATTGCAATGTTCATGGACACAAGTACACTAGTTGCTCACAGCCCTTGAGACTTGATCTAGCAATGAGACTGGATAATCACAAGGTAACCATATTTTCCCTTTAAAGCATTCAGGAAGTTTGAAATATCTTGATTTTCACTAACTAGGAGTTTGTCTCATGTAGTCTAGAAGATCTATGCCTGAATGGGATGGCCATGCTTCAGAGCCAAGGCCAGCTGGTGCTTCTGCTTCTGCTGCTACTATGAATGCTTCAACTACTACTTCATAGCCAAGGCCAGTTGGTGCTTCTGCCGCTGGTTTCATGTCCTATTTGAATGCCGGAGCAAATGTTGGTGTTGGAAGAGAAGCAGATGTTCCTCCTTTGCAAGGAAGAAGCCATTATGCAGGTGGTTGTGGTGATGTGCTGTGATCCAATCCTAGATGTCAAGTACTGATATGTGTTGCTTCATTTTGGATATGTAATGAGCTAGCTGTGACAACCTATGAAATTGTTGCTTTCTATGTTATGCTATGTGTGAACCTTTCAAGATTATTCTATGTGTGATCCTATGGAGATCATATTATTTGTTGCTAGTTCCTGATCTTATGAAGTACATGTTATTTGTTCCTATGGAGACCATTTCAATAATTTCAACATATGGTCTCGACTCCGAGACGGCATGTAGTCGAGACCATCTCAAATATTAAACCATATGGTCTCGACTCCGAGACAACACGTAATCAAGACCATCTCAACTATTAAACCATATGGTCTCGACTCCGAGACAACTGTCATCGCGGAGTCGAGATCATCTCACCACACACAACAATTCAGCACACATTTCACAGAATAAATCATTGAAACCACACATTTCATAGAATAAATCATTGAAACCACTAATTTAGATAACTAAATAGTGCATTACAACATTACAAGTCTCAACCCGAATATTACAAATAAAAGTGCCAAGGCACTAGTTCAACATTAGAGTACACATCTCACCCCCAACAATGTATAGCATTCAACCACCATCACTCATCAACTATTTCTCTGATCTTCCTGAACTTTGCCCTAAACCCTTCCTTCTGCTTGAACAGGTCAGTAATAATGTACTCTAATTTTTTTTCTTTTTTTGCCTTTAACTGATCTATGTCCGTGGCCCCTTCCTTCTGCTTCATCAGGTCAGCAATAATGTTCTATAAATTTTTCTTTTCAGCCTTTAACTGATCTCTGTCCTTCTTTGCCTTCACTCTAAGGACTTGGTGCATGTTTGAATGATTTGCTTCAACAATTTTTTTGTGCTCTAATTCAGACCTAGCTTTAACCAGAGCTTGCTCTACCTTTTCTTTCAGATCAAGTGTCACCTGTTTCTCCTCCACAACCTTCTTCAGTTCATCTTGAGCACTTCTAAGATCCTTGTGTAGCCTCTCTATCTCATCATTAAGCTGGAACTTCTGCTCCACATGCTCAAGGGCATCACAAGTTCTCCCTCTCTTGACATTTCCATACATCTCCCAGAGTTTACCCAAACACTTCTGCAAATATGATGGCCAATCTGGATCAACCCATCTCACCCAGTCACAATGTTGTCCTTCCTACAGAAAGCATGATAACAGTGCTTAGCTTATGTCCAACTTGTACTAATAATCAACACAACTAGCAACAAATAAAATGTGACACACCTGATGCTGACAACCCAGGAACCTACTCCTTGTGTTATATCCATTGAAAGCAACAAATTTTCCATCTACAGATCTACATTTGCAACGTTTCTGCGACTCTCTATCGTCTGAACCATAGTACTCTGGGTCATACTTGGTTTGGATACCCTAGCAAGTCAATTTCGTGTCAAATCAGTGCAGATCTAGATGAACTACCCCAGTTCCTAATGTGAAACCCCAACACTAGCTACTAGAGGGTGAAATTACTTACATCACTAGAATCGGAGCTGAATTCGGTTGAAGAATCTTCACCATCGCCCCACGAAACCATGGCGGCGCAGCTCTCTCAGGCGACGGCGGCGGTGAGCGCGTCGGATGGAGAAGAAGCTAGGAGTGGAGCAGTGAGCAAGGACCCTAAATCCTATTTATTTGGGCCACTCCGACGAGTCAACTAATGTGTCGTTTCCCTCTATCGTCAGCGCGATGCCACGTAGGACCTGACATCAGGCCCCACCTGCCAGAAACCTTGTTAACCAGCTAACAACGAGCGTTCAGTGCTCTCCGTCGCATACCTACCTCAAAACTAGTAGTTATGTGTCGTTTGGCTGAAAAGTGGTACCAACTTATCAAATACGCCTCAAATGTGATAGTTTTGTGTCATTTACTCACGCAAAATTGGACACGGGCCTACTTCGTTCGTCTTTAACTCCTATAATTTGCCAACGTGGTCTATACATTCCAGCCCAAGTGAACGCCCTATGCAGCCCAATTAAAGGTCCAAGTAGCAGCCTCTACAGCATCGGTGTTAGTTTTTCTTTCTTGCTGGTCTCGTTTTCTGCACAAGAAAAAAACGATCGATAAAAGACAAAAAATAGAATTGGAGATGGGAGATATCGATCCACCTTCCTCTAACAAGCGTTAATTAGTGCTCTACCATTTGAGCTACATCCCCATTTACTCCCTTCGGTCCGGTTTATTAGGCGTACTAGATATTTCTCTAGACCTAGGTAGTTGTTGATTGGTAGATAAAGGACATGCCAACGCTAGTTTTTTCTCTGATGGAGTAATTATGGGAGTCCAACGATCAGACATAAGGCCCACCCTCCGTTAGTGCTTTCCTAATTTCTGAATTTTTTTCCTTAAAGGAATTGCAAACTAATCCAGCGCTCTTGTCCATGCATTGGTCTGTTTCACACCTTCCGCATGCAGAATTGCTTTCACACTTGGTCGCATGCAATTTTCCTTTGACACTGCGCCTGATTATGCTCTGATTACATGCAAGCAATTAATGCTAACACGCCTAGCGTTAGATTCTTTCTGGAATTGCATGATTTTTGAACCGCGGCTAATAAACCGGACCGGAGGGAGTACAACAACTTTATTAATGTAAGCAATTAATATTTATTAAACGTGATCAAGAATGAACCAAACAGTAAATTCCACCTTAATGCCAGCACATTACTCCATAGTACTCCGGTAGTCATCATGGACTCACGGCGGGAAACATTAACTTCTATTTTGACGTCCTTTTCTGTTTTCTTGCCTATTTATTTTCTTTAAGAAGCAAATCTCTTGTTTTTTTTGCGAAATTCCACCGATCTATTAATAATCATCAACAGTAATACAAAGAGTCCCAAAAGTAATAAAAAATACAAATCTCTTGCTTGTAGTATTCATTTTACGGATTGATTATAAGACATGATTAGTGATGCTACAAAGTACAGGAGAATGTTAGCGATTCGAGACACTTAAGGAAACACTAGCCCCTACATTTATTTACGTGTAACTCGTAAAACAAAATATTCGAACTTGATATTTTTCACATTTCTGATATACATCGTTGGCTATATCTTCATATTTTTCTGAAACTCAGAAATTTTCGATTTAAAAAAATATAATCGGTACTAATAACTCTACAAATATTCTGCGCTAGAAATAATCTTGTCTCGTGGCATATGAAGATTCTAGTTGGGACCATATGCCTATATGTAGAATAAAAATGGCAAATGGAAAAGTTCATTGCTAAAAAGACATCTTCAAAAGAGAAAGGGACAAAAGTACCGACTCTTAGATTTTACTTCAGCTTCAAGTGAAACCAACTTTTACAATTTTTCACCGCACCTCGGTGCCCAAAAGTACATGCAACAAAATTGATGGCCACCGTACCTGCTAAGTTTGACAAGCTTACGTTACAAGGTTTTGCATTTTCTTTTCAAAGTGTTCACGTGTGTTCCTCTTTCCCACTCAGTTTACAACTCACAAGTGGTGGTTGTTGCATCACCGCATTGAGAATTCGCACTGGATAGCATAGCATGTGGTAAGAAAAACGGTCAACTGCTGCATAATTTAAGTGCACGTACGCTCCCACATTGGCTTTGGATGATACTGGACGTTGACTATTTTTGTATGCACCACACGGTTCTTCAACAATTCTACGTTTGTGAAACAAATCGAAACGTATATGAAATTTTAGTGCACTTTAAAAATGAAGACGATTTCTTCTACGTGGTGCATCATGTTGTAGCATCAGGAGGTGTGGTTCCAAATTTGCCGGGAGATGCAATCGAACCCGTCCCTGCGTTGTTCCGGGGGGTGGCTCGGGCGAACCCTAGATCCTCCACCACCACCCCCTTCCCATCCACCTCCTCCTCTACCACCGCTGTCGGAGGACACCGCCGGGCAAATGTTGTGCAACAAACGATGGCGGCGGGCTTTGATCCCCTCGTGCGGTTGGTGTCAGTGGTGGCCCTCTCCTCCTCGTGCGACTGGAGCTCCAGCCGGTGCGGCGTGTCATGTCCAGCAAAGTCGGACTCGAGGCGGTGGCCCCGTGATCCCTCGATGGTGTTGGCAGCTGATGTGGCCATGAGGGCGGCGTGTCCTGGGAGCTCACGCCTATGGCTGGTGGCTCTTGGCTTAGAGCCCCGTGTCAACGTTGGCCGGCGCTCCCTCTCCATGGCTTTTGGTGGCGCCCATGGTGCTCTACGAAGGGGTTCGGTTGGCGGCAGGTTGAAGTGGCCCGGCTCCTCTTCTCTGCTAGGTGTGGGTGGTCGTGGCGGTGCTGCATGAGATCTTCAGTCTGGTTTGTGGTGATTGTGGTGGTTCCTATGCGACGGTGGCATTGTTGCCGCACATGAGGTGTGTGGGCTAGTGGAATGTAGGTCAGTGGCACTACGGTCTCCGCCGTCTCTACCAGGTTGCATGGGGGTGTGGAGGCTGGTCCAATCCGGGTGAAAATCTGACGGCGCGGGATCCTTGGATGTCGTTGTCCTCCCTGTGGGGTGTTGTGGAGCTCTCTGAGCTTATACACCCTCGGATTCACGTCTTCAGGTGAAAGCCAGGATTCTGCCTTGTGAGATCGGACGACGGCGTAGATCCTATTAGTCGCTTCCCCTCTTGAGGGTGTTGTCTTGAAGTCTGTGATCCCTTTAGCATGCTTTGGTGGGATGGACATGCACGACATCGAGGTTGGCAGAAGGTCAAGCGGAGATGCGAGTGTTCCTAGTGGAGGCTTGTGGGGCAATGACAATGTTGATGAGCAATGGTTTGGTAGCGACAAGACCGTCGTAGTCGGCTCCGTTCTGCCGTATATATCAAGGTGTCTTCATGTTGGTCTCCTCTTGCTGTGAAGTCGAAGTTGCTATGTCCTTTCGAGTGTCTTTAATTGAGCGGCGCACGATGACCTGCAAGGGGAGGTCCGGCGGTAAGGTCTTATTCGGCGCGGATCTTGTGTGTCTCCTCTCCTGAGCTCGTCATCAGAATTAGAGCTGCCAGCTTTTTCTCGAGGAGCCATCTGTTTGGCATAGGACGACTTGAGATTCGCTTTGCTGCTTTGGCGATGTGTGTGTAGCTTCTGTGAGTAGCTAGGTTGGCTGAGTGTTCCCCTCGTGATGGCCGTGCTCCATGATGGTCATCGAGGGTGCTTGTGCTGATTTTTGGCCAGTATTCCACTAATAAACTGGCCAACTCTGTTCTTCTGATCTTCTGTCTTGTTTTTTTTAAAACCGGGGAATACAAGGAAAATAAGGTGCACATGCATAGATGAATCACGATATATGCACTATTCCGAGTCGATTGCCTCAAATGATTAATTGTTGACAACTTTGGATGCATTTGGTGTTAACTTCTACTTACCGTATGTTCCCCATCACTAGAGATCGGGCGTATGTATTGTACTTGATTCCACGTGCCACACTGCAGCACTGTCATCATTTTTTCTACATTTCATACACCCTTGTAGTGAAATATTGTCTTTTGACCCAAAGTATAGAACAAAACAGTAAATAATATCAGTCTCCCCTCTACAATGGCCTCACCGGAGTCGGAGTATGAAGGACATGACGCCCGTCAAGGTCAGGGGCTTCTCTCCGGCTAGCAAACCACCAAGACAGAGCGCTCGCCGGCGAGCCGTTTCCGAAGTTCGCACTCGGAAGGTTGTAGGTTCCAGTCCTGAATGCAGCATCTGGTTTTTTTATTGGCTCCATTTTTTGCTAACCCGAATGATGCCTATGATGCAAATACTTTCTTTAAGGGAATGACATGAATCCTTGATTATGCATTTGATTAGCATTTGATAAATCTTAGACATCGTGAAGCTGTTTTGATGTGTACAACACATCATACCTACTCTTGAATTTCTTTCTAGCTCCAAAGCCTTGAACATATGAGAGAAACTGCACTGAAATATCATGACTTCTGAGATTCAAATCAAGTGACTAATCACTGCGATTTTAATTTATAAATTGCGAGGTAATTTTGATATTGTGTTATTCTATTTCTCTTATGGTGATAGTTCTTATGATGGGCTTATCTATGTACATGTATAAAATGTGATATGCTCACATAATATAAGTATTTCAGATTGTGGAATTATATTATCTATGTACATGTATCCCACTTCGAGAGTAGTTCTACGGTTTGAACGTCCATCAAAGGCTTATATAAAGTATACATGTTTATTTTTTTAGTGACATAGGGCCCATTTTAGAGTTTCACATAGGGCCTCGGAATTTGTCGAGCCGATCCTGCTGGAATGCGAAGGACATGAGGCACGTCGAGGTCTGGGGCTTGTCTCCAGCTAGCGAACCACCAAGACAGAACGCTCCCCATCAAGCTATTTCCGAAGCTCACGAAGTAGACGTTTGCGGCTAAGCTTTGGCGGATTGGGCTTCTTCAGCGGTTGGTTCGGTAGCAATAGTAGACAGAAGAGCAAAACTCACTAAATCGCTGCAATAGCAGACCGTCGCATACGATAGAGATGGACAATCCCGCTAAGCATTGGCAGGGGGCACCGCCGCGATCTAGATATCACAAAAGTAGGATGATGCCATGCTCACGGGGACACACCTATTTTGTTTATTAGTACCATTTTTTAACAAATTCACCTATCATTTTTAAAAACCGTACCGTATTTTCAATGAAATAAAGTACAAATCTAGGGACACATTCCTTGTCTTCATAAAATTCACTACAAAAATATTCAGTGGATACAATGGGTGTGTTCGTTGTGACTAATATGCAAAGGCAGTTCCCTAGCACTTACTAGTACTACAGGTGAGTTTGTTATGAATAAGACCGTAGGACAAGATATAGGTCAACAAGAACAGATCACGCACACCTAACCAACTACAAGTTCCATCTACATGGTTCAGCTGGAAGCAAGCATTCATACACTTAGAGTGTGAGCTAGACATAGACAGGCCACTTAATTATTCTCTGGGGGGTACGTACGTTCACCAAACCCAACTCTAACCAAGGTACAAACAGTTTAGATCATTAAAATGCATGAGCCCTCCTTTTGGGTCATCTCCATTGACCAAATTGGTACAAAAAATGATTTTCTTCGTTGAATTAGTACAGAAGCTATTGTGGTTTCTTGTCACATTTCAGGCCAGACCCCTGATACAGGGAGTTGTTGGTGATGGAGTTGACAACTCGGAGCACCTTTTCCTTTCTTTTTTTCTTGTAGCAGTGTTTTTGGCAGAATAGCTAGGCATGTGTATATGGGATTATTAGTGAATTGTCACCTCAGACATGTCGTCAGATTGGCATTGTTGCTCATGTGCAGGTGTTGTCGAGTTGCTATACGTTGGTGAGAATCTCTCGCCGAGGTAGGGAAAGGCAGTCTGATCTTTGCTACTCTTTTAGACTGCAAAACGATGCTTCTAAGTGAAATGGACGACACTGGGTCTTGTTGAACCAACCCCAGCTACAGCACAACGACAGGTGTTAATGGTACGCATCGTTCGATCTGACCGTCCGCGAGATCCTTAACATACTCCCTCTCACCCATATTTCATATTAGTTGACTTGAGTTTATCTAGATACAGATATATCTGTACCTAGACAAATCTGAGTCAACTAATATAGATCGGAGAGAGTAGAACAATGTGTAGACCAAATATCAAGATGAATTGGGTGCTCGAAATCAAACAAGAGCCATCGAACAAATGTCTTCTTAGCAAATGACACTTTACTGCTGTACCCCGCTCACTTTGCCCTGCATGCGCAAATCCGGGAAAAAATATCAATGGTATCGCTGCTCTAATTGTAGCGATACCATCACGTACAAATTTTTATCGGATTATTTTGTTAGTTTTATAGAAGATCAATAAAAATCCGTTGGTCATCTAAAAAAAACCATTGGTGGTGTCATTTGACACCAATGCAGAAGTTTCGTCCCGTGTTGAGCTGGGTGCACCACGTGCCAACCATTCGGATATCCCAGGTATCTGCACCAAGGGTTTGCCATTTCTTAGTGGTTATATTCGATTATGTCATATATTGACAAAATTCTCACTTTCAGAGGAGGGTTAGTGATGGAGGCGACAAGTCCCGCATAGTTTTTGCCATTTCACCAAACTAGTAAGTGTGCACGTGGCGATGAAGTTGACAAGTCGGAGACCTTTCTTCTTGTTTGCCCAAATAGGAATTTCACATGAACGAATCGGCACTTGAAGCTACCTTTGTGATAAAGAAGGAGAAACCGATTCCCTAGAAAAAAAGGAGAAAATGATAGGAGCAGTGCACTCGAATTATTTAAGAAAACATATATCCTTTGAGATTACAAATTGTGAGACTGAGATCTACCACTACACGACATTTAATTTGCGCGGTTTGCTAAAAAGTCTTATATTATACTGTAAAACAGAGGGAGTATCATTTAGTTTGCCAATCTAAAACCGTAGCAAAGAATTTGCTAAAAGAAAGGAGCGGGAGTGGTGGCCCTAGTGGTGGCGGGAAACGTGTGCGAGCCGTTACTAGTTAAACCTACTTACTGGCTACTGCCTCCTACTCCTATATTATTTCCTATACTAGGTAGGCTGAGGGGCAGCATCGTGAACGCACCGCCATTCTGCTCGTGCAGCTAGTGGTGGGAGTGGGACACCTACAAGGGAATCTGCCATTCCGCCTCAACCTGCGCAGCCTTGGAGTGCAGGGAATCTCCTAAGCTAACTAATGACACAGTTAGCAGGCTAAGCAGGTTCGATGTAAAAAATACACCCTAAAAGCATGTTGCAGAAGGAATAAGGGCACTGTAATTGTTGTACTGTATAGTTGATGTAACTAGATCATATGGGAGTATACATAAAGTAGTTGGGCAGCATATTCTGAATCCAGAAACATAAAAAGCACTACTCTTAGTCAACATCTTGGGTTGACCTTGTTTGTTTATCCCTAACCATTCCAATTTTCTCAACTGCAATATATACTAGTAGTGCTACAAAGTTCCAAAAAGGAGAAGGGGGGAAGGTGGCCTCCTAAAAGAAGGGAGAAGAAGCTTTTGGAAAGCCAGAAGGAATCAGTGAAGTTGTTGTGTATGTGGCGACAGTATCACTGATACATATTCCCCTCCCATCTCCTCTGTTTAAATCCCAGGGAAGCAAGCAAGCAAGGGGAGGAAGGAGGAGAAGGGGTGGTATTTCCATTGCATTTCCCCTAGTCCCTTTGGCTGGCTGGCTGGCTGGCTAGCTTGGCCTCCGTTGTTTTCTTACATCCCCCTCCACTCCATCTCTTGCTTTGCTTCCCTTAACCCCTCCTTGCCTTAACCACGCCCCAAATCCAACCTTCTAAGCTTTCTTCCTCCCATCCTCCCGCTCCCGCCGTCTCCTTGCTCTTCTCCTACCTTGATAACTTCCGTCCGCAAGGTAAAGATTTCTTCCTCCTTTCATCTCTTCATTCTTTAAGCTCCTCTGCTCTGCACACCCAAATCAGAAAAGCTCCTCTGAACCTCTGCTTCCTCTGCCTGCGTCTCTCCTCTCCAGGCGAGTTTCTTTCTTCTTCACCTGTCTTGTGTTTACTGTGTTCTTTTCTCCGCGGCAAAAACCTCGCTGTGATGAATGTTCTACTAGCATATGCGACAATCGCCTCCCTGGTCCCTAGCTTTCCCCGTTGAGAAAGTTCAGAGGTTTTGGCATGTTCTTGCTGCGTGCCAGTGATTAATTCCAGCTGTTTTTTTTAGACCAACAGAAAAAAAAACCTTGGTTCCATTGGCTTCGCCTCCCGCCACTTCCTTGCGGTTATCAAATTTGGTTCCATCGGCTTCACCACCCGGCCGGCAGTTAGCCCCCCGCCAGTGGATTCCTAACAGGCGGTTCCACGCTCGCACTGCATTGCACACACGCGCCTGAAAGAAACCCGCCATGGATTATCACCAGCCTCGCGCTTGCTCCTGCAGGGGGAGGACCGATGGGTGACCACCTCGCGCTGCTCGTCGACCGCCTGCTCACGGAGTCCACGCTCGAGGCGGCCATCGTCGGGGGCAGGACGAAGCAGCAGCCGGAGATGACGGCGGCGGGCGGCTACTGCTGCGACAAATCCGCCGACGCCGACCGTGGTGGTGGTGGTGGTGGTCCGCCCGGCAAGGTGGTGGAGTGCAGGATCTGCCAGGACGACGACTGGGACTCCGCCATGGAAGCACCGTGCGCCTGCCGCGGCAGCCTCAAGGTAAATACTACTAGATGCATGATCTTTGGTCTGGAATCTCGACTTACGAATTTGGGTGGTCGAATTTCGCGGTGGTTTCTTCCTGGATTCCCCGGCAGAAAATGAGAAATAATATGACCTGCATTCCAGACTCTGTTCTACAAAGAAGTTGTACCACTGTAGCATTTTCTGAAACCTTATCTTGCTCTCAAATTTGTACCTGTCAATTTTGTAGCAATTCCCTACGAAAACAGGTAAATTTCCCGTAGAAATTAGACAAACAAGTTGTACTGGCTAGTTAGTACTTCTAATTTTTTATCGTGTGGGGTGGGTCGGATTTTATTTCCAGTTCTATACTACTACTAGTGAGTGTGGTTTGACTTTGCATGAGGAACTGTTGATTTTTTTTATTTTTTATGGTTGGGTTTAGATGTAGTAGGTTAGATTAAGTACCCTGGAAAGGTCAGTACAGATTTGAGGATCAAAATCAACTGTGTTTGCCTCAATATAGCTTGGAAGGCAATACAAATCCTTAAAAAGCAAAATTGAAGTAGAATGAAGACTGGAGAGGACCACCACACATTGCGTTAGACAACTACCTACATTATGTTCCATGCAGGGTCAAATGTAGTTGAAGCTTCAAAGAAACATTCTGCCTTTTGTCCTTTTTCATGATTCTTGTCGCATCAAATGATCAATTATCATGATATTATTAGACTAAGAAGGCACCGTAGTCTGGTCGATTATACCGGTGAACTACATCAGATTATTTTCTTATATTTTTATTTTGTGGGTCTACCTTTTTCCAGTTCTGCACTAGTGAGTGTGGTTTGACTTTGCATCAGGAATTCTTGATGTGTATGGCTGGGGTTAGATGTAGTAGGTTCTACTACTAATTAAGTATCTGAAAAGGTCAGTGAAAAATTTGGTGATGAAATCAACCGCGTTTGCCTCAATGTAGCTTGGAAGACAATACCTAACATTAGCCTTCCTTTTTGGATCGTGACATATATAGAGCCTTGAAAAAATGAAATAAAAAAAATCCTTTCCTTAAAAACAAAAATAAAATGGGAGTATGTGTGTTGCTTTTCTCAAATTTAGAAGGAACTGAGAGAACCATTGTAGACCATCACACAACAACAACCTACACTATGTGCCACACAGGGTCAAATGTAGTTGAAACTTTGAAGAAACATTCTGGCTTTTGTCTGTTTTGATGATTCTTGCCGTATCAAATAATGATCCATCATCATGATATGACTGGAACTGAATAAGAAGATGCGGCACTTCGATCAATGATACCGGTTAATTGCATCGGATTAGATTCTTAGCTTCTCCGATTTTTGCAGTATGCGCACCGGAAATGCATCCAGCGATGGTGCAATGAGAAGGGTGACACCATCTGCGAAATATGCTTGCAGGTAACAAACAAACAGGACCTACTCTGTTGATGAATTGATTAAAGTACAGATTTAAAACATATAGTGTGTAGTAGCTTTTTAGTCATTAGGTCCTTATCGCTCTCTCTGTTTCTCCAGCAATTCAGGCCAGGTTACACTTGCCCACAGCAGCTGTTTCACTATGGAAGCATACCAATGAACTTCAGGTACTCATTTCACGAGCTTCCTTCGATGAAAGCTATGGTCCCTGTTGTAAAACCTTCTCTTGTGTTGATCTCTCCACAGGGGAAACTGGGAGATTGCTCGGCAAGATCTCAACGATTCCCAGGTCATAACAATGGTGCCCTCTGAGCGCGATTTCATGGACGACTACGAGGACTACTTGCCCGTCAGGACGAGGAGCGGCGCCTTTTGTTGTAGGACAATCGCCATAATTGTGAGTTCATCTAAGATAGATTGTGTTCGAATTCATGGAGGAGTTTCTAACAACCAGCTCTGTAATTGTGATCGGGAGCAGTTCATGGCCCTCCTGGTTCTTCGACACACCCTTCCCCTTGTGGTCGGCGGGGATGGGGAGTATTCGTTTGCTCTGTTTTCGGTAAGATTTGTGACCAACATTGTGTTAGTTAGATGAGGCAACACTAGCATTTTCTTTAGTGAAATCTGGTATTCTTCGTGCATTCAATCAAGCCTCTGATCTTGCATTTCTCCATTTCATGGTAAACAAAAAAAAGCTTCTCGTGCTAAGGACTGCCGGGATTCTGTTTCCTATCTTGGTCATGGTGAGAGCAGTGGCAACCTACCACCGCCGTCGCCGCCAACAGGTAATTCCATCGCTGATTGACCAGCCATTGTTGGGCTTGGAACCTGCTCAGGTGCAGTGATCCTGATAACAGTTATCAGCAGAGCACTGATACCAGCTTCACTTACACTATTTTTCTGATGCATAACTCTCTGGTCTAGATCACTTAACAATGCAGGAAAACCACAACACCGCTTGGGCGGACACCGACGGTGACAGCGAGGAAGAAGAGGAGGACATCGATTCTGAGCGGCCTCACTCACAACCACGGCTGATCCC
This sequence comes from Avena eriantha, assembly GCA_910589775.1. NCBI lineage: Eukaryota > Viridiplantae > Streptophyta > Magnoliopsida > Poales > Poaceae > Avena > Avena eriantha. The sequence goes on from OU342742.1 coordinate 134,361,795, forward strand.
AATCTACTAACACCATCAAGTTCAATGACGACACCCTGGTGATTGGCAAAAGGGAAGATCCCCAAGAAACAAAGGAAACAGGGGGAAATATTAGACTATATTATCCTGACTGTAGGATAGTCTGAAGCCACGCGCTCCTACGTGCACAATGACGAATGCAGTGGTTCTGTACATATCACAAGACTAACCCAGACGATGTAACTTGTGAGCTTGGCTAGCTCTCCCATGTACTGAAGAGATTACCTGAAAATTAATTGCAAATGGAAGGAACTACACATCGGTATCCGAATCCATGAAACTGCACCCTGTTTCCAGCTCATGGTTGGTCTACAGGCCTTGGATTCTCATACTGATAAATACATGGATAATTGATCAGTTCTGAGCATATAAATTTCTGTACATCTGGTTGCAACGTTTGCTTGATAAGCTCTCAAAGAGTACATCGATGAGATATCCAGCTATAACAAAGCACCATAGTAGTGAATCACGTGTCCGACAGGCGTATTCGACAAGGTAAACATCATCCGTAGAATAAACAGCTGTCCAGCGGTACATTGGTACTCACAGGTTTGATAAGTTAGGGAAAGGATACACATATATTTCATGTATGCAGGAAAGCAACAGTGGCGATGCAAGAACTATCCACATTCGGATAAGCTTGGACATGGTCGAGGTACTTGAACACCACAGCATCACTGGCCGACGCTCCCTCAGAGACCATAGAGCCCAACTTTCTTTGGTTGAAGTTCTCCACCTCCTGCACTAACTCATCCCTCGTTCTGCTGCACGACGTGATAACCTGCACATATTGCACAAGCAAAATCAGAGGGAATCCATTGGGGTTTGCTTACCCATCTTTCTCGATTCTCATACATGCGTAAATGTACTGCCAACAAACGCAATATTTTAAGTTGAGATAGAAGTACTGACCAATACACCACCAGGAGAAACCAAGCTAGCCACTGACTGCCAATACATCATTCTGTAATTCACCATAAGAAAAAATTAACATGGAAACAGTCAAAATATATAAGCATCTTTAAGTGTTATAAAATACTGCTACGAAGATTTCTGATACTCCTATTATAAGTCATAAGCATCACTGTATTTACCTCTTTACAGGTCCATCAGGATGGAGCCCAATTGCATCCAGAGTTCCTTCATCCATCACAAGTTCAAACCTTCTTTCCAGCTTTGACTCCAGAACATCATCAACCTGAAAAGGTGAAATACTTAATAAAATGTGAAATGGTTCTTTCTTCAGTTTTCAATTTGGAGGCACTATGTTCAACATCGCATACTGAAGCATGAGAAGGCACGAGAATATGGAAATGAAATATGATCATGTAATGTGGACGTATAATGCTCCACTGACCAACTCACCAGGAAATTAATGTTCTCAAACCCATCACGAATTGCAAGATTTCGAGCAAGCTCAATAGCGGCTTCACTATAGTCAATGCCAGTTAGATCAGAAAACCTGTAATTATTAGAGACATCAGTACTGCCAAGAGGTACTAGTAATATGATTAACTAAATGAAGCCCAAATGCAAATAGGATTTTTTTTCTTATACACAAAAAACTTCTAATGTCTCAGAGATACCTTTTGAAAGGAATATGAGACTACCGATATGATCTTCCTCAAAGCATAAAAGCATTATCATATGACTATGTCAGAGTACTCTTTACTGTTGCCAAAAGCTATTTCTAAAGGATAACTCTATTATGAGAAATGAAAATCATACGATGGTCCATATCTGTTAACATGTCATACACAGACAAGATAAATCACTAGGAACCACCAATCATCAACTGCCTCAATTTGTGGCAATCACATATGCATCCAAATCTCAATACTCAATACTACTAAAGTTGTGGAACGAAATAAAATTTTACTACAATTATAAAGTCCACAAAATTCCCTCGAATGTCTCACAAACATGTGAATTCTGGGGCCACCAGTAAGTGAGATATACGGAGCCATTGTTTGGAATTTTCCTAAAATCATATGCTCTACTAATGTACGCGTAGAAATCCAGGACCAAAGAACAATTAGTCTATCTCGCATTTGCTAGTAAGCATTATGGAAAGCAACTCATCGCTAACATACTGAAGTTGACAACAATAACATCATTCACGTTAAGATGAGGTTTGGAAAATGGAAAATGACTAGTCACACTGTCCTGTTTCCACAGTATACCCTTGTTTTGCGAGTTGCTGCAAGAGTCGCCCGCTTCCGGACCCAATGTCAAGTACGCTGCAGCCGGGCAAATCCTTGCTGGAACACAAGTTTTTGGTCCAGTCTACAAGGACATCCATGACCTCGGTGCCAAACCTACAAAAGATGCCACCCAAACTGTAATTTCCAATTGAAATCTTAAAGCAACAGAAATTCTACCAAATCCCTTCCTAAGCGAGACTATAGCTCAAGAAACAGCTGGTCTGTCTGAAATAGTGATCAGACAGAGGAATAATACAACACTGTCAGTTGTGATTCTCATTTGGCCAATGAGCAGCAGACACCAGCTTATATCAGCCAAACCTCCGATAGAAAAACAATAGTAGCCCAAAGTTACTGATATCAGAACTTGTGACTCCAATTCTCAAATGTTTTCTCATGAAGTGGAATGCATCATGTTTTACATTTCTTGAGGCAGCGGAGTACCTTAATCGTGCTCCTTTATTGCTATTATAATATGATCCTAACGAAGCTAGGACCAAAGTTCATGATTCCATTGACTCAGATTCAACATCAAGTGTGAAAACAAAATGGTTGGTCCAACTTTCAGTACATGTAGACAAGTTTTGAATGCAGGAATTTGTGATTAATAACTCCCTATTCGCAAAAGCACAAGTAAGTTGCAGAATCTTACCAGTCCTCCGCGTGGCTGCGTTCGTGGTAATTAGCTAGGTCTTCCGCGTACGCGCCATCGTGGTAATTCTGCAAGCCCAGCATCGCCGGCACGACATCGGGCACATCCTTGTCGAAGCTGTTCAGCATCGGCAATTTCGACGCCAGAATGCAAATTTCGACAGATCAGCGGACCAAATCAGGCGTTTTTTCCCCCGCAAAACAGAAGGAACCAGATCACGGCGGCGGCATGAAGCACGGGGCGCGGATCGGCTGACCTGAAGTCGGAGGAGTGGTGGGCGCTGAGGGAGGAGGAGCAGGCGGAGGGCGCGGCGGCGGAGGCGGAGGAGCCCGAGGAGGGGCAGGAGGCGAGGAGGACCTCGGCGGTGTCGGCGTAGCGCTGCTCGTCGTCGAGGGTGCTCCCGTAGTCGCTCTTGATGGACCAGGAGTCGGCCGCCACCGACCGGTCGTCGTCCGACGCCATCTCGCCGGGCGGGCCCCCCGCGGGGCCTCCGCCTCCCCCCGCCCCGCCGGCTCCCGCCCAGACCCCCGTCCCGAGCATCCGCGTCGGGAACATCTCCGGGTCCTCCGGCGGCCACCGTATCCCCGCCATGCCGCGCGCTCGCCGGAGATGGACGACGGCCGAACCCTAGCTCGCCGGTGCGGTGCGTGTCGGTCGGGGGAGGGGGATGCGATGCGAGGTGGCTCGGGAGCTGTGTCCGGGACTGCTTGGCCCGCGCGTGCGTGTGGGGGCTGGGCCGAATGGTCGTTGGTGGGGAGGTTGGGGACGGTCCGCTGAGACGCGGGCCATCATTTGGTGGGACCCTGTGGCAGTGACGTGTAGGTAGGATGGGATAAGTAAGGGTGGATTTTTTGAGGGTGGCGTGCGAGAGTTGAATGGAAGGCCGTTGGTCGCTGGGGCTGGACCGGGTTGTTTTTTCGAGGGACTGGGCTGGACCGGGTTTGTCTCGCCGTTGTAATAAGTCAAACAATTTTTTAATTTTGACCATGAATTATGAGAAGAGTTTGCAACAATGACGTGAATATTGTATCGCTGAATTCATTTGTGAGAATATGTCTGTTTTTATGGGGTAGTTTTTTTTGAATAGGAATTGTATTACAGTACCACGATTGTTCTTACTTACATCTGCTGCCAAACCTGACTCAACCAAACAAACACAAGCATAGTCTTTTAGAGCATCTCCACTCGGCCCCCTAAAGTCCCCCTAAGAGAATATGGGGGCGCCGGTGACAAAAAAACGCGTCCAGCCATAAAAATCAAATAGAGGGGGAGCTAGAGGATCAATTAGCTATATTTGAGTTTAGAATTCGTAAAAATCAAAATTTGTTGTGAAGAATTCAATACTTGAACTATGCTTCCAATCTGCGGTGTATGTTGTCGTTTTGTTGCCGCTGTTCTCTGGCAGCTGCCTCCCGTTGCCACGGGCGCACGGCGTCAGATCGATTTTAATGAGTCGCTTAACTGCCGCTCGATTCCTCGATCAGTCAATCTTGGGTGAGACAGTGAGATACCGAGAGAGACAAGAGGAGAAAGCCAGGGAATTTGACAAGCGATCGATTTTTGCGGCCAGGGCTAAAAATGTTAGTATTCCGTTTTCCTTTTCCAAGCCCATCAAGCAAGTGCCTTGTTCAGCTGGCCTTTGATAGGGTCGGAAAGATTTTGTGGCTGGGTTTAGGCTATGATTTTGTACGAGCTTCTTTAGAGTAACCTGGGATCCATTGGTGTCAGGTGAACCCAATTAATGAGCGTGAGCTTCGCCTTGGCTCCGCCACTGGTAGTGAAGGAAATCACACATGGATCATTGTTTTCGGACCAAATCCATGAAATTTATGTCGAAGTTTTCAATCTCGAGGATGCCAACCGCTGATCCAACCAATGAGGGAAGGTCCTTCAACCACGATGAAAGCATCTTCAAGAAAGAGAAAACTCACATATGTCGTTGGCAAATCTGAACAGTGACATTCATGTTTAGATCAAACTATTGTTCACATAATATCAGTTGACTTAATTGAATTTCTTTGAAAAAAAACTTGATTATCATGGTCATAGTTTGCATGAAAAATATCATTTTGCAATGTATAATTATTTGTATGTGAAGCAACATTTTTTTTCTAGAAGCTTATTTTCAAAGTTTCACCTTGAAGAATATGATAAAGTCAAAATGACTTACATGTGCGATCATAAAGAGTAACGAGATGTTTTGTGATGAATAATATTATCATTACTGTTGGATTGACAAATTTAGAGAGAAAAGCTATGTTAAACAAATTGATACATATGTAGCTGGAATTTGGTCACATCAGTGGACTTTCTGATTAATCTAATCCCTTTGCAAATCTTTTATTAAGTACAGACTGGATCATTCACCCTGCCGGAATATTATCTTTTTGGAGTATCTCATTGTTTGGCTTCAAGCAACATGGACTAAAATAAGGGAGGGGCCAGTTGGGTGTTGCTTGATTTTGTTCTTCTCATTGGCACAAGTAGTAGAGCATGTACAGCTGTGGTCCAGTGCACAGAGATATCCTCCAAATTAGTAGTAGCACACAGCTAGCTCCCTACAACCTGTGTGCCGTCGTCTGTCTGGCTACCAATCATGGAACCGCCAAGGGAAATAATGTGGCAAATGTGAGATCATTTTCACCATTTTTTATGGGACATGTTGCACGATATTGCTTAGTTATACAATAACCAGATTCCTTTTAGAAAACGGAATATTGTGGTATATAAAGAATATTTCTGTGCCATATCCAGGATTTTCTTTATTTGTATGCTTGTGGATTATCAAAACAATTTTGTCAATTTGACGCAGGCCAACTTTACATGAAGAAGGAAAAAGTGAAAAAATAGAAGAAGCTACTGGAAGCTAACTCATGTACACTGGAGCGCCAGCTCAAACTAGCTGCCTAACACTAAGCACAGCACCAAGGCACCAACCGGTGATCGATCGGGCCGCCGCGTCACGGCGCCTCGTCGATGGTGTCCAGCACGGGCTTCCACGAGCGGTGCCGCCTCAGCCCGACGGCGCCGCTCGACTTGAAGCCGGGCGCGGCGTGCCCTGCGGCCTGAGCGTCGCGGTCGTGATCACCTTGTTGGAGCTGCAGCAGGCCGACGACCGGGAAGACCCTGCCGCCGTCGCTACTGCCGTTAGTCTGCCTGTGTCGTCTTGTCGCCGCGGCGGTGCCGGTGACGATCCTCTTCCAGGCGGAGGAGGCCGCGTGGAAGGCGCCGCGGGAGGCGGCGGAGAGCGCGGCCATCTCGTCGTCGGTGAGCACGGAGTAGAGCATGTCCATGGGGAGCAGGAAGTAAGCGCGGCGCGGCTGGAGGAGCTGGTCGGCCGCGAGGCCCGGCACGCGGCAGCCCACGGCGAGGCGGCACGCGTCGCAGACGAACTGGCCCGGGTGGTCCTGCATGAGCTCGGACGCCCTGACGGGCCGCGGCAGCCGCGTCACCCTCCCGTCCGCGTGGATCACCTTGCAGCTTGTCGACGCCGACGCTGACAACGAGCCGGGGGACTGCGGCAGCGGTATGCACGACGACGGGTTGTTCCCCATGAGCGGCAGTGCGTGCGAGAGGGGAAGAGAGAAAGGGGGGTTCTTGGTCTGGCGGATCAATGGGGATGGTGTGTGTGTATATGGGAGGGGAGGGGATGCAGGTGGAGGGAGGAGGAGCTGGTTGACGGTTGGTGATGCATGGAAAAGGACAAGCAAATGATTAGTGTGCTGCAGCTGCTGCAGGGGTTAGGACAGCATCAGCTAGCTCCACGGCCAGTTTTAATTAATCGAGCAGCAAATCACGGTTGCTGGAGCGGCGATGTGGCAGCGAGACAGCTGAGCCGAGCTTGGCATCTTGGCATCATCATGGACAGAACAAAAGAACGCAAAAACAAATATAGCGATTTGATACACGATCTTGGTAGGACGTCACTGTATCTGCAGGCTGCGCCGCTTAGAGAATGTGGACGGACGATCGACGGAGACGACGACGACGACGACGACGCAGGTTTAACAAATTTGAGTCCGGCACCAACGACCGCCTTGCCTTGTCGAGCTCGCTAGCTGGCTGCTGCTGAGTTGGACGCCACCAACGTTTCAGAGGCTTTTCGAGTTTTGGATTATTGCAGGGGAGATGTATGTACCGATCGGGTCATCAGGGCTAATTCGGAAGTCGTCGATCCAGGGGAGAACACTGCTAGTAGCACGAGGATCCAGGAAGTAACTGATAGATCACCGGTCAATCTGCATATATTATCTCAGCGAGCATCGACAGATGGATCGTTCAGCAATCTAGCAAAGGACACGCAAATGCACGGCCGGGTTGATTAACCCGTTCGACCACTACATAAAAAGGGCCTAGGCTTCCTCGCTGTCCAGGCATACTACGTCAATCGAGCGCAAAACATAGTTGAATACGTGAGGAGCTCGGTCATAAAGTTAAACCTAGTTGGAAGTCTCGGTCTCGTCAAGTTGGTTTAGTATGCATCAGTTTTAGTTTTCTGTCCCGGCTATTCTCGGGCCCTCGCAGGTGTAGCGGACCACGGCGACTCTCGGGCTGGAAGGTTTTTTGTACTATTTGTTAAGGCTATTTTTCGTGTCTTTTCGGGATGGTGAAATGGCTACACCCTAAAGTCGGAATAAGGTCATCCCTGCTCTCTCTCTCCTCACTCTGGTGATGCGTTTAGCGCCGGGGAAGAGAGTGGGGTGCATGGAGTCGTGTGTCCGACGGATCTCATAGGACCTGGTCGTGTTCGTTGGTGTGGTTTCAAGTCATTCTCTTCCGATCAACTGTTGTCATCGTTAGCATGAATGATGCTTTGTCTTTTAGGGACTTAGCACGACACGTTCCGTCTATCTACTACAAGAAACTCTATTACGACAAGTTTTGTCTAACTCTGGTGATGAAGGGACGAGGACCGTGACGCGCCTTCTGCTCGTGCTAGTGTTTATAGTCGTCGCTAGGTTGGTCTATGGACCTATTTATAATTTTTATTACTTTTAGTTTTTTAGATTGTTGATAGATCGGTGGAACTTTTGCAAAAACAATTAACAGATGGGTGTATAAATTATCCAGGATTTGGGGGTTGTGGAGACTTGGCCTGGCATCAACCGGAGGGGCGCGAATGCGACGGACCCAGCTTGGCATTCAACGTACTAGTGGAAAATCTGAGGACCTGGCATTTGACAATTGGCATGGAAACCATATATTCCCGCAATCTCTGCCTACCTCTGTGCTTATATTATTGTGTGACAGCAATTAATCAAGGAGGACTGCTTTTTGTTTTCTTATTATTCGGCGCAGCAAATGGAACGGTGCTGTCACCGATCCACGTCTCAGTGACATGTAGGCTTAATTCAGAACTTAATGGTCTTCTCGGTGCACCCAACCTGCCCTGCTGCCAATCTGCTCACAACCTTAATCCTGATGAATCGCCTGTTCTTCCCACGGAGAGAGAGAATTTTATGCCCTTCCTAGAGAAAAGTAAGGATATTGTTTCGCTTTTCTATACTGATCCACGACGTCTCTCGATGAACTTTTCCTCCTATCTATCCAATCTCAAAATGCTCAACGGGTGACTGAATTTGTCGAAACGTGCATCGTTCAGTATTTGCATATTGACGTGATGTTGCATGTGCACAACATCTAATATAGCTTGATAAAAACCTTCCACTGTGAGAATAAAAAGAACAAGTCTCCTGGCTCGTATGAATACTACGGAGTAGTAGCTAGCTGCAACAGGTATGAAAATTCGGCCCAATAATATAGTACAAGCTAATATTCCCTGGTTGTGTTCTGGATTTGGATTAGGCTCGGGATGGAATAATTGTTATGCCCCTGGACCTGGGCACTTAATGAAGCGATGTATAGTATACATACGCCAGTTATAAGTAGAAATAGAGCCAGAAATAAAATAAAAAACATGGTGCTGTAGTATAATTCAGGACATGCCAAAATAATAGAAAATATCACACGATTTTGAAATTACAATAAAATAACTTCTCAAACTACTATTCCTTCAGCGATGCTCTGTCGTAGTGCACCCATGACGCTGTCAGATGAAGAGGGAGCAGTTGCACTAGTATACGATGTGCTATCCTCGTGAATATATGGGCCTCTCTCAAAGTTGTGGAAATGTTGATCATACAGCTTACTGTCACGGATGAAGTTACGCAAACACATGCACGCGGTGATGATCTTCGTTTGCGTCAGAGGATCATGAAAATGTGGCAATCCTTGCAGAATGCACCACTTCTTCAGAACGCCAAATGCTCTTTCAATAGCATTTCGTAGACAGGAATGAAGATGGTTGAATCTCTCCATCATGTTTTCTGGAGGTGCCTGATACCTTCGATCCAGATTTACGGATGTAGTATAATAGCTTTTTCCCTAGAAGACCTAGGTTGGTTTAATCGAACCTTGGAAAGCAATGCTAAAAAGAAATAAAAGGACACGTCTACAAGATTTTGTTTGTTTGTTTTATCTTAGTTTACCGGACCAATCTAGTTTACTTTAATAATGGGTTGAATCAATGGATGGAGATAGGCCAGGGTTGAAGATCCACCTATAGCTGCACATCATATGGGATAAAAGATAATAATAAGCATAGTTATGTGTAATATTTGAACGAAGATAATGTCTTGTGGGCAACACGTCCTAATATACTAGAGCCTCCGTAATGCAGCGGGCATGGCAATAGTCTTTTAATCTAACCTAGTGCACACTGAACCAACGGGCTATAAATGATTATTAAGTGTAAAACACATATCAAAGCTTTAAGTGGTGATGTTATTGTGACCCGAATGGGTTACTAAGCGAAGACCATACTACATTTTCTGTCACTGGGTTCCTATCAGATCCCCGCTAGCCAAGTATCTCACCTCAAGCCTTTATCAATCTATGGGATCTTGGGAACCTACAAGTCCACATATCGAGACAAGAGACAAAAAACAAAAGATAAAATCTCAATTGCAATCAAAATATAATACTCCTATAAATTAGATGCACATAATCGCTGCGAGGTTTCTCCTCAACCCGCAGCCCGTGAGAACTACTCACTCATAACAAATAGATCGGAGATAGAAAAGATCATACAAATATTTAGTTAAAATCAAATATTCTTACAATGGTCGCCAAATCACAAGGAGATCTAAAGTACAAAGGAATGGCTATGGCTAGTGGAGAGGATGGATGATGGAAGTGATGAATAATGGGTGAACAATGGAGTGGATCTCCTTTGGGGTGGTGTGATGTAATCTGAGAATGGCGGCTCTCTGGCTGGTGGCTGGAGCCTCAAAATATATACGCGTCTTCACGAAAGTCGTAGGGTTTGACGAGACGAAGCCAACACCACCTGGTACAGGTGGGCTCTACCCGTACCGGTGGTTGTTAAGCATGATGACGCCTAGGAATGGCTTCCCAATTACTTGGACATGTAGACTTCCTCAAAAACCTTCATTATGACTCCTGATTTCGCACTAAAAACCATGATTTCCTGCACAACACAATTCAAAGAAAGGTTTTGAATATCTTTGCAATTATTAGTCATTAGTGCCAAGGATTGAGAGTTTCTTGTCAATTGCTTGACCAAAAACAATGCTTAAACACGGTGGAAGATGACTAATTTTGGACCCATCAGTGCCCCTTGGAATTCCAGAACATGGTAGCACTGTTCTTTGAATGGGGCGAGATAACCAATTCTGTTTGGATATCCAGAGTCAACAAGATAGTATTTTCATGTAAGTAGCAAGCAAAGCAGAACATAAATATATAGTATTTATGAGCATATATTTTGTGTATGTACTACATATGGGAGAGGATTACCAGTAGGAGGGTGCAGATAGTTGGAGAAATGGGGCTGAGCATCAGACCATACACGTGTATCATGAACAGATCCAGGCCATCCAACAACAACAAATGTGAACCTCATGTCAAAATCACATATTGCCAACACATTCTAACTTGTATAACCTTTCCTATTGTTATATTTTTGTCTGTCTTGCTCAACAACTATCACAGGAATGTGTATTCCATCAATTGCTCCAATGGAATCTTTGAAATGGGGCCAGAATCTAGGTTGTCTAAGTTTATCATGAACTTGGGTGAAAGTAGGATCATTAGGTCTGATATAATCACACGCCATATGGTCTACACGGTCTAAAAAATGATGAAACTTGTTGATCATGGTAGAAACACTACGCTCAAAACGATCTGTAGCTTGACTATTAGACACATGTCCACTCCAGCATCCATAGAAATAGAGCTAGTGATTCCACACTCGACATCTGAGCAGTGGATAGGAGGCCATAATCAGCAACTAGAATGGCATGCATCATTTTAAAGACTGGCCTCCTCATTCTAAAAGCCTTGTAGAATCTCTTTGGATCATTCATCCTCTCCTCAACCCATTGTATCCCTGGCACCAAAGGGCGGGGGTCTTCTAGCTGATATTAATTATCGAAAGTCTTAACCAAAGAGGTTACAAAAACCTTTGAGCTCAAATTCTAAAAGATAACGAACTAAGCATGGAGTCGAACTCAAGTGCAACCGAACGGACATAAAATTCTCATGAATAAGCTTACAGGAAGAGGGAAAATAGGAATGTGGTACCTCCTATTGCTCGTTCGTCTTCTACTTGAGTCAACTCTTTGCTTTCGTATCATAGCTCGATCACTAGAAGTGAGCAACCTGCAGAAAGAATCAACAAGAGCCGAGAGAAATTTGCACAAATAAAGCTAGAGACTAGTCTAATATTTTTGGGTTTTATTTTATCGAATGCAAAACTGAAAGTAAACTTGCACTAGAACAAAACAAACAAATAAAAAGAAAAAAAGAAAAATATGAATGCAAAAAAGTGGGAGGAATTCAACCTCCCCAAGCTTAGGCTTTTGTCTAACTGGAATCAGTTGTCGCTACCGTCAGGTGGCGGGTGCTGATATGGGAAGTTCGGGTAGCGGTTTGGAAAGTCTGTCATGAAAGTTGTGAAGTCTTGAGTGAGGTTGACTATGTTGGTGTTCGCATCATACAACGTGTTCTCTATGTTGTCAATGCGATGGACCACCTGGTCAAAATCACTCCTCGGGACATAGTCGAATCCCGGCTGTGGTGGAGGCATACCTTGTTGTTGGTGTTGGTGGTAAGGCTGTTGGTGATAGTGGTGCTGGCCGTCGTCCCATCCTGCACCATGCCAGCCTTCTTCTCCTTCATCTTGTTGCTATTGGCCAACTGCTGCGTTTTCCCAGTTGGGATGGCAACCTGGTGGCGCAGTCCTTCCAGAGAGGATTAGTGCCTGTTGGAACTCCCCGGTGAGGACCCAACTATGTTTACCTAGTAAACCAAAATCTTGGACAAAACGAAGCAAGATTTGGTGGAGATCACCGTTAGGTACAATATAAAACCGGTAAGCACGGAGGGCACGCTCTGGCCTATAGACACCCATGAACTTGGTGCTAGCCATATGAATGGCATCTAGGTCCTTACTTCCAGCCACAACTCTTTCTTGTGGTAGGACAAATTCATTTGCATAGGCGATCTGTCTGATCAATCCGCCACAACGAATGTCCACCGCGGAAGCTGACCTTTGGCGGCGAAAGTGCTGGATGAGCAAGGCCCCCAATTTTACCTTGTGCTCCATCTCTAGATGCAAGGCCATATGAATTATACTCATTTTGGAGCATGCCATTGCTCCATCACCACCTTTCCCAAATAAAGAATTAACAAGGAAGGTATGAAAATAACGTATAGTAGGATTCTGGATAGTGGCGCTCTTCTTGCGCAAGTAATCGTTGTTCCTATGGATAGAATTTTCCCCTAAGATTGCATTGCCTCTATGTGCACATTGTCATTAATATCAAGTTCTCCCTCGTGGGAGAATCCGAAACTATTACAAAATTCATAGAAGGCAAGGTTATGGAGTTGTCCATTGAGCACAAAACTTACAGTGCAATTTCGCTCCTGGGTCTCAAGATCGTCGTGGAACAATGAAAGGAACTCGAACGTGGCGAGCTTTTAGGTGTCGACGGATAGGTAGGAGAAATCGAGCATGCCAACTTGCACAGTCATCTGCTAAAAGTCCTCCAGAAGACCCTGCGGGAGAGGAACTGATGGTCTACCCACTTGGTGGGCAAAACCTTGCGGTTTCTCACCCTCGCGTAGTCTTGGCTCATGGAAGCCCTCAAGCTGTCCACCTCCGAGCGTCTCTTCTTTGAGCCCGGCGGCTTGGCGGAGCCCGAGGCTCCCGCCGTACCTGAGCCCATCCTTCCAATGTTATGCATTGTGCTGCGAAATTTTTGAAGAAAACTATGGGCATCAAGTTTCTATCACATAAACAAACGATTACAGGTAGAAGTTACAAATCCTAACGTGAGAAATCAATAATAATCTCAAAATATAATGAACTCATCTAAATATCCAATGTGATGAATTCAACCATGGATTTCAGAAAATAGAGTATGGATCGGACAAGAAACTTATCGATGTGAAGAGTCCCCAACTAAAAAACACGAAATCAATGAAGAATCAAAGGTTTTAGGAGGCTACAGTTTGTGGTGGAGAGAGAAAGAGTAAGGAAGAAATATGAATAAGAAGAAGGAGGCTGGATGGGAGCTAGCCGCCGTCGGCCTTTACCTGGCGACGCACGTGGTACGAGCGGGCGGTACGGGCGCAGCCCGCCCGTACCGGTGGTCACCACCGTTGGATCATGAAGGAGACATGCCCTAGAGGCAAATAATAAATAGGTTTTTATTGTCATATCTCAATTAGTTTACAATAGTTTCATATTATGCTATAATTGTGCCAAGTAGAAACATTGGTGCAGGTGTGGTATGAAACAACAAAGTCCCTAGTAGCCTCTATTCATTCTAGTTCGTTGGTCATGAGGATGATCTGGGTTTCAAGATCATGGGTTATGCCAATTGACAACGAGATCATATCATTGGAGAATGATGTGATTGGACATTCCTCGAAGGATTGCAACACAATCAAGTTATATAGTTCATTGTTGCAACAACTATACCTAGGCTGTGAGCTCATATTACTCACTGTTTCCCGAGGCTGCTTTGACTGTATCAACCATCATCTGGTAATACGGTGGCCATAAAGGTGTACGTTGGGTATTCCGAAGGAACAGTTGATGACATGTGACTGTAAGACCAGGATTTGTTCACCCACATGATGGGTAAAGATATATACGGCCGGCTTGGTGAGATTACATCCATAAATGTTGCAACATGTGACTCTGTCACGGGGATGTAATATCACGGTAACAAGAAAACATAACTTGTTGTGAACGAGATTGAACAAGGTATGTGATACCAATGATCGGATTTCGGACAAGTCGTATCAAGAAACAAAAGGAATTGGATGCTAAATTTAGCGGTTCAAACGATATTGTCATCAGGAATGCATAGGGGTCACATGGATATCCCTGGTCCCTCTGTTGATCATTGATACAGATCATGTCTAGAGCACTCCCGATCCATGAGAGGATACACTTAAGGGTACGATGAGAGCGATCATTTGTAAGACGAAATCACAGTAGAGAAAGAGAAAGCCGGAATCGTTCCGCGGAGATATCCAAAGTTGTTCGGAGAAAGAATAAAGGAAAAGCCCTGGAAAAGTGTTTTCGGATAAATGGGAATTTGAATATACATTTAGTATATGTTAATTATGGATTAATATATTCTAAATAATATTTAGATTAAGATTTATAAAGGCAAATTTTATATTAGGCCAAATCCTGGGGAAGTAGCCTAGAAAAAAAGCTGCAGAAAAAATAAAGGGAAAAAGAAAAAGAAAAACAGCAAAAGGTTGCCTGGACCTGCTCCAGCCGGCCTGGCTCGACCCCGGCCCAAAGGAGCTCACAGGGGAGCCGGCCAGGCGAGTGGGTCACAGGCCACGTCGGGCAAAGCTGGCCCAACCGGGCGCCAGCCGCCAGCAGCCGCGCGAGGCGCTAGGCGTGCTAGGCCGCGGGGGCGGTACCGGCCCACCCGGCCTCGCCTCTCCAATGCCTGGCCTCCGGGCCGCTGCCAGGGAGAGCTGGGATGCTAGCGCAGGGCAGGCTCACCCGGGGTCGCCTGGCCCTAGCAGACCGCCGCCGCGGGAGCAGCTGGGCGCGAGGTGGGCCGCGCCAAAGGCCCACCCGGCCGATGCCTCCCAGGCTGCTGGCTGTTGGCTGATGTTTGCCTATTAGGCTAAGTAGAAACAACCCATTTGGCCAGTCCGAATTTTCCTGAGCTTTTTCCTTTAGTATTTAGTCCCACATGGCTTATCCTTTGAGAAAGGCACACCCCCTTAGCCTATATAAAGGGGTGCCCATGGGTGGGATGAGACACCCAACACACCAATATTTGGATAAGTCCTTTGGCTGACTTCCTTCTTCCCTCTCTCTCTAGCCCTTATGACCATGGCCCCAAGTTTGGGTTGTGCGATCAGGGCACACCTGTAGTACGTCGTTGCGCTGTAGGGATTCCTAGCCGGATATCAACTTCCGCACTCCCGGCGGGATCGGGCAGCCGGAGGTCTCATCATGCACCGGATGTGTACGAAGACACGAGGCGCAACACTTGGGGCGCTTAAATGTCGTGAGCCGGAGCTGCTGCATGATGAAGATGAAGAAGGGGCAAGTGGTGACCTGCGAGGAGCTTCGCGACCTTGAGGTTGGCTACGAGTATGACTACATCAACCACGTTCCCCGCAGAATGTTAACCGCATACGGTCTACAAGGGTATGTATTCTCTACGCATTAGTCGTTACCGTATTACTACATAGATAGATCCTAGGCAGTTTTGGGGTTCCATCGTAGGAATTTTTTTGTTTTCTGCTGCGGATCCCCTTCAGATCAACATTAGGGATTGAGATCAAACCTGGTCGACCTGGTACGGGCACGCGGTACGGGTGTACCCCGGCCATACCACTGGTCGTCATCTATTTGGGAACCATGGTATATTTCATCGATGTTCGGTACGGGCGTCGGGTACGGGCATACCCGGCCATACCATTGGTCGTTGCCAGCATATTCCTGCTGGAAGTTTTGTTGAGACATGCTACGGGCGCGTGGTACGGGCGTACCGTGGCCGTACTAGTGCTCGCTATCTATACTAAATCCTATTTCTTTTCTTCATTTTTTCCTTGCTTCTCAACTTTGTTAAGGTAAATTCTCTGAATGAACTAAAAACTCAAAACAAACTTATTACATAATACAAATAATAAAGTAGTAATCATAAAAAAATTAAACTTAATTTATTAAGAATGGGTTAACTCCCATTAAGTGTTTAATTCTATAGAATTGACTAACCAAACTCCATATCATGAGCGTTCATCGGAAACAACACTTTTTCTTTAGTCTTTGCCGTCTGATCATGCTTAGGTGGTGGAATGTATTTTTCATTGTGCTCCTGTTTCTTAGGAAAGTATCGAATGATCTGATCATCATATATCTTGTAGAAAATTTTACCGCTGGAGCAATCTACATTACCTCCAGCTATACTAAGAAAAGGTCTTCCAAGGATGATAGATCGTTTGTCATCCTTGGGAACATTAAGAATAATAAAATCAGTGGGTATAACATGTTGATCTATTCTAAGTAAAACATCTTTGATCATTTCGATAGGTTGTTTAGTTGTCTTATCCGCCATTTGTAGTGTTATCGAAGTAGGAGAATACTCTCCAAGATTCAATTTCTTAAATAAGGAATAAGGCATAACACTAACACCTGCTCCTAAATCACAAAGAGCATTGAATATATTAGTTTTTCTTATTGAACCCGAGATGGTTGGTATCCCTGAATCCCCAAGCTTAGTAGGGAGTTTATCACCAAAGCTTGTCATAACTGCTACAATCCTGGTTACCTTCTTTTTCCTATTAAGTATGTCTCGCATAAATTTTTTATAAGTAGGAACTTGAATAGCATCAGTTAAAGGAAGTTCTAAACACAAGCTGCCCAGGGCCTTAGCAAAAGAATCATAAATATGTTTATCTGGTTAGTAATGAACTTGGTTAGGGTAAGGAAATTTCTTTTTAGTAGGTATTACCTTTTCTTTTACCCTTTGTCATTGGTTCAGCATTCTTTTTATTTTTCCTTGCAGCTGATTTTTGCTTATTGGCGCGTTCCTCACACAGGATGATAACTTGCTCTTCTTGTTCCTTGTAGAGATTGATTTTTTCTTCCCTTGAATTGATAGTCTCAACATCTGAATCATATGGTTTATGCTTATCCCCCTCTTCCTCTTCTTCTTGAGTGTTGGAAGCTTCATTTTCCCTTTTCTAAGCCTCATAATCAATGTTGTCCGGGGGGTCGACTAGATCCTCTTCTTCTTGACTCATCTCCTGAGTATCTCTTCCTTTTCGAGCTTGCTCTTATTGGTACCAAGATGGCCCTTGTGGTTCCTGAGTTTTTGTACCACGCCTAGTAACAATGTTAGTAGAAACAGTATTGAAATTTCCTTGGTTCAAAATCAAAGTTTGGGTTTCATTTATTTTCTCACACTAGGTTTTAACCATACTTAGATATCTATCTAAATGCTTTGTGGCTTGACCCAAGTCGCCAAAGATTTCTGTTAGTTCCCTTATATTCTTTTCTTGTGTCATAAGACGTTTATAGTTTTTCTCACGAAATTGATTTTGTTGATATTTAAACTTTTGTATTATAAGATTTAAATCATCTTCTATTACATAAGTTTGAAGAATGTCAACTTTGTTTCCTTTTACAAGTTCTGAAGCTATACCTTTCTCTTCCATGGACCTTTTGACTTTAGATATAAGATCTTGTGTTATGTGAATCATACCTTTTCGTGGTTCAATATCCTCAACTTGATTGTATTGTTCTTCATTAAATGACCTTCCTATGATGAGAACTATACGCCAAGATCTATCTACTAGATACAAGCAACGGGTGGATATACATCCATAGAGAACTTACCCTCGAAGACAACAAAGCTTTGTTAACGAGATGGAACTCGTGGATGATGTAGTCGTACGCTTGACGATCTCAAGATCGTGTGGAAGTCCTAGCAGGTCCGGCTCCAGCACGTCCATCAGATCCAGCTCCAGCAAGTCCAGCACCACCAAGTCCAGCACCGCAAAGTAGCGGTGCATCCGTGATCGCACACACGTCCGGTACCCCGACAACTTCCGTCCCTTGCTCTAGCAAAGCAGCGGAAGCAGCAACTCCTTTCCAGATAAAGCCACCGGGAACATGTATCTCGCTAATCCGAGACCATGGGGAATAACTAGAGGGAAGAGAGATCCTTCACGAGGAGGTGGTGCAAGAGGAGAGGAGGAGGAGGTGCTCCTTATATAGGGGAGGGGGGCAGCCCAAGGTGGCATGGCGCCGGCCATGGTGGGTGCCCCCACCTCTCCCTCATTCATATGGGTGGAGCTCCCACTCACATAAACACACACCTCCGCTCATGTCCACTCACATGCATTAAATTTCCACCAAATTTAATGCAAGATCTCATTAAATAAAACTATTTTATTTATTTTATTCAGAATTTTGTTAATTAATTTAATTAACAAACATTCACATAAAACTCCCTACAACATTTCAATATCACATGCAGAACCAGTTTCAGCAATTTCACCCCAAACAATTCCGGTTTCCATCGAAATGATTCCAGCGCTTTCTTAATCTTTATCTCAAACATATTTGCTCCTAAATGGTGTCGGTATCCCTTAAGTGTGTCACCCTACGGTTCGTGAATAATGCAGACATGATCGAGACCCCTCTCCGATCAATAATCAGCAGCGGGACCTGGAGATCCGTACTAACTCCCACATATTCAACGATGACTCTTGTAATCGTGTGAACCTTTAACGTTGTAACTAAATCCCTTTGTCTTGCGATATATTACATGTCCGAGATTTTATCATCGGCATCCAAATACCTAGTTTGATCTCGTTACCGACATGCACTCTTTACTCGTTCCCGTGATATAACATTCTAGTGATCACATCACTTGCTTGCAAGCTATCTTAATGTGATATCACCAAGAGGGACCAGAGTATATCTATCCGTCATCGGGGTTGACAAATTCCACTCTTGATCCATGAGCCTCAACATAACATCTTCGGAGTATCGGAACCCACCTTTATAGTCACCCTTTTATGGTGTGACGTTTGATGTTATCAAGTTATTGTTCTGATGTCAGCAATTAACATGATCTCATGGTTTAAGGATAAAGATTACTTCGTATGATGTTATAGCAATATAAACATAATGACTTTGATCATAATGCTATACTTTGGATGTATGTTCATCACATCATTCCACCAATGGTGTGACCTCGTTATTAACGACATCCAATGTCCATGATCAGGAAACCTTGATCATCTTGTTAATCAACGAGCTAGTTTATAAGAGAGGCATAACTATAACTTTCTTTTTGTTTATTAAACACACATGTATTAACGTTTCCAAATTAATACAATTATAGCATGCAAAATAAACATTTATCATAAACAAGGAATAAGATAATAACCACTTTATTATTGCCTCTCGGGCATATTTCCATCAGTCTCCAACTTACACTAGAGTCAATAATCTAGTTTGAAAAACTTTGCGTATTGAACACCTATGGCTTTCTGGTGTTGCATATACGCGATTGCTAGTGGTTAACATAATCTCCAAATCTGACAGTTTTAGGTCCGTGTGTATTTGCATGTCTTTGCGTCTCTACGCATCACTCATTCTCAAATGAGATGGCATTGTATAAATTTGGTCCTTTGGTGAGACCTTTAGTTCATTCGGGTTAGAATATGTTGATATTATTGTCATACAATATATCTTCATAGTATTAGCCCACTTTGAACCACACCTAGTTTGATAACAAATTACTTAACACAAATGCCCTCCTGTGTTGCTACTATAGCAGTCATATACTTAGCCTTTTGTTGTAGTATCCGTCACAATGTCTCAACTTTGGAACTCATCCAAATCCATCATGGAACACCCTTTACATTACATTGTGCCACCCATAGTCTAAATTGAGATAAATTTAATTTGTATCTTGTGACAAAACTAGTATCAATGTAACACATTACAAAGAACTACCTTTAACTATTTGTCACTTATACATGATATATTCTTAGTTCTTCCAAAGCTCATAAGAATATCTTTACTATCATACAATGATCATCTTATGAATCATTCTGGTATGTTCTCATAACATTTAGAACATAGGACATATATGGATATATACATATCATGGTATAATCGATTAAAATATTCATTTGGTTTTACTCACCAAGTGTCGAAACACTTGAATCTTGATACAATCGTTTCCATGCAGCAAGAACCTTTCTTGTTGTTTCCATATTGAACCCTTTCAATATCTCATATATGTTCGTCTGGCATAACAATATTAGCGCCTCAATTTATCCATATAGACATTGATGCCAAATATTCCGGTTTTTCCCAAGTCTTTCATCGAAATCCTATTTTAATGAAATTCGTAACCAGTGTCAATAAAAGATACATCATTTCCAATCAACAATATGTACTCTGCATAATGTATTGAAAATTTGTCTCAACACTCCTACTTAATTTCTTGCAAATGCAAGCATCTTCATCATCTCCGATGAAATTAAACTCCTTTAACATTTTCATCATGGTGAAGATTCCAACTCCGTTATGCTCACTTCAACTATTGAAGTTTGCATGCTCTTTTAGCACCCTTTGAATTAACAAAACCCTTCGGACCGTGTCTTGTACATGTCCTAGGTAACCATTCTATTAGAAGAACATTGTTTTGTTTATTCAACTATCATACACCAAATTATATGTAGTGGTTTCTACATTAATCCGTCAAGACTAAATATCACTATCAAAGATCAAATCTTATCATAGTCAACTCCTTGAACATTGCCGTAAACTTCTTTCCAACATGTCGACTATTTTATAGATGTTAAACATCCATGTCTATTTCTTTATAGATCCAAACACGACCGATAGGCGTCACGCCTTTCCGGAGGGTCTTCCAAGTTCAGAAACTTGATTTCTCGTGTATGGATACTATCACGGATTCTATGACTTCTAGTCATTTTATGGAGTCAGGGCCCATCATCGCTTCTTTGCATGCAGTCGGTTCATCATTGTCAAAGCAATAACGACTTCTGTTTCAAATCTTACTATTTGATTCTTACCGACCCACATGGTTCAATAAGAACTCTAATCTCCAAGATCACACCCTTTGTAATCACGGGATCCATGAGCATTGTGGCCGCCACCGGGACACTTTCCAGTGATGCGCTACTTAGCACATATAGCTAAGGTTCAACAACCATATCAAAGTTCTATTGTCCTCCCACTTAACTTTTCACGAAAAAATCCTTCTCAAGAAACTTGACGTTCCAAGCGACAAACTCTTTTGTCCTCGATGTTATGGAGGAATTCCCAACAAATTCTTTGGGATAACCTACAAATACGTGCTTATCCGACTTTGGTTGTAAACATTTTGCTTATGCATATCATACCAAAATTTAAGAAAAGACAATTCGGGTTTTATCCCAAACCATAACTCATATGGTGTCATTTCAACGGATCACGATGGTGCTCTTTTTAGTGTAAAAGCGGTAGTCTCTAAATCTTTAATCCTTAAAACATAATGGCAGTTTTATAAATGACACCTTTGATCTTACCATGCCAAACAAGGTTTGATTTGATCTCTCGAACATACCATACTCCTATGGTTTATCGGGAAGTGCAAATTCATGGAACAATTCCTAAAATCTTAGGTGTTTTGCGAAACCTGTAACTCAAATGTCTTCCTTTATGATCAAATCATAAACTCTTTTATTTTCTTGTTACAATGATTTTTCACTTCATCTTGAAAGTCTTTGAACAATTTTCAAATGTTTCATACTTCTTCCATATTAAGTAAATATATAGATATATTCACTCAAATTTTTGGAGAAAGCATATGAAGCAAAAAGATCCATCACATATGGCTACACATAATGGACTATATACATCAACATGCATAATATCCAATAAGTCAGTCATCCGTTCCTCCTTGGCCTATGGACGGAGTTCCAATTATCTCGAGGAAAGTTTCACAAGTGTCAATTGATCAAAATCAAAAGACTCCAAAAATCCATCAACATGGAGTTTCTTCATGTTTACTTTCCAATATAATTCAAATAGCGATGTCACTTCATAAGTGATCTTCCAATCATTTGTCTTATGACATTTTAGCAATAATGTTTATGGATGTGATTTCTCCAATTAGACTTGTAAAAGTTCATCCATCCTTTATGGAATACGGTAATTATTTGAACAACCATTGTTCTCGTAATACCGGAACAAAATAACAATTATTAAAACAAAATCTTGAAGGCTAGGTTTGACGACAATGAAAACACAATAACACTTTATTTGTTTTCGATGAACATCATCACTTATTCTCTTGCCAGTTACTTAGGCCATTGTAGTTCATGAATTGTGTTGTTCTGTATGACACTTCACACCAACCAATTCGGTATCCAATACCTAAGAACCACATTGTTTAACAAGCAAGGAATACAGCCATAACATGTATATCTTCTATATACCTAAGACATCTCCAACCTTTTCTTTTCTGCCAAATATTTTATAGATTCTCTTTCAACAATTCCTTTTCTTTTAAAAGAATCTATCAACATCAATAGTGGTGTCATTCACATGACACATAGTACAAAGTGTATATAGTCAAATACTAATACCTTTGGACATGCACTTTGAAGTGGATCACCATCATCAAATGTTTGGTGTTCTTTCAAAAATCCATTCTTTAGTATTCTATTAGTGTAGTAAACATTTTACTTACATCTTCTATTCATCCTTATCATGACAACTTTCATGATCAAGATACTATAGCCTATAAGGAAGAATCGCGAGTATAATGTTAGTTCCCAAAACCTTTTTGGGAGATCCAGATGCCTAGCATCTCCATCCTTCACAAATTCTCATACAATATGAGAACATGTATTTTGCTAAATTATACTCTATCATAATGCAACCAAAAACATTGTTTCAAATATCACAATATTTTCCACACATGATGGTTTCTGAAACAATTTTTCAGCTCCTAGATAATCTTGATATTAAAACAACTTTTGAATATCAATAACCATGGAGGCAAACATGATACTTTAGATACTAACATTGGAATTCTTACTCTTGGTTTAATACTACTTATTAAACTTCATGGAGTAAACAGAGTTTGCTGAAAGTCCCACTACTCTTCGATTTAGTTTATGACAAATTGGGTTCGACTAATCCAAATTAGAAATGAAGTCCCACTCAAAAACGATATCCCTCGTGCCTTTTTGGTGATTACATGAACCAAACCCACTACACCAAGTGCGATCATCACGTGAGTCGGTGTAGCTTCAAAGGCGAGCATCAATATGGGCATCACATCAACTATATGACTCATGCTTAACCTTTTGGTCCGTGTTCCGAGGCCATGTCTGTACATGTTAGGCTCGCCAAGTAAGAACCTTAGTATTCGCGTGTGTAAAACTGTCTTACACCCGTTGTATGAAAGCGTAGAGTCAGGTACACCTGATCATCACGTCATGTCTCGAAACACGATCCATAGAATGGTGCATACTTAAGGAAGAACACATTTTATCTTGATATTTAAATGAGGGATCATCTTATAGTGCTACTAAAATGCCAGACTAGCAATGTAAGATGCAAACATCATATGTGTAACGTGGAATGATATGGTCCATGCATTTGATCACCATCATGTGCATCGTGGTATGACCTCTATCATTCCTTTGTGTGTAAGGCCAAGGTCTATGGAACTTACACGTTAGGTGTGTTGTAAGGGTATCTACCATACATCTACTTACAACATTACCATATCACGACACTAGCCCAGCAACAATCTAAACTAGACGCCTCTAATTTATCCATTGCAAGTTTTACATGGCTTAGGGCTTTTGGAGATAGAACCAGTCTTACCTACGAACATAGAACCAAAACGATGATAACTAAGTTACTAGAAACTCGTTGTAAATCAGATATTGACTATAGTAGGAGAGACACACACCCGCCAGCCACTTATGCAAAACTAGTTGCATGTGAGTCGTGGAACCGGTCTCATGTGCGATGACATGTAAGGTTGGTCCGGGCCGCTTCATCCCACCACCAATATCCAAAATACATGAAAGAAGCAATAACATGATCATCATCGCTCACATATAAACATATGTGTACTACCCGTGCAAAGCACCTACGCATAGATCGGGCTTTGATACCACTGTTGGGTTCGCACATAGAAAACAAAAAAATTCCTACGATGAGAACTATACGCCAAGATCTATCTACTAGAAACAAGCAACGGGTGGATATACATCCATAAAGAACTTACCCTCGAAGACAACAAAGCTTTGTTAACAAAATGGAACTCGTGGATGATGTATTCGTACGCTTGCCGATCTCAAGATCGTGTAGAAGTCCTAGTAGGTCCGGCTCCAGCACGTCCATCAGATCCAGCTCCAGCAAGTCTAGCACCACCAAGTCCAGCACTGCAAAGCAGCGGTGCATCCGTGATCACACACACATCCGGTACCCCGACAACCTCCGTCCCTCGCTCCAGGAAAGCAGCGGAAGCAGCAACTCCTTTCCAGATAAAGCCACCGGGAACATGTATCTCGCTAATCTGAGACCATGGGGAATAACTAGAGGGGGAGAGAGAGATCCTTCACGAGGAGGTGGTGTAAGAGGAGAGGAGGAGGAGGTGCTCCTTATATAGGGGAGGGGGCATCCCAAGGGGGCATGGCGCCGGCCATGGTGGGTGCCCCCACCTCTCCCTCATTCATGTGGGTGGAGCTCCCACTCACATAAACACACACCTCCACTCATGTCCACTCACATGCATTAAATTTCCACAAAATTTAATGCAAGCTCTCATTAAATAAAACTATTTTATTTATTTTATTTATTTTATTCATAATTTTTTTAATTACCTTAATTAACAAACATTCACATAAAACTCCCTGCAACATTTCAATGTCACATGCAG
The DNA here is from genome assembly GCA_910589775.1 of Avena eriantha. Lineage (NCBI taxonomy): Eukaryota > Viridiplantae > Streptophyta > Magnoliopsida > Poales > Poaceae > Avena > Avena eriantha. Next base: position 134,386,676 of record OU342742.1, read on the forward strand.
AACCAGTTTCAGCAATTTCACCCCAAACAATTCCGGTTTCCATCGAAATGATTCTAGCACTTTCTTAATCTTTATCTGAAACATATTTGCTCCTAAATGGTGTCGGTATCCCTTAAGTGTGTCACCCTACGGTTCGTGAATAATGCAGACATGATCGAGACCCCTCTCCGATCAATAATCAGCAGCGGGACCTGGAGATCCGTACTGACTCCCACATATTCAATGATGACTCTTGTGATCGTGTGAACCTTTAACATTGTAACTAAATCCCTTTGTCTTGTGATATATTACATGTCCAAGATTTGATCATCGGCATCCAAATACCTAGTTTGATCTCGTTACCGACATGCACTCTTTTCTTGTTCCAGCGATATAACATTCTAGTGATCACATCACTTGCTTGCAAGCTATCTTAATGTGATATCACCGAGAGGGCCCAGAGTATATCTATCCGTCATCTGGATTGACAAATTCCAATCTTGATCCATGAGCCTCAACATAACACCTTCGTAGTACTGAACCCATCTTTATAGTCACCCTGTTACAGTGTGACGTTTGATGTTATCAAGATACTCTTCTGATGTCAGCAATTAACATGATCTCATGGTCTAAGGATAAAGATTACTTCGTATGATGTTATAACAATATAAACATAATGACTTTGATCATAATGCTATACTTCGGATGAATGTTCATCACATCATTCCACCAATGTTGTGACCTCGTTATTAACGACATCCAATGTCCATTATCAGGAAACCTTGATCATCTTGTTAATCAACGAGCTAGTTATAAGAGAGGCATAACTAGGAACTTTATTTTTGTTTATTAAACACACATGTATTAATGTTTCCAAATTAATACAATTATAGCATGCAAAATAAACACTTATCATAAACAAGGAATAAGATAATAACCACTTTATTATTGCCTCTCGGGCATATTCCCTTCAGTGTCCCACTTGCACTAGAGTCAATAATCTAGTTTGAAAAACTTTGCGTATTGAACACCTATGGCTTTTTGGTGTTGCATATACGCGATTGCTAGTGGTTAACATAATCTCCAAATCTAACAGTTTCAGGTCCGTGTGTATTTGCATGTCTTTGCGTCTCTACGCATCACTCATTCTCAAATGAAATGGCATTGTATAAATTTAGTCCTTTGGTGTGACCTTTAGTTCGTTCGGGTTAAAATATGTTGATATTATTATCATAGAATATATCTTCATAGTATTAGCCCACTTTGAACTGCACCTAGTTTGATAACAAACTACTTAACAGAAATGCCCTCCTTTGCTGCTACTATAGCAGTCATATACTTAGCCTTTTGTTGTAGTATCCCTAACAATGTCTCAACTTTGGAACTCATCCAAATGCATCATGGAACACCCTTTACATTACATTGTGCCACCCATAGTCTAAATTGACATAAATTTAATTTGTATCTTGTGACAAAACTAGTATCAATGTAACACTTTACAAAGAACTACCTTTAACTATTTGTCACTTATACATGATATATTCTTAGTTCTTCCAAAGCTCATAAGAATATCTTTACTATCGTCCAATGATCATCTTATGAATCATTCTGGTATGTGCTCATAACATTTAGAGCATAGGACATATCTAGATATATACATATTACGGTATAATCGATCAAAATATTCATGTGATTTTACTCACCAAGTGTCGAAACACTTGAATCTTGATATAATCGTTTCCATGCAGCAAGAACCTTTCTTGTTGTTTCCATATTGAACCCTTTCAATATCTCATATATGTACGTCTGACATAACCATATTAGCGCCTCAATTTATCCATATAGACATTGATGCCAAATATTCCGGTTTTTCCCAAGTCTTTCATCGAAATCCTATTTTAATGAAATTCTTAACTTGTGTCAATAAAAGATACATCATTTCCAATCAACAATATGTACTCTGCATAATATATTGAAAATTTGTCTCAGCGCTCCTACTTAATTTCTTGCAAATGCAAGCATCTTCATCATCTCCGATGAAATTAAACTCCTTTAACATTTTCATCATGGTGAAGATTCCAACTCCGTTATGCTCACTTCAACTATTGAAGTTTGCATGCTATTTTAGCACAACAAAACCCTTCGGACCGTGTCTTGTGCATGTCCTAGGTAACCATTCTATTAGAAGAACATTGTTTTGTTTGTTCAACTATGATACACCAAATTATATGTAGTGGTTGCTACATTAATCTGTCAAGACTAAATATCACTATGAAAGATCAAATATTGTCATAGTCAACTCCTTGAACATTGCCGTAAACTTCTTTCCGGCATGTCGACTATTTCATAGATGTTAAACATCCATGTCTATTTCTTTATAGATCCAAACACGACCAATAGGCTTCACGCCTTTCCGGAGGGTCTTCCAAGTTCAGAAACTTGATTTCTCGTGTATGGATAGTATCACGCATTCTATGACTTCTAGTCATTTTATGGAGGCAGGGCCCATCATTGCTTCTTTGCATGAAGTCAGTTCATCATTGTCAAAACAATAACGACTTCTATTTCAAATCTTACTATTTGATTCTTACCGACCCACATGGTTCAATAAGAACTCTAATCTCCAAGATCACACCCTTTGTAATCACGGGAGCCATGAGCATTGTGGCCGCCACTGGGACACTTTCCGGCGCTGCGCTACTTAGCACATATAGCTAAGGTTCAACAACCTTATCAAAGTTCTATTGTCCTCCCACTTAACTTTTCACAAAAAATTCCTTCTCAAGAAACTTGACGTTCCTGAAGGAAATATGCCCTGAGAGGCCATAATAAAGTTGTTATTATGTATTCCTTGTATATGATAGATGTTTATTTTGCATGCTATAATTGTATTGATTGGAAACGTCAATACATGTGTGTTTAATAAACAAAAAGGGTTCCTAGTTATGCCTCTCTTATAGACTAGCTTGTTGATCAACAAGATGATTAAGGTTTCCTGATCATGGACATTGGATGTTGTTAATAACAAGGTCACTGCATTTTATGAAATGATGTGATGAACATTCATCCGAAGCATAGCATTACGATCAAGTCATTATTTTTATATTGCTATAACATCATACAAAGTAATCTTTATCCTTAGACCATGAGATCATGTTAATTGCTAACACCAGAAGAGTATCTTGATAACATCAAACGTCACACCGTAACAGGGTGACTATAAAGATGGGTTCAGTGCTACGAAGGTGTTATGTCGAGGCTCATGGATCAAGAGTGGAATTTGTCAATCCCGATGACGGATAGATAGATATACTCTAGGCCCTCTCGGTGATATCACATTAAGATAGATTGCAAGCAAGTGATGTGATCACTAGAATGTTATATCAGGAGAACGAGAAAAGAGTGCATGTCGGTAACGAGATCAAACTAGGTATTTGGATACCGATGATCAAATCTCGGACATGTATTATATCATGAGAAAAAGGGATTAAGTTACTAGCGTTAAAGGTTCTCATGATCACAGAAGTCACCGTTGAATGTGTAGGAGTCAGTATGGATCTCCAGGTCCCGCTTCTAATTATTGATCTGAGAGGAGTCTCAATCATGTTTGCATTATTCGCGAACCGTAGGGTGACACACTTAAGGGTTACCGGACACCATTTTGGAGCACATATGTTTCAGACAAAAGAATTGCAAAGCGCAGGAATTGTTTCGATAGAAACCGGAATTGTTTCGGGTGAAATTGCAGAAAGTGGTTCTGCATGTGATATTGAAATGTTGCAAGGGGTTTTATGTGAATGTTTGTTAATTAAAGTAATTAACAAAATTCTGAATAAATTTAATAAAAGAGTTTTATTAAATGAGAGAGCATTAAACTTAGAGAATTTTAATGCATTTAAAGTGGAGACTTTAAAAGGGAATGTGAAGAGGCATTTTAATGTGGAGGGGTTACCACCACATGAATGGGGGAGGTGAGGGGTCACCCCCCATGAGGCGCCGTCCATGGGGAGGGGCACCCCCTCCTCCTATAAAAGGCCCCCCTCTTCCTCCTTCTTCCACACACCTCCTCGTGAAGGATCTCTCTCCCCCTCTACAATTATTCCCCCATGGTCTCGGATACATGTTCCCGGTGGCATTTCGTCTAGAAGGAGTTGCTGCTTCCGCTGCATCGCTGGAGCGAGGAGGTGGAGGTTGTCCGGTGGCTTGAAAGTGTGTGCGAGGACGGATGCGCTGCTGATTTGCGGCGCTCGGACTTCCACACGATCTTGAGATCCGCAAGTGTACGACTACATCAACCACGAGTTCCTACTCCTTAACAAAACTCGTTGTCTTCGAGGGTAAGTTCTCGATGGATGTATGTCCACCCGTTGCTCTATACCTAGTAGATAGATCTTGGCGTGTAGTTCTCATCGTAGGATTTTTTTTGTTTTCTATGCTGCAGACCCAACAGTGGTATCAGAGCCTAATCTATGCGTAGGTGCTTTGCACGGGTAGTACACATATGTTTATATGTGGGCGATGATGATCATGTTATTGCATCTTCTATGTATTTTGGATATTGGTGGCATAGTGGGATGAAGAGGCCCGGACCAACCTTACATGCCATCGTACATGAGACCGGTTCCACGACTGACATGCAACTAGTTTTGTATAAGTGGCTAGCAGGTGTCTGTCTCTCCTACTATAGTCAATATCTGATTTACAACGAGTTGCTAATAACTTGATTATCCTTGTTGTGGTTCATGTTCGTAGGTAAGAACGGTTCTATCTCCGAAAGCCCTAAGCCACGTAAAACTTGCAATTGATAAATTAGAGGCGTCTAGTTTAGATCGTTGTTGGGCTAGTGTCTTGATATGGTATTATTGTAAATAGATGTATGATAGATACTCTTACAACTCACTTGACATGTAAGTTCCATAGACCTTGGCCTTACACACAAAGGAATGATAGAGATCATACCATGATGCAAATGATAGAGATCAAATGCATGGACCATATCATCTCACTTCACATATTAGATGTTAGCATCTTATATTGCTAGTTTGACATTTTTGGTAGCATTATAAGATGATCCCTCATTTTGATATCAAGATAAAATGTGTTCTTCCTTAAGTATGCACCATTTTGTGGATCGTGTTTTGAGGCATCACATGATGATCGGGTGTTCTCGACTCTACGCTTTCATACAACGGGTGTAAGACAGTTTTACACACGCGAATACTAAGGTTCTTACTTGGCGAGCCTAGCATGTACAGACATGGCCTCAGAACATGGACCGAAAGGTTAAACATGAGTCATATAGTTGATATGATGCGCATATAGATGCTCGCCTTTGAAGCTACATCAACTCACGTGATGATCGGACTTGGTGTAGTGGATTTGGTTCACGTAATCACCAAAAGGACACGAGGGATGTCGTTTTTTAGTGGGAGTTCATTAGTAATTTGATTAGTTGAATTCACTCTATCATAAACTTAGTCTAAATAAACTTTACAAATTCTGTTGTAGATGGCACCACCTGCTTTTAATTTCAATGTGTTGATGGAGAAAGAGAAACTTGCTGCGAATGGTAGCAACTTCACCAACTGGGCTATGAATTTGAGGATTCTCCTCACTGCTGCACAAAAGCAATATGTGCTAGAGGCGCCGCTAGGCCCCCCACCAGCTCCTGATGCCCCTGGCGAGGAAAAGAATGTCTATATAACTCGTCAGGAGGACCACAACTTAGTTCATTGCGGCATACTGTATGGGCTAGAGCCAGAACTTCAAAAGCGTTTCGAAAATGGCAATGCCTTTGATACCATGGGAGAATTGAAAATGATTTTCGATACCCATGCTGCCGTAGAGAGTTATAATGCTTCTAAAATGTTCTTTAGCTGCATGATGGAGGAGAATAGCTCCGTTAGTGAGCACGTACTCAAAATGTCTGGGTACGCCGATAAGATTGTGTCCTTGGGAATAACGATTCCCATTGACTTAGGCATACATCGTGTTCTCCAATCTCTGCCACCTAGCTACAAGAGCTTTGTGATGAACTATAATATGCAGGGCATGAAGAAGTCTCTTCCCGAACTTCTGTTAATGCTTAAGATTGCAGAAGTGGAGATTAGGAAAGAACATCAAGTGTTGATGATCAATAAGACCACCGGTTTTAAGAAGGACAAGAAATGCAAGCAGAAGGGAAAGAAGGGCGGCAAATCTATTGCCGCACCTGAAAAGAAATCTCGAGCTGGCCCTAAGTCTGATATCGAGTGCTACTATTGCAAGGGGACTGGCCATTGGAAGCGCAACTGCCCCAAGTATTTGGCGGACAAGAAGGCCGGCAAGGAAAACAACGGTATATGTGATATACATGTTATTGATGTGTACTTGACTAGTACTCGCAGTAGCACCTGGGTATTTGATATGGGATCGGTTGCTAATATATGTAACTCGGTTCAGGGGCTCCGGAACAAGCGACAGCTAGCAAGGGACGAGGTCACGATGCGAGTCGGCAATGGATCAAGAGTTGATGTGATCGCTATCGGAACGCTGCCTCTCCATATGCTGTCGAGGTTAGTTATAAACCTAAATAATTGTTATTTGGTGCCTGCACTGATCCTGAACATTGTATCCGGATTGTGTTTGATGCAAAGTGGTTATTCGTTTAAGTTTGAAAACAATGGTTGTTCGATTTATATGAATAATATCTTTTATGGTCATGCACCTGTGTTGAATGGTTTATTTCTGTTGGATCTCGATAGTAGTATTACGCATATTCATAATGTTGATGCTAAAAGGATTAAACTTGATAATGATATGTCTGCATATATGTGGCACTGCCGTCTAGGTCATATTGGAGTTAAACGCATGAAGAAACTCCATGCTGATGGACTTTTGGAATCACTTGATTTTGAATCATTTGATACATGTGAGCCATGCCTTATGGGCAAGATGACTAGAACGCCATTTTCCGGTTCAATGGAACGGGTGATAGATTTATTGGAAATCATACATACTGATGTGTGTGGACCAATGAGTGTGTCGGCGTGAGGTGGATATCGTTCTTTTGTTACTTTCACAGATGATTTGAGTAGATACGGGTATATCTATTTATTGAAACATAAGTCTAAAACCTTTGAAAAGTTCAAGGAATTTCAGAATGAAGTGGAAAATCATCGTAACAGAAAGACCAAATTTCTGCGGTCCGACTGTAGAGGAGAGTATCTTAGTTACGAGTTTAGCACACATATGAAAGACTGTGGAATAGTTTCACAACTCACGCCTACCGGAACACCACAACGTAATGGTGTGTCGCAATGTCGTAATCGTACATTATTGGATATGGTACGATCTATGATGTCTCTGACTGACTTTCCACTATCATTTTGGGGTTATGCACTGGAAATAGCTGCATTCACTTTAAATCGGGCACCATCTAAATCCGTTGAAACGACACCGTATGAATTATGGTTTGGAAACAAACCTAAGCTGTTATTTCTTAAAGTTTGGGGATGCGATGTTTATGTGAAGAAACTTCAACCGGATAAACTTGAACCCAAAGCAGAAAAATGTGTCTGCATAGGATACCCTAAGGAAACGATTGGGTATACCTTCTATCACAGATCCGAGGGCAAGGTTTTTGTTGCCAAGAATGGATCCTTTCTTGAGAAGGAGTTTCACGCGAAAGGTGTGATTAGTCAGAAGGTAGAACTCGAAGAGGTTATTGAACCTTCTCTTCATGAAATGGCGAGTAGCACAGCACCGGAAGTTGTTTCAGAGTTGACTTCACCCGATGAAGAGAGAGCTAATGATAATGATCATGAAACTCCGAGAGAGGATACTGCCGAACCTCGCAGGTCAAGCAGGACACATGCAGCTCCTGAACTGTACGGCAATCCTATTATGAATTTCATGATTGATTAAATAGATGACCCTGCAACATATGAAGAAGCGATGATGAGCCCTGATTCCAACAAATGGCTAGAAGCCATGAAATCCGAGATGGAATCCATGTACGAAAACCAGGTTTGGACCTTGGTGGACTTACCTCACGATCGAAAGGCCATTGAGAATAAATGGATTTTCAAAAGAAAACTGATGCTAATGGTAATGTAACCATCTATAAGGCTCGACTTGTCGCAAAGGGGTTTCGACAAATTCAAGGAGTTGACTACGATGAGACATTCTCTCCCGTAGCGATGCTTAAGTCGGTTAGGATTATGTTAGCAATAGCTGCATATTTCGATTATGAAATATGGTAGATGGATGTCAGAACTACGTTCCTCAATGGTAATATTGAAGAAGAGTTGTATATGATACAACCTAAGGGTTTTGTCAATCCTAAGGATGCTGATAAGGTATGCAAACTTCAGCGATCCATCTATGGACTGAAGCAAGCATCCCGGAGTTGGAAGCTCTGCTTTGATGAGGTGATCAAAGAGTTTGGATTTGTCCAAACTTATGGAGAGTCTTGTATTTACAAGAAAGTGAGTGGGAGCAATGTGGCATTTCTGATATTATATGTGGATGAAATATTATTGATTAGAAATGATATAGATCTTTTAAACAGTGTTAAAAGTTATCTAAACAGCAAATTTTCGATGAAAGACCTTGGTGAAGCGTCATATATATTAGGCATTAAAATCTATAGAGATAGATCAAGGCGCCTAATTGGGCTATCGCAGAGTACATACCTTGAAGATATTAAAGAAGTTTAATATGGACGGAAGTAAGAAGGGGTTCTTACCTATGTTGTAAGGCAAGACATTGAGTAAGACTCAAAGTCCGGCTACGGCGGGAGAAAGAGAGATCATGGATAAGATCCCCTATGCCTCAGCCATAGGCTCTATAATGTACGCCATGCTATGTACAAGACCGGATGTGGCACATGCTATTAGTTTGACTAGTAGGTACCAATCTGATCCAGGTTCAGAACACTGGATAGCGGTCAAGAATATCCTTAAGTACTTAAGAAGAACTAAGGATATGTTTCTTGTATACGGAGGTGAAGAAGAGTTAGTCGCTAAGTGTTATGTCGATGCTAGCTTTGACACCGATCTGGATGACTCTAAGTCTCAATCCGGATACGTATTTCTCTTGAACGGAGCAACAGTTAGTTGGAGGAGTTCCAAACAACCTGTGGTGGCTGGATCAACGACGGAGGCGGAATACGTTGCTGCTTCAGAAGCGACACAGGAAGCGGTTTGGATGAAGGAGTTCATAACGGAACTAGGTGTGGTTCCTAGTGTGTTGGACCCAATGGTGATCTATTGTGACAACAATGGAGCCATAGCCAACGCCATGGAACCAAGGTCTCACAATAATTCCAAGCATATTAAGCGTCGGTTTCACTCCATCCGCGAGCATGTCAAGGATGGAGATATAAAGATTTGTAAAGTGCACACGAACGTGAATGTAGCAGATTCGTTGACTAAAGTTCTCCCTAGGGCAAAACATGATCAACACCAGAACTCCATGGGTGTTAGATTTATCACTATGTAAACTAGATTATTGTCTCTGGTGCAAGTGGGAGACTGAAGGAAATATGCCCTGAGAGGCCATAATAAAGTTGTTATTATGTATTCCTTGTATATGATAGATGTTTATTTTGCATGCTATAATTGTATTGATTGGAAACGTCAATACATGTGTGTTTAATAAACAAAAAGGGTTCCTAGTTATGCCTCTCTTATAGACTAGCTTGTTGATCAACAAGATGATTAAGGTTTCCTGATCATGGACATTGGATGTTGTTAATAACAAGGTCACGGCATTTTATGAAATGATGTGATGAACATTCATCCGAAGCATAGCATTACGATCAAGTCATTATTTTTATATTGCTATAACATCATACTAAGTAATCTTTATCCTTAGACCATGAGATCATGTTAATTGCTAACACCAGAAGAGTATCTTGATAACATCAAACGTCACACTGTAACAGGGTGACTATAAAGATGGGTTCAGTGCTACGAAGGTGTTATGTTGAGGCTCATGGATCAAGAGTGGAATTTGTCAATCCCGATGACGGATAGATAGATATACTCCCTCTCGGTGATATCACATTAAGATAGATTGCAAGCAAGTGATGTGATCACTAGAATGTTATATCACGGGAACGAGAAAAGAGTGCATGTCGGTAACGAGATCAAACTAGGTATTTGGATACCGATGATCAAATCTCGGACATGTATTATATCATGAGAAAAAGGTATTAAGTTACTAGCGTTAAAGGTTCTCATGATCACAGAAGTCATCGTTGAATGTGTAGGAGTCAGTATGGATCTCCAGGTCCCGCTTCTAATTATTGATCTGAGAGGAGTCTCAATCATGTCTGCATTATTCGCGAACCGTAGGGTGACACACTTAAGGGTTACCGGACACCATTTTGGAGCACATATGTTTCAGACAAAAGAATTGCAAAGCGCAGGAATTGTTTCGATAGAAACCGGAATTGTTTCGGGTGAAATTGCAAAAAGTGGTTATGCACGTGATATTGAAATGTTGCAATGGGTTTTATGTGAATGTTTGTTAATTAAAGTAATTAACAAAATTCTGAATAAATTTAATAAAAGAGTTTTATTAAATGAGAGAGCATTAACTTAGAGAAGTTTAATGCATTTAAAGTGGAGACTTTAAAAGGGAATGTGAAGAGGCATTTTAATGTGGAGGGGTTACCACCACATGAATGGGGGAGGTGAGGGGTCACCCCCCATGGGGCGCCGGCCATGGGGAGGGGCACCCCCCCTCCTCCTATAAAAGGCGCCCCCTCTTCCTCCTTTTTCCACACACTTCCTCGTGAAGGATCTCTCTCCCCCCTCTAGAATTATTCCCCCACGGTCTCGGATTAGCGAGATACATGTTCCCGGTGGCATTTCGTCTGGAAGGAGTTGCTGCTTCCGATGCATCGCTAGAGCGAGGAGGTGGAGGTTGTCTGGTGGCTTGAACGTGTGTGCGAGGACGGATGTGCTGCTGATTTGCAGCGCTCGGACTTCCACACGATCTTGAGATCGGCAAGTGTATGACTACATCAACCACGAGTTCCTACTCCTTAACAAACTCGTTGTCTTCGAGGGTAAGTTCTCGATGGATGTATGTCCATCCGTTGCTCTGTACCTAGTAGATAGATCTTGGCGTGTAGTTCTCATCGTAGGAAATTTTTTGTTTTCTATGTTGCGGACCCAACAGTTCCAAGCGACAAACTCTTTTGTCCTCGATGTTATGGAGGAATTCCCAACAAATTCTTTGGGATAACCTACAAAGACGTGTTTATCCTACTTTGCTTGTAAACATTTTGCTTATGCATAGCATACCAAAATTTAAGAAAAGACAATTCGGGTTTATCCCAAACCATAACTCATATGGTGTCATTTCAACGGATCACGATGGTGCTCTTTTCAGTGTAAAGGCGGTAGTCTCTAAAGCTTTAATCCTTAAAACATAATGGTAGTTTTATAAATGACACCTTTGATCTTACCATGTGAAACAAGGTTTGATTTGATCTCTCGAACATACCATACTCCTATGGTTTATCGGGAAGTGCAAATTCATGGAACAATTCCTGAAATCTTAGGTGTTTTGCTAAACCTGTAACTCAAATGTCTTCCTTTATGATCAAATCATAAACTCTTTTATTTTCTTGTTACAATGATTTTTCACTTCATCTTGAAAGTCTTTGAACAATTTTCAAATGGTTCATACTTCTTCCATATTAAGTAAATATATAGATATATTCACTCAAATTTTTGGAGAAAGCATATGAAGCAAAAAGATCCATCGCATATGGCTACACATAATGGACTATATACATCAACATGCATAATATCCAATAAGTCAGTCATCCGTTCCTCCTTGGCCTATGGACGGAGTTCCAATTATCTCGAGGAAAGTTTCACAAGTGTCAATTGATCAAAATCAAAAGTCTCCAAAAATCCATCAACATGGAGTTTCTTCATGTTTACTTTCCAATATAATTCAAATAGCGATGTCACTTCATAAGTGATCTTCCAATCATTTGTCTTATGACATTTTAGCAATAATGTTTATGGATGTGATTTCTCCAATTAGACTTGTAAAAGTTCATCCATCCTTTATGGAATACGGTAATTATTTGAACAACCACTGTTCTCGTAATACCGGAACAAAATAACAATTATTAAAACAAAATCTTGAAGGCTAGGTTTGACGACAATGAAAACACAATAACACTTTATTTGTTTTTGATGAACATCATCACTTATTCTCTTGCCAGTTACTTAGGCCATTGTAGTTCATGAATTGTGTTGTTCTGTATGACACTTCACACCAACCAATTCGGTATCCAATACCTAAGAACCACATTGTTTAACAAGCAAGGAATATAGCCATAACATGTATATCTTCTATATACCTAAGACATCTCCAACCTTTTCTTTTCTGCCAAATATTTTATAGATTCTCTTTCAACAATTCCTTTTCTTTTAAAAGAATCTATCAACATCAATAGTGGTGTCATTCACATGACACATAGTACAAAGTGTATATAGTCAAATACTAATACCTTTGGACATGCACTTTGAAGTGGATCACCATCATCAAATGTTTGGTGTTCTTTCAAAAATCCATTCTTTAGTATTCTATTAGTGTAGTAAACATTTTACTTACATCTTCTATTCATCCTTATCATGACAACTTTCATGATCAAGATACTATAGCCTATAAGGAAGAATCGCGAGTATAATGTTAGTTCCCAAAACCTTTTTGGGAGATCCAGATGCCTAGCATCTCCATCCTTCACAAATTCTCATACAATATGAGAACATGTATTTTGCTAAATTATACTCTATCATAATGCAACCAAAAACATTGTTTCAAATATCACAATATTTTCCACACATGATGGTTTCTGAAACAATTTTTCAGCTCCTAGATAATCTTGATATTAAAACAACTTTTGAATATCAATAATCATGGAGGCAAACATGATACTTTAGATACTAACATTGGAATTCTTACTCTTGATTTAATACTACTTATTAAACTTCATGGAGTAAACAGAGTTTGCTGAAAGTTTGCAATAGGACTTCTAAACTTCAAAACAATATGATACCAGTTCGTAAAGTAAATATCTAGAATTCTATAGTTCTATTATCTCAATTAAAACTAAGCATAAGGTAGTGAAAATAAGCCAATGACTACAACAAATTATGCAAATTCATTTCGATTTAGTTTATGACAAATTGGGTTCGACTAATCCAAATTAGAAATGAAGTCCCACTCAAAAATGACATCCCTCGTGCCTTTTTGGTGATTACATGAACCAAACCCACTACACCAAGTCTGATCATCACGTGAGTCGGTGTAGCTTCAAAGGCGAGCATCAATATGGGCATCACATCAACTATATGACTCATGCTTAACCTTTTGGTCCGTGTTCCGAGGCCATGTCTATACATGTTAGGCTCGCCAAGTAAGAACCTTAGTATTCGCGTGTGTAAAACTGTCTTACACCCGTTGTATGAAAGCGTAGAGTAAGGTACACCCGATCATCACGTGATGTCTCGAAACACTATTGATGCGTCCATTTTGCATCACTATTCTATATCATAATTTACTGATGGGGATATGCCAAAGGGGGTATGCTCAGCAATATGTTCAGAGTGGGCCGAAAGGCCTGCGAGTGCGCCTGGAGGACAGCGACTGGACTCTGAAGAAAGGAAAGGCCCATCGACTGGCGACTGGAAGCCTAGAAGCGTAGCAGAAGCCCAGTCGGATTATGTCAAAAGCCCCCTGATCCTTATCTTGTTCGGGGACAGCTTGTAAACCCTAGCGAGGTGCTTTATATATAAACCTCCCTAGGGTATCCTAGAGACTTACGTTCCATCATACACCCCCTCAAGCGACTCACTGCCTAGCCGCCGAGCTCGCCACCCTTGTAACTCGCTCTCTCATAATCTAATCTAGCAGGAGTAGGTCTTTACCTTCCGGGGGGCCGAACCTGGGTAAACCCATGTGCATCCGCCTCCATCTCACACCGTAGATGGCCGCCAACTCTTCCTCACGAAACACTCAATCGCTGCCTATGACAGAGACTGCCATGGCCATTTCCACGACAGTGGCGCCCACCGTGGGGCATAGCGGGACTGGCCTGAGTTCTACGGCGAGACCCTACTCGCTAATCGATCGGCCGATCGCCGTCGGTCGCATGATTGCCATCGGATCTTACAGATCCTGCCTAGCAGTTATATCTCGGCATCACGCCCAATCACCCACGCCGCGGTGATGCCGGTCGGCTCCATCAACCTCTTCGTCGGCTTCACCGGCGCGATCGACCCAGCTACGACGGTGATCATTGGCGGATCGCCGCGACCTGCTTTCGGAGGAGCAGGTCCGTTCCATCAGGAGCCTCGTCACCAAGTATGACTCAGCCGCCAGCGACATGGTCGAGACTAACGTTGCCACCAACGATGACGCCCTGAACCTCGACACCGACTCCGTGACCCCTGCATCGGTCAGCGGATCTATCACCACCGCGTCACGGGAGGACTCCATCACGCGAGTCTCCAACCCCGAGGATTTTCGCGCCAGATCCAATTGCTTTAACGCGATCTACATGGCGAGAAGCACGGCCGCCCCGCCAAATCCGTTCTGCACGCCGATCCCGCCGACCGCGACAACCACGGATGTGGAGGAAGCCCGCCTGCGGCTCGCGGAGGCGCAACGCAACAAACTCGCCGAGCGCGAGAAATACCGCCTCGAGCGAGAAACAGCGCGGGAGCTATCACTCTACCACCAGCGCCACATCAGGCCCCGCCGGAACCCCGACGTTCAGGGCCGCGTCCTGAACTTCAACGACGAGGGCAACCCCACACGCGCCGCCGAGTGTGAATACTGTGAGAACACGCCGCCAGGCGGGAGCAACCCCGCAAGACCACCAACAGGAGCGCCGGCGACTTGGGCTTCTCCACCACCCATGGGCCGCGCGCCCCCGCCAGATCAACCACGGATCATCATCTCGCCTCAAGCCCGTGATGCCAACAGGATACCATTGTACTCCACCCCGATGGACAACGTTGTCGCGGCCGATGCCGCGATCGCCAACCTCGATGTCCAAGGCGATGACGCGCTACAGATCTAGTACACCAAGGCCCTACTTGTCAGAGCCGTCGAGCAACAAGCCGCGGGAGTCGACCCGCGGGGGCGAATGTACTCCCGCTCTTCGGCAAGCAGGGTGGCATCAAGCGGCCACCCCACCGTGGCCAACGCATTAGTCTGCCCACCACCCCAGCCCCTGGCATATCAACCACGGGCCACCAATCCTGCGCTCTCAACCAACGAGCCGCGACCGGCAAAAAACACGGTCGCCGCCAACGGGCAACCCATCGACGCCCGAACGAACATCATCAACAACCAGACGTGGCGGTCGCGCCAGTCCTACGACCTGCGGCACACCCTCACCAACCGCGGCAAACCGGAACCAAGAGGCTCGCTCAGCCGAATTGGGCCGCAATGCTTTGGACTAATGATTCGTGGGGAAAAATACCCCGCCACCTTCAAGGCCCCTAAGGAGATCGAGAAGTACGACCCAACGTACGACCCCGCCGTCTGGTTGGATACATACCTCATGGCAATGGGGATCGCAGGCCATAACGACCTGCTCGCCGCTCGCTACCTCCCCCTGATGATGGAGGGTGCGACCCGGCAGTGGATCAACACCCTCCCTCCCGACATCGTCGATTCCTGGGAAGAAATGCGCGACGCCTTCGTCAGGCACTTCGAGGGCTCCTACAAGCGCGCCACCACCATAGAAGACCTGGAGCGATGCATCCAAGGACCACGCGAGTCGACCTGCTGGTGGATCCAAAGGTGGCAAGAACTGTGGATAAACGCCTCCGGCATCCACCTAGACACGGCGATACACTGCTTCAAGAATGCGTGCCGGTATGAACCTCTGGTCGCCAAGATCAAGAGGGTCTACCAGACGCTCGATAATATCCCTGACCTCCTCGAGATCGCCAAGCGCTACGCGGAGGAGGACCCCAACCAAGACTCCGATGACGAGTCGGGAGGAAGACGGCGCACTAGCATCCACGACAGTGGGCGCCTACGCGACATGCGCTACAGCAACACCCGCATCACCGGCAAGCGTCGGACCAATGGGCGAGTCGACTTCGTCGCCAACGCTGGCTACGGCCAACGCGACTCCAAGAACTACCGCCGCGACGGAGGAAACTACCGCGACAGCGGGAACTACTGCGCCAACAACGCGACGAGGTCGAAATTCGACCCCGTCGCCCTGCTCAATCAGCCCTGCATCTACCACAGCAGGGAGGGAAAACCCGCCACCCACACCACCATCGACTGCCACTCTCTCAAAGAGATCGAGAAGGCGAGACGCGCAAGGGAGGACCCCAACAACAATCAACCGCGGGACAACGGGAATGGCGGTGGCTTCGGAACTGCCGTTGGGTCGCTACGCACCTCCACTGGGCTCGGCACCAAGCGTGAGAAGGAGGTACTCGCCCGCGCGGTCGCCGTCAATGCGGTGACGCAAGTCGACATCCCCCGCTTCCTAAACTGGTCCGAGCAGAGCATCACCTGGAGTCGCCAGGACCACGCGCCAAGAATCAAATATCCAGGGCGAGTCGCCCTGGTGGTCAGGCCAAAGGTGGCCGACTACTGGCTGCCCAAGACGTTGATGGACGGTGGGAGCTCCATCAACATCATGTACCTCGACACCTTCAAAAGGCTCTAGCTCCCAGAAACAGCCATCAAGCCAACATTGACGACCTTCCACGGCATCGTCCCCGGTCAAAAGACGTACCCGATCGGGAAAGTGACGCTACCAGTCACCTTCGGCACCCCGGCAAGCTACCACACGGAGAGAATCGTCTTCGAGCTGGTGAACTTCCGCAGCCCCTACCACTGCGTCCTGGGCCGCCAGGCATTCGCAAAGTTCATGCGACCCCACACTACGCCTACAACACGATGAAGCTTCCCGGGCCAAGCGGCATCATCACCGTCCACGGCGACCCCGGCATGGCCGTGGAGTGCGAGGAAAAAGGCACCGAGCTTGCCGATGCCGTCATCGCCGTGGGGACCGACCACGCGGCAGATCTCGCGAAATACGCGGGCAACATCAACAAGGACGATCCCACCATCCTGAAGAAACCGATCGCCACGAACTCCGCGTTCAAGGTGACCACGCACACCCGCACCGTCGAGCTCGTCCTAGGCGACTCCAGCCATACGGTCACCATCGGGTCGCACATGAGCCCCGCATAGGAAGGCGCGCTCATCGAGTTCCTCCGTGAGAACCACGACATCTTCGCATGGAAACCATCTGACATGCCAGGTGTCCTGAGGGAACTCGCTGAGCACAAACTTAACGCCGACCCCAAAGTGCGACCAGTAAAGCAGTCGCTACGTCCCTTCAATGAAGAGCGCCGCCGAGCAATCGCCGAGGAAGTCCAGCGCCTGTTAGCCACAGGCTTCATCCGGCCAATCAAATACTCCAAGTGGCTGGCGAACCCAGTCCTGGTTCTCAAAAAGAACAACACCTGGAGAATGTGTATTGACTACACCAACCTCAACAGCGCCTGCCCAAAGGAGGAGTTCGTCCTACCGCACATCGATCAGATCATCGACTCGACCGCGGGATCGGAGTTGCTGTGTTTTCTCGACACGTACTCTGGTTATAACTAGATCAAGATGGCGGTCGAAGACAAGGAGAAGACGGCGTTCATCACGCCATTCGGCGCATTCTGTTACATGGCCATGACGTTCGGCCTCAAGAACGCAGGTGCCACATACCAGAGGTGCATGCAGGAGTGTCTAGCGAGCCAAGTTGGCCGCAACATTCACGTCTACATCGACGACGTGGTGGTAAAATCCACCCGCCAGGACGATCTGCTCGCCGACCTAGCAGAAACCTTCGCAAATCTGCGGAGGTACAACATCAAGCTGAACCCTGGAAAATGCACCTTCGGCGTACCCACCGGACAACTTCTGGGGTACGTAGTCTCCAAGCGAGGCATTGAAGCCAACCCCACCAAGATCGACACCATCGCGTGACTCGGAAAACCCGAGTGCCCGCGCGACGTCCAAAAGTTGGCAGGGCGAGTCGCGGCTCTCAGTCGCTTCATCCCCCGACTAGGCGAGAAGGCAATGCCCCTCTACCATCTGATGCGCAAGAACCCAACGTTCCAATGGGACGCGAAGGCCAACGACGCACTCAAAGCACTCAAAGAAGTGCTACTCGCGGCACCACTACTCGCCGCGCCACTCGACAAAGAGCCAATGCTCGTCTACGTCGCGGCCTCCAATTGAGTCGTCAGCGCCGTGATGGTCGTCAAATGACCAGAAGAGGGCAAGGAGCGCCCCGTATACTACATCAGCGAAGTCCTAACGGACTCACGACAGCGCTACCCACAATACCAAAAACTGGTGTACGCGGTATTCCGAGCACAGCGGCGGCTCCCACACTACTTCCTGGAGCACCCAATCACGGTGGTCTCCTCCGCGCCCCTGCAGGACATCATACGCAATCGCGAGGCAACAGGGCGAGTTGCCAAGTGGGCCATCGAGATCGGCGTCCACAACATCAAGTACGAGCCCCGAAAAGCGATCAAGTCACAAGCCCTGGCTGATTTCCTTGCAAACTGGGAAGAAGCACAGCAGCCAGAGAAGCTCCCATACCTCCACTACTGGTCGCTCCACTTCGACGGCTCCAAAAACACCGACGGCGCGGGGGCTGGGGTCATACTGACCTCCCCCAAAGGAGACAAGCTCCGCTACGTGCTCCACCTCAACTTCAAGCCCTGCACCAACAACATGGCGGAATACGAGGCCCTCCTCCACGACATGCGAGTTGCCAAGGAGATGAACATCAACCGCCTACGGTGCTACGGCGACTCCGGCCTAGTCGCCGGCCAAGTAGCCAGGACGTGCGACGCTCTCCCCAACAATGATCGCGTATCGCCAGGCCGTCGACCAATTGGGAGGAACTTCGACGGCTATTCCGTCGAGTGGATCGACAGGTGTAAAAACGAGGAGGCACGCCCTTTCCCGCATCGGATCGACTCGACAGGCGCCACCGGTAGGCGTCTTCCTCGACATCATCCACAAACCCTCCGTCAGCCCACCGAAGGAGATCGATGTTGGAATCCCACTACAACCAGAACCGCCCTTAGTCGCCATGGTTGTGGAACCTCGCGACTGGATAGCACCATACGTCGCCTTCCGGGAACACAAACTCCTACCGAGCAACGAGACAGAGGCGCGAATGATAGTGCGCCGCTGCAAATCCTTCGTGATCATCAATGGCGAGCTCCACAAGCGCAGCGTGACCGGCGTGTTCCAGCGCTGCGTACAGCCAGAGGAAGGCCGCAAGATCCTCCAGGACATTCACGCCGGCGACTGCGGCCATCACGTCGGTGCCAAGTCGCTAGTCGCCAAGGCTATGCGGCACGGTTTCTACAGGCTCACCGCACACGCCGATGCCACCAACGTCGTCCAAAGATGCGTCGGATGCCAGAAGTACGCCAACCAGACGCACTATCCTGGTTCGGCACTCAAGACAATCCCCATCACGTGGCCATTCGCCGTATGGGGCATGGACATGGTAGGCCTGTTCAAGAAGGCCCCATCTGGCTTCACTCACCTCCTGGTCGCAGTCAACAAGTTCACCAAATGGGTGGAGGCCAAGCCGATCAAGAAGTGCGACGGCAAGACGGCTACCAAGTTCCTCCGCGAACTCATTTACCGGTACGGCTACCCGCACAGCATCATAACAGATAACGGCACCAACTTCGCCAAGGGGGCCATGGCGGAATTCTGTGAGGAGCACAGCATACGACTCGACCTCGCATCAGTCGCCCACTCAGAGTCAACGGCCAAGATGAGCGTGCCAACCAGAGCGTCCTCCACGGGCTCAAGCCGCGACTGCAGGTGCCCCTCGAGCGCACCCTAGGATGCTGGGTCGACGAGCTCCCCTCTATGATATGGGGGATCCGCACCTCCGTCAACCGATCAACCGGGTTCACGCCTTTCTTCATGGTGTATGGCGCCGAGGCCGTAATGCCAACAGACCTGGAGCACGACTCCCCTCGAGTCGCCAACTACGTCGAGGCGGCCAACGAGACCGCCCGCCAAGATAGCGTCGATCAACTTGACGAAGCACGCGACCTAGCTCGCTCCCGCACCGCCATATACCAGCAAGGACTCCGCCGCTATCACAGCCGCCGAGTGCGAACTCGCACCTTCCAGGAAGGCGACCTGGTCCTACGATTGGCACAAGACAAGAAGGGCATGCACAAGCTCTCCCCCCATGGGAGGGGCCATTCGCCATAGGCCGAGTCCTTGGCAACGACGCCTACTACCTCATCGACATATGGGGTGATGGCCAGTTGGAGGTCGGGAGGCCATGGAATGTAAACCTCCTCAGAAAGTTCTATACTTAGAACCACACACTATACTCTGTCGGAATATATAAATGAAATTCATTTGGATCGCACAAATTGTGCCCACTCGCCATATTCTTGTGCCACTCACACTCGTACATGCAAGCAATACGCTATTCACGGAAGAAAACCTCTGGTCGAGCGACCGACACGGCAAAGTAGTGTGGCACAAGGGCACCGGAAGTATTTGGGCCTTGTATCGTCCATGAAAAACGCCAACCTGGAGCCGCCATTGGAGTCGCCTAGCCCGACTGGCCCACCGGGCCAAGACGTCCGATACACGCTTCCCACAACGCTCTGTCCCTCCCACCCTCGAGCAAAGCGACTCGAACGGTTAAGTACCACGCACGGGGACTCCGCAAAACAGGAACCCCACGCGGCTCGGGAACACACCAAGTAAGAGAGCTGCCTAGGGCTTGCCAAGCGACTGGCTCTCCGGGCCAGGAGAGGAGACGCGTTACAAACAACGCATTCACAACCTGCAACAGGATCACGACCAATACGGTTGGGCACAATGCTCGGGGACTCGCTCACAAATCAGCCCTACTTGCGCTCAGGGACTCGCCACTCAGAAGACGCGAGGGATAAAAACAAACGTGTAAACAAATCAAACACACAGAAATACACAATCAAGTTATACCCCATTAAAGGGCGGACGCACTCGAGGACTCGCTCAAATTGTTGAACAAAACATTTCCTTAATCATAACACGAGTCGACCAAGTCCCCCGTGACATACATTACAAAATATCATACAGCATTCGCCACTTGGCATCCATTGCAACTCTTACATTTGCTTACTCCACAGGCCCTGATGAAGAAGAAGCACCACCACCCTTGACACGCACAAAGGGCTGCCACGGGTTCGTCGGGTACGTGGTCAGCGACTTCGCTAATGACGACCGGAAGGGCTGCTCCGACTTCATGTCGCGGTGCTCTGGCTCGGGGTCGCCAGGCGCCAACACCGTCTCCTGTTATGGCAGCAGATCCCCCATCGCCAAGACACGATCGGAATAAGGAGTGGCCTTCGCGGTCAGCTTCAGCACCTCTGACATCTCCACTGTGCCGGCCGCCGAGGGATAGCCACTCGTGACATCGTCAAGATCAAAGTCGTCGGGGAAATGCGCGAGACCTAAGCTCAACGCCGTGGCGGCCCCGCGTCTGAACGCCGAGCGCGTCATCCACTCCACAACCACGGGCACCTCCTCCAGATAGCGCCACACCTCCGTGAGCCCCCTAGGGATGACTTCGGTGGGAGACATGCCCTGAAGAGCCGCATGGACGCACAACGCCGAGGCCGTGGCTGCATTCACCACGGCAGTTACGCACTGCGAGGCGGTGTAAGTCTGCACCACCGGGTCGCTTTGGCCTACCACAGCTGCAAAGTTAGATGTCAGTGAAACAAAGAAACCCCCAAAGCGGGGACCCAACAAAAGATTAAAGCAAAGACAGAGACTCACCAAGAAGCTTGCGGCAATTCTCCTTGACGTGCTTCTCCAAGGCGGTCTGCTTGTTATGCAGCCCCACGATGATGGAGTCCGTGGCCTTGCGTTCCTCCTCAGTCGCAGCGACGACAGCCTTCGCCCGTTCCTCCGAAGAAATTGAGGCCGCCTTAGCCTCCTCCAACTCCTTCACCAGGGAGGCCACTCGCCCATTCGCCGCGTCCAGTTCAGCGAGTGGGACATACCCCTCACGGGCCTTGGAGACCTCAGCCGGGAAACCATCTGCAAGTGGAGATATCAGAGTATTGCACACAACCAGTTCATACCAAGCAAAGAAGAACAAAGCCAAACAGACACTCACCGATCGTCTCCTGAAGCCGCCGGTTCACCTCCTGCGCCTCGCGCAAGTCACGCTCCAAGCGCTCTCGTGTAGCCTGCCGATCAGTCGACTCCCGTTGTAACCCCTGAAAAACAAAGAACCCAGCTAAGCATTGGAAGGAAAAGAAAAACCCAGTTCCCAGCCGCTGAAAGTCAACGACTAGGAACTTGGGGACTGGAGAAGGAAGAAAAACAAACTCAGTTCCCAGCCGCTGAAATTCAGCGACTAGGAACTCGGGGACTGGAGAAGGAAGAAAAACAAACCCAGTTCCCAGCCATTGAAATTCAACGACTAGGAACTCGGGGACTGGAGAAGGTAGGAAAAGAGAAACAATTCATAATCGTTGTAATTCAACGACTAGGAATTCGAGGACTGGACAT
The DNA here is from genome assembly GCA_910589775.1 of Avena eriantha. Lineage (NCBI taxonomy): Eukaryota > Viridiplantae > Streptophyta > Magnoliopsida > Poales > Poaceae > Avena > Avena eriantha. Next base: position 134,409,278 of record OU342742.1, read on the forward strand.
ACCTGAATAGCAGCGCCGAGCATCTTGTGAAGTTCAGCGGCGTCAGTCGACGGGACCGTGAAGGAGGTGTGCTCGCGGCAGGCCTCAATCTCCGCGTCCATGATTTCCGGACTTTGTGGGGAATGCGCGTCTGTAACACCTGGAAACCCCTTCGCCATAAAGCGAGGGACGTTGCCGACGCCCTGGCAGGGGCGCTGGCCGCCGGGACCGGTGCCTCTGGCACGGACGCAGACGGTGCTGGCTCTGATCGCGTCGCCGCCACCTCTTTGACGAGCGGTGCAGCAGCTGGCTCCGTGGCCATTCGCTCGGTCGCAGCGTCGTCAACGCCCCCCTTCTGCTTCTTCGCGACTTCAGCGGCTGCGACATCTTCAGAGGCTTTCCTCTTCTTGGGCAGATCGCCCTCTCCCGCGCTAGTGGCCGGTGGAATCTTGGCAACCGAAGGGCGACTAATCTTCTTAGCCCCCGACCTACACGAACCCCTCCAAACAGCACGACCACAACACGAAAGAAGCAAGGCAAATTGGGACGAGGAAGCTCAACTTACTTGGCGACTGGAAGGACACGAAGCCCGGTACTGATATGGGCGAGCTTGTCCAACTCGGGACACATCTTGCGGCTGAGCCCCCTCTCGAAGACGTCCGAAGCCCACGAAACCGAGGGCTTCCTTGACGATGAAGCCGTAGTCGCTGGGATCTCCGGCTCCGCCGCCGCCGCCTTCGACGACTGTGGCGACTTGGGCGCTGTCGCCTCAGCTGCTTCTTGGCTAGGAACCCCTGAGATCGTCGGCGCGATCACCGCCAGGGGAACCTCTACCACCACCTCCGTATCCTCGCCCTCCAACCCCTTCGTCAGGATTATGTCCCTGGGGGCCTTGTGCGATACTTCGGGACTGTCGTCGGAGTCGTCGTCCGACTCGAACACCACTAACAACCTGGCTGACGATGGAGGCCTCTTTGCCGGCGGCTTGGGCCGGCGTGGGGGCTTCGACGGCGTAGCAGTGCGCCAGGACGTTTGCTCCTGGGCGACCTCATCGCCTTCTTCGAACTCGTCCAGGCTACGGCTCGCCTCAACCTCTCGTTGCTTATGCATTCGGGTCTTGCGAGCCACAGGCGCTGGGAGAGGGACCTCTTCTTCTTTCCCGTCGTTGTCGAAACGATTCCCCTCAGAATCTTCCTCCAGTTCTTGGGGAACTTCTTCGTCAAGCGAAGGAAGCCAACCCTCCAACACCTGAAAAAGTTGAGAACCTCCGCGAGTCAAGACACACCAACTACAAAAAAATGAAATTGAGGTATGAACACAGTGATTGGAAAGAGAACTCACTGTGGGGGCTTCGTTCTTCACGGGAGTATACGGGGCAACCCCGACCGCCGCGCCTGTGAACTCCGCGTCGGTAATCTTCTTCAGGGCAGCCTTGTAGTCCTCGACCTCCCATGATTCCTTGCTGGTTCAGGACGGATCATGCTTCCCGATGTACTCGTACATCCAATGTGGACGAGCCGCCAGCAGAACCAGGCGCCGCCCGAGCCAGCAATTGTAGAGGTTGATTGGAATCAACCCCTAGTCCTTTAGCTTTTGGATATGATCCATCGTTTCCGTGACGGCCATCCGCTGATCTTCAGGGAGCTTCTTCGGCGCCAGTCAATGGGGCTCGCTCCTCTCGGCGATGAATTCAGGAAGAGAGACCTCGCCGAAGGGAGTGGCTTCCTTAATGTAGAACCAGCTTTTCTTCCACTCGCTGGCGGCCTTCTTCAGCAGGAGGAGCTTGACGAAGTTGGCCTTCGGCTTCAACTGGAAGGTGACCCCGCCTGCGGCCAGCATCAAGCCGCTGGACGCCTCGCGCCCGATGCGGCCGTGGAAGAGCTCCAGCCACAACGGGAAATATAGCCTGCAGCCAAGGTAGCATTCACAGAAGGCGACGAAGATCGCCAGCTGTTCGATGCTGTGTGGACCAAGATCTGAGGGCTTGATCGCGTAGTACGCGCAGAAGCAGCAGAAGAAGAGCGAAGTGGGGAACCCTAAGCCCCTCTCAAGATGACTGGTGAAGCAAATGAACTAGCTGGGTCGCGGTTTCGGCTCAGTCTCGGAGGAGGGGGAACCCGCCAATTCCCCTTGCGGAGCACCCCGGCATCCTCAAAGGATCTCAGCTGGGCCGTGGTGCACTTGGATTTCCCCCATGAGCCTTTGGGAGGCGCCATCGAGTGAGAAGTGGGATCGCGCGACGCAGGGAGAGTAAGTCGGGAGGAAACAAAAAGGAAGAGCAAATGAGGAAGGATGATGAATGCGGAGCAGGATCGCAAAGCTGATCCATCACTCCCCTTATATGGGAAACGTCACCCGCCAAGATCGGGATAGCCGTTACTCACGGTAATTGCGCCGAAGTTACCGTTGGAAATTCCAACGGATAGTTTGACCAGGTCTGACGGTCTAACTCCTATTGATCTACTCGCCACCCGCCAGTCTCTCTTCTCGTCGAAACGACGACTGGACGGCAGTGATGCTTACTGAAGTGACGGATGGAGTTATGATGAAATTCTCCATGGTTCCAGTAAAGTCCATCGCCGACTCGACTGGGCGCCCAAATTGGGCTCGCCTACTTCGAACACCAAAAGGACGCCCGCGCATGTGTCAACGTTGGCCTTGGGGACTACTGATGGGGATATGCCAAAGGGGGTATGCTCAGCAGTATGTTCCGAGTGGGCCGAAAGGCCTGCGAGTGCGCCTGGAGGACAGCGACTGGACTCTGAAGAAAGGAAAGGCCCATCGACTGGCGACTGGAAGCCCAGAAGCGTAGCAGAAGCCTAGTCGGATTAGGTCAAAAGCCCCCGGATCCTTATCTTGTTCGGAGACAACTTGTAAACCCTAGCGAGGTGCTTCGTATATAAACCTCCCTAGGGTATCCTAGATACTTATGTTCCATCATACACCCCCTCAAGCGACTCGTTGCCTAGCCGCCGAGCTCGCCACCCTTGTAACTCGCTCTCTCAAAATCTAATCTAGCAGGAGTAGGTCTTTACCCTCCGGGGGGCGAACCTAGGTAAACCCATGTGCATCCGCCCCCATCTCGCACCGCAGATGACCGCCAACTCTTCCTCACAAAACACTCAATCGCTGCCTATGGCAGCGACTGCCGTGGCCATTTCCACGACATTTATTGTTATTCATTGATATATTTCATATTAAGAGATGATACTTATGTAATTTCATCTGTTTTTGCATGGTTGATGACTTTTGGAGCATGGTCCGCTGCAATCAGGATTCTGATGGAAAAGGTATTGTTTGGAGGCAAATTCATGAAGATCAGAAAATCCGGGAAAATACATGGAAAATCCTATTTTTCTAGAAGATGAAGGAAGCCAGAAGGAGGAGTGCAGATGGACCATAGGGGGTCCACACCACCCCTGGCGCGGGCCACCCTAGGCCGCGCCACCAGGTGGTGTGGCCACCCTAGACCGCCTCCAGCTCTCCCCTTTGGCGTATATAATCCTCCTGAAATCCTAATACTCGGGGAGCGACCACAAAAAGATTTCGTCGCCTCTGCGGGGCGGAAAACACCGAGAGAGAAAGATCTCTCTGGTAGACAGAATTCTACCGGGGGAATTCCTTCCCGGAGAGGGGAGATCGTCGCCATCAACACCACCATCAAGCTGGGCTTCATCGGGATCATCATCATCACCACCATCATCACCATCAGCACCATCAGCACCCTCACCACCATCTCCATATTGCTGTAACAATTGGGTTGAATCTTGCATTAGTTCTTAGGGGAAACTTTCCCGGTGTTGATTACTCTTTGTAGTTGATGCTATTGAGTGAACCGTTGAATTATTTTTTATGTTCAGATTGTTATACATCATTATTCCATCTCTGATCATGATCCATATGATGTCTTGTGAGTAGTTTGTTTAGTTCTTGAGGACATGGGAGAAGTCATGTTGTTAGTAGTGGAATTGTGTTGAGAAAGATTCAATAGTTTGATATTTAAGTTGTGGTGTACTTCTTCTAGTGGTGTCATGTGAACGTCGACTACATGAAACTTCACCTATATGGGCTTAGGGGAATGCATTGTGTATTTGGCTACTAATCGTAGGGGTTGCCGGAGTGACAGAAACCTAACCCCCGTTAGGAACCATTACACAAGGGACGTCAGGGTCTTAGAGTTTAAAGCTGTGGTTAGGTTTCTACCTTATTTACTTTCTTATACTTACGGATGTTTGCAAGGGGTATAATGCACAAGTATGTATTAGTCCTAGGAAGGTCGGTACATTAGTACAGGTTCACCCACACAACACTTAGCGAACTAAAGAAGATTAATCAATTATATGAAGCGAAAGCACTTGACGATATTCCCGTGTGTCCTCGAGAAGTCGGCTTGTCCTTTGCTGCATAAAGGATTGGGCCACTTGCTGCATTTATTCCTACCGTCTTTTATTTACTCGCACTTTATTTACTTGCTTTATCACAAAAGCCTAAAAATCCGTTTGCTAAGTATTTGTAGAGAATTCCTGATCCATACCACTAGCCAGCACCTTCTGCTCCTTGTTGGGTTCGACACTTTTACTTATCAAAAATACTGCGATACACCCCCTATACTTGTGGGTCATCAAAGACTATTTTCTGGCGCTGTTGTCGGGGAGTGAAGCGCTATTGGAGAGTGGAACTGGTAAAGGAAACTTCTATTGTGAGTATTGTTTACTTCTGTTAGTTGCTTTATTTTCAATATGGATAATTCACTGAGTTTCTTATTTCGTAATGCTACTACCACTGCTAAGGTAGTAGATGAACCACCACCTGCTAAGAATGATACTTTTAAAATACCTACAAGAATTATTGATCGTGTTATGGATAACTACTATGTTGGGGATGGAACTGTCCATCCCGGTGATCATTTGCTCTTTATACATGAATTATGCGGGTTGTTCAAGTGTGCAGGTATTACTACAGATCAAGTTAAGAACAATTTATTTTCATTATCACTGAAAGGAAGAACTGAGGAATGGTATAAGGTGCTGAAGAATGGTCAATCTCTTGAATGGGAGGAAATAGTACCTCTCTTGTATTCAAAGTTTTATCCTCCTAGTGAGATTCTTTAAGATCGGAATCAAATATATAACTTTTGGCCTCTTGATGGAGAGAGTACAGCTCAAGCTTGGGGGAGATTGGAGTTACTAATGCTCAAATGTCCCATTCATGAGCTCCCCAACAATATTATTATCAATAACTTTTATGCAAGGCTTTCTCTTCATGATAAGGATTTATTGGATGCTTCTTCTGCTGGATCATTCACTCGCATGGAAGAAGAATCCAAATGGCATCTTCTGGACTGTATTCAAGACAATGCTGAAGCATGGGAGAATGACAAAGGAAGAAACTCAGGTATAAATTATGACTATGAATGCATTGAATCTTTTATGGGAACTGATGACTTTCAAAATATTAGTAATGCTTATGGTCTTGATTTACAAGTTAAGGCTTTTGCTTCTTATATTGAAATCCCAACAAAGGGATGGAGCAAGTACCATGCACCTTATAAAGATATTATTGATTGTGTTCCTGTTGGGAGTACTGAGTATTGCACTATTGATCATGTTTTACCTAAACTTTACATTGAGAAGATACCCTTCCCAGATAAGGTAAAGGATCATCCTATGATAACTAGTGTAATCACTAAAAGTGAAAAGAGAACTGTAAAACCTGATGAACAAATAAGCATTGAACCTATTGTAGCAATTGTTAAAGATCTTGTAACTAAAAGTGTAGAAGATGGGCACATAGTCTTTTGTGAGGACGCTTACAATATTGTCTCACATCCTAATAGAACTAAAAAGGCTAGTGTCCCTGTGCTATCTGTTAGAATTAGTGATCATTGCTATTATGGTTTGTGTGATATTGGTGCAAGTTCAAGTGTTATTCCTTATGAGCTTTATAAAGAAATTATGCATGAAATCATTCCCTACGAGTTGGAAGAGATTGATGTGGTTATTCACCTTCTAATAGAGAAACCATCTCTCCAATTGGTATTGTGCGGGATGTAGAAGTTCTTTGCGGTAAGATTAAATATCCTGCTGATTTTCTAGAACTTGGTTCAGCTGCTAGTAAAACTTATCCCATCATTTTTGGTAGACCTTTCTTGAGTACTTGTGGACCTATTATAGATTGCAAGAGGGAGAAAATCTTAACTAAGTTTGATGGGGAATCTTATGAGTTTAACTTTTCGAAATTTACTAAAGAACCTTGTGAAAATGAAACCCATAATGAGGATTTTCGAGTTGAAAAACTTGCGTCTATTTCTCTTGCTCCTAACAATGCTTTGCGGCAATTTATGGAAGACCACCAAAGTGAGATCTTCATGGAAGAAAGGAATGATATTGACGAGATTCTCCGTCGTCAACCCAAGATGCTTAAGCATAACTTGCATGTAGAAGACTTGGGTACCACGTTGCCACCTAAAAAGGATCCGGTCTTCGATCTAAATCATCTCCCTGACGATCTTAAATATGCTTACATTGATGATAAAAAGATATATCATGTTATTATTAGCTCTAAACTTTTAGGGAAGGAAGAAGATAAGTTATTGGAGGTTTTGAAGAAACACCGAGGGGCTATGGGCTATACTCTGGATGATTTAAAAGGGATTTCACCTACTATATGTCAGCATGCTATCAATATAGAACCAGATGCAAAGCCAGTAGTAGAGCACCAATGGCGTTTAAATCCTAAGATGAAGGAAGTGGTAAGAAATGAGGTATTGAAACTCCTTGATGCTGGTATTATTTACCCTATTGCTAATAGTGAATGGGTTACCCTATTGCTGATAGGAATTACCGTTGTTCCTAATGATAATGATGAGCTTATTCCCCAAAGAATAGTAGTGGGCTATAGGATGTGCATTGATTTTAGGAAAGTTAACAAAGTTACTAAGAAAGATCATTACCCGCTTCCTTTTATTGATCAAATGTTAGAAAGGTTGTTTAAAAAGACCCATTTTTGTTTTCTTGATGGATATTCTGGTTTCTCTCAAATTGCTGTTAAACAACAAGATCAAGAAAAAACTACTTTTACATGCCCTTACGGAACCTATGCTTATAGATGTATGCCTTTTGGTTTATGTAATGCTCCTGCTACTTTTCAAAGATGCATGTCTGCTATCTTTCATGGTTTTTGTGAGGAAATTGTGGAAGTGTTCATGGATGACTTCTCCGTCTATGGAACTTCTTTTGATAATTGTCTGCACAACCTTGTTAAAGTCTTGCAGAGGTGTGAAGAAACTAATCTTGTTCTTAATTGGGAGAAATGCCACTTCATGGTTAATGAAGGGATTGTCCTTGGGCATAAGGTGTCCGAAAGAGGCATAGAGGTGGATAGAGCTAAAGTTGAGGCAATTGAGAAAATGCCCTGCCCAAGAGACATCAAAGGTATTCGTAGTATCCTTGGTCATGCTGGTTTTTATAGAAGGTTTATTAAAGATTTCTCTAAGATATCAAAACCCCTCACTAATCTTCTTCAAAAGGATGTACCCTTTGTTTTTGATGATGATTTTAAGGAAGCTTTTGAAACTCTTAAGAAGGCTTTAACTACAGCTCCTATCATTCAACCACCTGATTGGAGTTTACCCTTTGAAATAATGTGTGATGCTAGTGATTTTGCTATAGGTGTTGTCCTGGGGCAACAAATTGATAAAAATTTAAACGTTATTAATTATGCTAGTAAGACTCTTGATGCTGCTCAAAGGAATTATGCAACTACTGAAAAAAATTCCTAGCTATCGTTTTTGCTTGTGATAAGTTTAGACCTTATATTGTGGACTCAAAAGTCACCATTCATACTGATCATGCTGCTATTAAGTACCTTATGATGAAGAAGGATGATAAGCCTAGGCTTATTAGATGGGTGCTACTTTTACAAGAGTTTGATCTACATATTGTAGATAGGAAAGGTGCTGAAAATCCTGTAGCTGATAATTTATCTCGATTGGAAAACATCTCTTTTGATCCTATGCCTATTAATGATAGCTTCCCAAATGAATAGTTGGATGCAGTAGGGGTGAGCTCGGGAGGGAGCCCTTGGTATGCTGATTATGCTAACTTTATTGTCTCCAAGTATTTGCCTCCAACTTTCACAGCTCAGCAAAGAAGGAAGTTCTTTTATGATTTGAGGCATTATTTTTGGGATGACCCACACTTATTATAAAGAAGGAGTGGATGGTATTATGCGAAGATGTGTTCCAGAATATGAACAAAAGGAGATATTGCATAAATGTTATGGTAGTGCTTATGGAGGACATCATGCAGGAGATAGAACTGTGCAAAAGGTGCTACAATTAGGTTTCTACTGGCCTACCCTTTTTAAAGATGCAAGAAAATTTGTTTTACCTTGTGATGAGTGTCAGCGTGTTGGTAATATTTCTAGACGCAATGAAATGCCTATGAACTACTCTCTAGTTATTGAACCCTTTGATTGATGGGGATTTGACTTTATGGGTCCTTTTCCTCCCTCGAAAGGTTATACTCATATTCTTGTTGCTGTTGATTATGTTACTAAGTGGGTAGAAGCCATCCCTACGAAGAGTGCTGACAGGGAGACCTCTCTAAAAATGCTTAAGGATGTTATCTTTCCTAGGTTTGGAGTGCCTAGGTATCTCATGACTGATGGAGGTTCTCATTTCATTCATGGTGGTTTTAGAAAGACCCTTGCTAAATATGATGTTAATCATAGAATTGCTTCATCTTATCACCCCCAAACTAGTGGGCAAGTAGAGTGATCAAATAGAGAAATTAAATCCATATTGCAAAAGATTGTTAATAGATCTAGAAAAATCTGGGCTAAAAAGTTGAATGATGCTCTATGGGCTTATAGGACTGCCTACAAAAACCCTATGGGGATGTCTCCTTATAAAATGGTTTATGGGAAAGCTTGTCACCTACCTTTAGAATTAGAACACAAAGCTTACTGGGCAGTTAAAGAACTCAATAGAGATTGTAAGCTCGCTGGTGGAAAAAGATTATTTGACTTAAGTTCTTTAGATTAATGGAGGAGTGAAGCCTATGAGAATGCTAGGCTCTTTAAGGAAAAAGTTAAAAGATGGCATGACAAGCGAATACTTAAGAGAGAATTTCATGTTGGTGAGAAAGTTCTATTGTATAGGTCTCGTCTCAGATTTTTTTGCAGGAAAACTACTATCAAAATGGGAAGGACCTTTCGTTATTGAAGAAGTGTACCATTCGGGAGCAATACAAATTTCCTCTTTAAAAGATAATACTACACAAGTAGTAAATGGGCAGCGACTTAAGCACTATATTGCTGGAGATTCTTACAGTGAAGATGTTGATGCCTTTCAAGTTATAACTCCAGAAAAATTTATCAAGGACCAAATTTAGAGACCTGCAGACTCTGTTTTTAAATAGGTAACAGTTCTGGTAATAAAAGTTCCGTGAAAGATCTGTCCAGTTATATTTTTGCAGTTTTTAGTCAATAAGGAAAGCTATGAAGCGAAAGAGGGACGAAAACGGAGCCAGGGTGGCTCACACCACCCTGTGGCATGGGCCCACCCCTAGCCACGCCACCAGGTGGTGTGGCCACTCCGGACTCCATCTCCGACCTGTTTTCTCCCAGTACCTTCCTTTTGTTGTAAAACTTAGTAATATATAATCCCTAGGATCCTCCGAGGTTCGTATAACGTGTTCTCGTCGTGTTTTCGTTTCGATTTGTTTCTGCCAGGAACTATTCTTGAAAGTTTAGAAGCACAATGGTGTCCGCCAAGGATAAAGGAAAGGAACCTGTGGAGGAAGATCTCCAAGACCTCGGGCAGGAGAAGGAGATCAAGAGTGAAGATGAAGACGAGGCAAAGCACGCCGGCACTACCATTGCAAGCATTGGAGTGGTGGCAAACCCTGCCAGGACTATGTCAATTGGAGGGAAGCCTCCTCATCACTGTTCAGATCCATGGTCACTTCCTCTGTGCGCCAAGAATCCTTTCCATACCCTTATCCATGAGCATCAATACCAGAATATACCCAAGGAGAAATAACCCTCCAATTGGGATTTGCCTCGTTCTAGCCATGCAGGAAAAGAAGACTTCAAGGAGGTAGAGTGGGGAAACAATCGCAAGAGCTGGAATTCTCAACCCGACATGATCATGAGCCGCATTGAGCAAAACTCGCAGCTTATTCGTAATCTCACCTTTGAGATTGAGGACTTGGGGAAACTGATCAAAGAGATCATCGAGAGAATACCACCACCACCGAAGGAGTAATTCGTCATCAGGTTTGGCATCCCCTTGGTTTGTTCCAAGCTTGGGGGAGTGCAGCGGTATCACATCACTATCTTCTATCTTTTACCTTTTTATTAGAGTCATATCATGAATAGAGAAGTTATCATGTAGGATGGTTTGCATTATGGAAGTGTCCACTCTCTCGTTAGATATGTATCCCTTGGTGTGAGTTGCCGTTATGCAATATTAATGAGAAGTTATATCATTTGCTCTTTTGCATATCTTCTATTAGTTTTCAATTCGTGGTTATATGATTGATCTTGTTGTTAGTATTGGTATCACTCTGGGATCATTGAGTTAATTTAGTTGGTTTTGGCAAACCTGGCTTGGTCAGTAGCAACACTATTTTTGAGAGTTTAATGAAAAGATAAAAGTACTCTAAAGAAATATAATTTCATCATCTTTCTTTCTTGATTTGCTCATAAGCTTAGTATTCTCTAGTTAAGATCTTTTGTGCTTCCAAGGAAGATTGCATGTTTGTCTTTATCACTTGTATGTTTGTTTGTTTCCTTCAACTCTTATACTTGCTACCCAGCCTTGCTAGCCAAAAACCTGTACTGAGAGGGAATTCTTCTCGTGCATCCAATCCTTAAACCAAACCTATGCCATTTGTGTCCACCATACCTACCTATTAGCATTATTGCTATTCCAAGTAAATTCTTGTTTTTATCTACCTTCCAAATTAAACTTGTTATGGGAAAATTAGTGATTAAAGCTCTCACAAACTTGATGGCACACTTTACTTTCTTGCATTTAATAAACTTGAACCATTGTGCTCACCTATGTTGCGTATATGCTTGTGCTTTGTAAGTTGTGAATTAGCAGAACCATGCTGTCATGGGGAACGCTTTCAACATTGCACTAGTACTTTGTACCTAGTTGATATCATGTTCTTTTGTCTATGGATGTCGTCGGTGTGAAATGAAAGGGGAGCTTGTAAGTCCATGGAGTTATGCATGTGTGTTAGAGAAACGCCTGGGCCACCGGTCTAATCCATGCTGTCATGGTGGAAACCTGCAGCATAACCATAACGAGTATCTATGAAGCATTCTTCTTATAAAAAGAGATAGAGATTGAGAAAAAGAAAAAAAAATATTATGAAAAGAGGAAAGAGAGAAAAATCACCATATTTCCATGGTAAATAAGAACATTGCTGAGATGCTTGTTGTCTGCTTGGCTTGTCATTTTGATATGGGGATTCTTCCGTATCATCGGGCAAGGGGTACCCCGTTGGCGGTTCTCTATGATACACATGTGGTTACGATGACAAGAACTTACCAGTGACTAAACTTGAGTAGCATGAGGAGCGGCCCTCGTATTCAAGGGACATGAGATTCTCAACTTACAACTTGTCAAGCATATCCTCGTATTTGATCACTTTAACCTTAATCACCTAAAGATGCCTATGATAGGGGCAATGAGAGCTGAAAGCTAATAAGTATCATAATTTTTGGGAGCTCTTTATGAAACTTGAAATCCTTGCGTCCCTCTGTGAATGGCCTTTTTTTTACTTTTTAGTTGAGTCAGTAAACCTATTCCCTTCTATCTCAGCAAGTATTTTGAGTTGTTGTGTTTCATTCATTCATATGATGATTTATTCAATCATGTTTCTTATGTTCCTTGTTTTGCACATTGCTCTTACCTTGGTGTTTACTACTTTGAAAGCTATCATTGAAAACCAATTATTTGTGAACTCCAGCAAATTACAAACTATTCTTCGACCAAGAGCTAAGTTTTGCATTACCAATTATGATTTACTTTATGTATCTTTATTGTGTTTCCTTTACTTATCGCAAGTTAAGTTATATAATAGTGAGTTGTCTTCTATTATGATCTATGTATTAATGAATGTGATGCTTCTTGTCCGTATTCTTTTATTGACTCTTCACTCCATAAACCTGAGGTCATGTTTATTGAGCTCAGTTTTGCTTGGGGACAAGCGAAGTCTAAGCTTGGGGGGAGTTGATACGTCCATTTTGCATCACTATTCTATATCATAATTTACTGGTACTCATTGATATATTTCATATTAAAAGATGATACTTATGTAATTTCATCTGTTTTTGCATGGTTGATGACTTTTGGAGCATGGACCGCTGCAGTCAGGATTCTGATGGAAAAGGTGCTGTTTGGAGGCAAAATTCGCGAAGATCAAAAAATCCGGGAAAATACATGGAAAATCCTATTTTTCCAGAAGACGAAGGAAGCCAGAAGGAGGAGTGGAGATGGGCCACAGGGGGGCCACACCACCCCCTGGCGCGGGCCACCCTAGGCCGCGCCACCAGGTGGTGTGGCCGCCCTGGCCCACCTCCAGCTCTCCCCTCTAGCGTATGTAATCCTCCCGAAACCCTAATACTCGGGGAGCGACCACATAAAGATTCCGCCGCCTCTACGGGGCGGAAAACACCGAGAGAGAAAGATCTCTCTGGTAGACAGAATTCTGCCGGGGGAATTCCTTCCCGGAGAGGGGACATCATCGCCATCAACACCACCATCAAGCTGGGCTTAATCGGGATCATCATCATCATCACCATCAGCACCCTCACCACCATCTCCATATTGCTGTAACAATTGGGTTGAATCTTGCATTAGTTCTTAGGGGAAACTTTCTCGGTGTTGATTACTCTTTGTAGTTGATGCTATTGAGTGAACCGTTGAATTATTGTTTATGTTCAGATTGTTATACATCATTATTCAATCTCTGATCATGATCCATATGATGTCTTGTGAGTAGTTCGTTTAGTTCTTGAGGACATGGGAGAAGTCATGTTGTTAGTAGTGGAATTGTGTTGAGAAAGATTCAATAGTTTGATATTTAAGTTGTGGTGTACTTCTTCTAGTGGTGTCATGTGAACAACTACATGACACTTCAGCTATATGGGCCTAGGGGAATGCATTGTGTATTTGGCTACTAATCGTAGGGGTTGTTGGAGTGACAGAAACCTAAACCCCCGTTAGGAAACCATTGCACAAGGGACGTCAGGTTCTTAGAGTTTAAAGTTGTGGTTAGGTTTCTACCTTAATTACTTTCTTGTACTTACGGATGTTTGCAAACGGTATAATCACAAGTATGTATTAGTCCTAGGAAGGTCGGTACATTAGCACAGGTTCACCCACACAACACTTAGCGAACTAAAGAAGATTAATCAACTATATGAAGCGAAAGCACTTGACGATATTCCCTAGTGTCCTCGAGAATGTTTGGTCATCTTAAGTAATACAACCGGCTTGTCCTTTGCTGCATAAAGGATTGGGCCACTTGCTGCATTTATTCCCACTGTATTTTATTTACTCATACTTTATTTACTTGCTTTATCAAAAACCCCTAAAAATCCGTTTGCTAAGTAATTGCAGAGAATTCCTGATCCATACCATTAGCCAGCACCTTCTGCTCCTCGTTGGGTTCGACACTCTTACTTATCGAAAATACTGCGATACAACCCCTATACTTGTGGGTCATCAACGATCAATAGAATGGTGCATACTTAAGGAAGAACACATTTTATCTTGATATTTAAATGAGGGATCATCTTATAATGCTACTAAAACGCCAAACTAGCAATGTAAGATGCAAACATCATATGTGTAAAGTGGAATGATATGGTCCATTCATTTGATCACCATCATGTGCATCGTGGCATGATCTCTATCATTCCTTTGTGTGTAAGGCCAAGGTCTATGGAACTTACACGTTAGGTGTGTTGTAAGGGTATCTACCATACATCTACTTACAACATTACCATATCACGACACTAGCCCAGCAACAATCTAAACTAGACGCCTCCAATTTATCCATTGCAAGTTTTACGTGGCTTAGGGCTTTTGGAGATAGAACCGGTCTTACCTACGAACATGGGACCACAACGATGATAACTAAGTTACTATAAACTCGTTGTAAATCATATATTGACTATAGTAGGAGAGACAGACACCCACCAACCACTTATGCAAAACTAGTTGCATGTTAGTTGTGGAACCGGTCTCATGTGCGATGACATGTAAGGTTGGTCCGGGCCGCTTCATCCCATTATGCCACCAATATCCAAAATACATGAAAGAAGCAATAACATGATCATCATCGCCCATATATAAACATATGTGTACTAGCCGTGCAAAGCACCTATGCATAGACCAGGCTTTGATACCACTGTTGGGTTCGCAACATAGAAAACAAAAAATTTCCTACGATGAGAACTATACGTCAAGATCTATCTACTAGATACAAGCAACGAGTGGATATACATCCATAAATAACTTACCCTCGAAGACAACAAAGCTTTGTTAACGAGATGGAACTCGTGGATGATGTAGTCGTATGCTTGCTGATCTCAAGATCGTGTGGAAGTCCTAGCAGGTCCAGCTCCAGCATGTCCATTAGATCCAGCTCCCTAAAGTCCAGCACCGAAAAGCAGCGGTGCATCCGTGATTGCACACACGTCCGATACCCTGACAACCTCCATCCCTCGCTCCAGCAAAGCAGCGGAAGCAGCAACTCCTTTCCAGATAAAGCCATCGGGAACATGTATCTCGTTAATCCGAGACCATGGGGAATAACTAGAGGGGGAGAGAGATCCTTCACGAGGAGGTGGTGCAAGAGGAGAGGAGGAGGAGGTGCTCCTTATATAGGGGAGGGGCAGCCCAAGGGGGCATGGTGCCGGCCATGGTGGGTGCCCCCACCTCTCCCTCATTCATGTGGGTGGAGCTCCCACTCACATAAACACACACATCCACTCATGTCCACTCACATGCATTAAATTTCCACAAAATTTAATGCAAGCTCTCATTAAATAAAACTATTTATTTTATTCAGAATTTTGTTAATTACTTTAATTAACAAACATTCACATAAAACTCCCTCCAACATTTCAATATCACATGCAGAACCAGTTTCAGCAATTTCACCCGAAACAATTCCGGTTTCCATCGAAATGATTCTAGCGCTTTCTTAATCTTTATCTCAAACATATTTGCTCCTAAATGGTGTCGTAACCCTTAAGTGTGTCACCCTACGGTTCATGAATAATGCAGACATGATCGAGACCCCTCTCTAATCAATAATCAGCAGCGGGACCTGGAGATCTGTACTGACTCCCACATATTCAATGATGACTCTTGTGATCGTGTGAACCTTTAACGTTGTAACTAAATCCCTTTGTCTCGCGATATATTACATGTCCGAGATTCGATCATCGGCATCCAAATACCTTGTTTGATCACGTTACCAACATGCACTCTTTTCTCATGCCCGTGATATAACATTCTAGTGATCACATCACTTGCTTGCAAGCTATCTTAATGTGATATCACCGAGAGGGCCCAGAGTATATCTATCCATCATCGGGATTGACAAATTCCACTCTTGATCCATGAGCCTCAACATAACATATTCGAAGTATCTGAACCCACCTTTATAGTCACCCTTCTACGGTGTGACGTTTGACGTTATCAAGTTACTCTTCTGATGTCAGCAATTAACATGGTCTAAGGATAAAGATTACTTCGTATGATGTTATAGAAATATAACATAATGACTTGGATCGTAATGCTATACTTCGGATGAATGTTCATCACATCATTCCATCAATGTTGTGACCTCGTTATTAACGACATCCAATGTCCATGATCAGGAAACCTTGATCATCTTGTTAATCAACGGGCTAGTTTATAAGAGGGGCATAACTAGGAACTTTCTTTTTGTTTATTAAACACAGATGTATTAACGTTTCCAAATTAATACAATTATAGCATGCAAAATAAACATTTATCATGAACAAGGAATAAGATAATAACCACTTTATTATTGCCTCTCGGGCATATTCCCTTCACTTACCTCAAAAAGCTTTACACATTTCGACAGTGTCAAGTTGCATATTGCTCCTCCTATATATAGATCAATCATATCTTTTGTTTCTTCATTAAGCCCATTGTAAAAGTATTGGATAACTAGACTCTCATGAAAACCATGATTTGGAACTTTCATAATCATTGCATAATGTCTATTCCATGCTTGATAAAAGATCTCTCCAATTGTTTGTAGAAAATTTGTTATACTTCGTTTGATTTGCATGATTTTAGTAAATGAACAATATTTATGCATGACTTCTCGATGCAATCTCCGAGCTTTTTATAGTATGATTAGGTAATGATTGTAACCAAGCTAAAGCATTATCTTTCAAAGACCATCAAAAGAGTTTAAGAAGTACAAACTCTATTTGTAAACTTGCTGGTTTAAGAGTAACACAAAGGTCATGTACCCTTGTTAAGTGGTCACAAGGGTTTTCCTCTTCTTTTCCTGCGAAAGCAATTTCTTTCATCATATATATTAGCTCAGGATATATTTTAAATTCCTAGCCTTCAAGTTCAGGATAATGTATAGGCATTTTCCTCAAGTGCCTAGATGGATTCCCATACTCTCCCAAAGGTAGCTCAAGTTCGGCCCCTCGGGTGATGGTCAAATCTGCCATCAATGGAACCAAGTTATTCAAATCTACAATACGCGAATTAGTAAATCTTTCAATAAATTCTTATCGTCTCTCGATCGGAACACGATCAATATATGGAGGTAAATAGGTTTTTCATCATCGAGTGGTACCTCTGTCTTCAATAGAGATCATAAATTGTATCAACAATTGTTGTTGTCAAGAAACAACACTTAGCGCTTAGCGCGACAGAGGATACAAAATCCATCATACACACGTTTCTTCTAATGAGAGGATGACAAGTGGGACCCATCAACATGATTAAACGGTAGATGCATCGAACAATGCTATCAAGTTCGGAACAGGGTAGCGCGAGCAAAGAAAAAAATCCATCATAAACACGTTTCTTCTAATGAGATGATGACATGTGGGGCTCAGGAGGTTAGTTAAATGGTAGATGCGTCGAGCAACGCTATCAACTTCGGAACGGGGTAGCGCCAACGAAGGAAAAAATTCCATCATACACACGATCCTTCTAATGAGAGGATGACATATGGGACCTAGCATCCTGACTAAACGGCAGACGCATCGAGCAACGTTATCGAGTTCAAATCAGGTAGGCGCGACCAAAAAGTATGGTTCGCTGGAGACACTGACATCCGGGATCCACACGCCTCAAAAGACTTCAGCGAGTCAACATCGCGCGAGGAAACAAAAATCTTGCTTCTACCACGCGCCAGCCGAGCTTCCTCCATGTTTTTAGCGGTTTCGTCGTAGTAGAGGGTTGCGGAACTGGAAAAAAAAGTTTTCCATCGGCCACGGCCGAGCCGAGAATTTTGTCGCCAAAGACGCGCCTTCTACGACGACCGTCGGGCCAAGTCCTTGCGGAAGGAAACTTTTCTTATAGTGAGGGGTGCACCACTTTATCCACACGTACCAACCAACTCTTAATGCCAATTTATTAGCCCTCTTCCTTAGAAGGCCGGTAGAGGGTGATTGACCACGATCTTTACCTTGCTTTCGCCGAGACCATGAGTCACGCCCTAGGGAGATGTCGTCGTAATGGGTCAAGTCCCAAAGTTGGTCCCTAGGGATATGCGTAGGGACCAAGATTACGAAGGTCGTGCCTATTCTCGGCCACACCCTACTCGTTATGACATGCACCTATAGAACATCCAGAATGCATATACCGAATGAAACGCCCGAACTATGTGACTCATAGAATCTACTAGGAAATTTACTAAGTGGAGGGGGTTTCTAGGCCCCCGTGTGGTTGTACGCTAGTCTTGATTCAAGAGGCAAGAACTCAGACCCTAGGGTTAGCTAGAATGTGACTACAAAAAGCACACCCAACATGGCCTCCTATACCTGCCTTACCATGTTTATTATCCATCTCTGCTCATACCTCAACATCCTGTCATACTAGGTTTCTCGTATCCCCGATGCATCATCTGGATGGATCGGTCTTGGACCACTAAGCATGGCTAAGCTCGACTGATATATGGCACTAGTGTTGCTCTTAATCCAAACCCTAGGTATGACAGGAGTAGTGGATCAGGTATCTTTGTATACAAGGGAAAACATACAGAAGATGGGATACTCTATCTTATTAACAAAAGACCACATTAGAACACATGTAGCAAGAATGAAATATTTTGAAAACATAGGTTCAGAATGATGGGGCTACTCTTTCCTTGTCCTTCGTTGGACTGGTACTGCTTTTCGGTGGCGTTGACTTTAGGTTTGGGCTCGGTTCCTATTCGGGAAAACCAACACCGGAAAAGAAAAGCATCAATCAAGACATGGCATGTGTAATGCTCATACAATATGGATGATATGACAAATTGCATGTATTGAAGTAACCCTAGGTGCAACACAAATTTAAATGGACTCGGAAATGCCCTAGATAAGTAAACTGTCGAGCCCATGGTACTTAGGGGGTGGGAGTGTTCTTCTAAACAAAATAGGCTTAAAAGTTGTGCAAACATGGATGCTTACATTTTTAAATGATATACCTCATTTTTTAGCATTTTGATATATTATACATATTTTCTGATTTAAATTGAATTAGTTATGAATTTTCAAATATTTAATTCAATTTCCCAATTTAAAACATTTTTTTGAAATTATTAAATATCTGACAGAGGGACCCCACCTGTCATATTGATTTAATTTAGAAATAAAAATAAAAGTATTAATGACATCAGAGTGATGTCAGCATGTCATGACGTCACCATGACGTCAGGGCCACGTCAGGGACGGCCGCACCACCAGACGATGGTCGCCGACGCTAAACCAGGGCACGCCTAGACGTGCGAAAGGGCGCATTAGAACCGCGTTGGTGCGTTGAGTCAGTCAGTGGTGGCGCTGCCCAGGATTGGTCACCAAAGTGACCTCTCCGACGGTGAGCGACGACAGAGCTTGAGGTGCTCGCGGCGGCGATGGTACCACAAGAAAGCGATGAATCGGCGAGCGCGGGGCGAACGAGATGCTCACCGGGATTGTGTCAAGCTTGATGGCGAGGCGAGGAGAGCACTGGAACAGCGACGAGCGGAGGCTACTAGCGGCGGTTAGAGATCCCGATTCGGTCTACTAGGGACACGCGCGCGAATGAGAGGGTTATAGGACGAACAAGTCGAGTGAGGGGAACCCAACTATGGCCCCGGCTTGGGCTGGGGTGGCCAGAATCGACAGGGACGACGGGAACTGGGAGCTAAGCTCCGGCCATGGTGGGGAGGATAAGAGGGAGTGGGGGAAGAGTGGTGTGCTAGGTCTTCCTGGCGGAGTCAACAAGGTTCTTATAGGCTCCAAGGGCGGCGACGGGAATCTTGGCGCAACGTGGCGGTGGACGGCATCGCCAGTGACAAGGAACTGCTTGCTCATTGATACCTTCTATCCAGATTTATGGATGCAATATAGTAGCTTTTTCCCTAGTAGACCTAGGTTTAATCGAACCTCGGAAAACAATGGTAAATGAATTAAATAAGGATACGTCTACAAGACTTTATTCTTTTGTTTTACCTCTATTTACCAGACCTTTCTAGTTTACTTTATATTGTGGGTTGTTTCAATGGATGGAGAAAGGCCAGGGTTGAAAATTCACCTGCAACTACACATCATATGGGATAAAGATAATAATAAGCACAGTCATGTGTAATATTTTAATAGAGATAAAATTTGTGGGCAGCACATCCTAATATACTAAAGCCCTGTAAGCTACAGGCATATCAATAGCCTTTTCATCCAACCGCTTGCACCACAAAGCACGGGGCTACAAACAATTATTAAGTAAAAACACAGATCAAAGTCTTAAGAAGTGGTGTTATTGTTGTTCCCCAATGGATCGCTAAGCGAAGAATATACTTGTTGGGTCCGCAGCATAGAAAACAAAAAAATTCCTACGATGAGAACTATACGCCAAGATCTATCTACTAGATACAGAGCAACGGGTGGACATACATCCATGGAGAACTTACCCTCGAAGACAACAAGTTTTGTTAATGAGTAGGAACTCGTGGTTGATCTAGTCGTACGCTTGCCGATCTCAAGATCGTGTGGAAGTCCGAGCGCCGCAAATCAGTAGCGCATCCGTCCTCGCACACACGTTCAAGCCACCGGACAACCTCCACCTCCTCGCTCCAGCGAATCAGCGGAAGCAGCAACTCCTTCCAGACGCAAGGCCACCGGGAACATGTATCTCGCTAATCCGATACCATGGGGGAATATCTAGAGGGGGAGAGAGATCCTTCACGAGGAGGTGTGAGGATGAAGGAGGGAATGGGTGGCCTTTTATAGGAGGAGGGGGGATGCCCCCTCTCTCCATGGCCGGCGCATGGGGGGGTGACCCCTCACCTCCCCCATTCATGTGGTGGTAACCCCTCCACATTAAAATGCCTCTTCACATTCCCTTTTAAAGTCTCCACTTTAAATGCATTAAATTTCTCCAAATTTAATGCTCTCTCATTTAATAAAACTCTTTTATTTATTTTATTCAGAATTTTGTTAATTACTTTAATTAACAAACATTCACATAAAACCCCTTGCAACATTTCAATATTACATGCAGAACCACTTTCTGCAATTTCACCCGAAACAATTCCGGTTTCTATCGAAACATTTCCTGCGCTTTGCAAACCTTTTGTTTGGAACATATGTGCTCCTAAATGGTGTCCGGCAACCCTTAAGTGTGTCACCCTACGGTTCGCGAATAATGCAGACATGATTGAGACTCCTCTCAGATCAATAATCAGAAGCGGGACCTGGAGATCCATACTGACTCCTGCATATTCAACGATGACTTCTGTGATCGTGAGAACATGTAACGTCAGCAATTTAATCCCTTTGTCTCATGATATAATACATGTCCGAGATTCGATCATCGGTATCCAAATACCTAGTTTGATCTCGTTACCGACATGCACTCTTTTCTCGTTCCCGCGATACAACATTCTAGTGATCACATCACTTGCTTGCAAGCTATCTTAATGTGATATCACCGAGAGGGCCCAGAGTATATCTATCCGTCATCTGGATTGACAAATTCCAATCTTGATCCATGAGCCTCAACATAACACCTTCGTAGTACTGAACCCATCTTTATAGTCACCCTGTTACAGTGTGACGTTTGATGTTATCAAGATACTCTTCCGATGTTAGCAATTAACATGATCTCATGGTCTAAGGACTAAGACTACTTTGTATGATGTTATAGCAATATAAACATAATGACTTGATCGTAATGCTATACTTCGGATGAATGTTCATCACATCATTTCACAAATGCTGTGACCTTGTTATTACCAACATCCAATGTCCATGATCAGGAAACTTTGATCATCTTGTTAACCAACAAGCTAGTCTATAAGAGAGGCATAACTAGGAACCCTTTTTGTTTATTAAACACACATGTATTGATGTTTCCTATCAATACAATTATAGCATGCAAAATAAACATCTATCATATACAAGAAATATATAATAACAACTTTATTATTGCCTCTCAGGGCATATTTCCTTTAGTCTCCCACTTGCACTAGAGATAATAATCTAGTTTACATAGTGATAAGTCTAACACCCATGGAGTTCTGGTGTTGATCATGTTTTGCCCTAGGGAGTACTTTAGTCAACGGATCTGCTACATTTAGGTCCGTGTGCACTTTACAAATCTTTATATCTCCATCCTTGACATGCTCGCGGATGGAGTGAAACCGGCGCTTAATATGTTTGGAATTCTTGTGAGACCTTGGTTCCTTTGCATTGGCTATGGCTCCATTGTTGTCACAATAGATCACCATCGGGTCCAACGCACTGGGAACCACACCCAGTTCTGTAATGAACTCTTTCATCCAAACTGCCTCCTGCGCCGCTTCTCAAGCAGCAACATATTCCGCCTCCGTTGTTGATCCAGCCACCACAGGTTGTTTGGAACTCCTCCAACTAACTGCTGCTCCGTTCAAGAGAAATACGTATCCGGATTGAGACTTAGATTCATCCGGATCGGTGTCAAAGCTAGCATCGACATAACACTTAGCGACTAGCTCTTCTTCACCTTCGTATATAAGAAACATATCCTTAGTTCTTCTCAAGTACTTGAGGATGTTCTTTACCGCTATCCAGTGTTCCGAACCTGGATCAGATTGGTACCTACTAGTCTAACTAATAGCATGTGCCACATCCGGTCTTGTACATAGCATGTCATACATAATAGAGCCTATGGCTGAGGCATAGGGGATCTTATCCATCATCTCTCTTTCTTCCGCCGTAGCCAGACTTTGAGTCTTACTCAATGTCTTGCCTTGCAACATAGGTAAGAACCCCTTCTTACTTTCGTCCATATTAAACTTCTTTAATATCTTATCAAGGTATGTACTCTGCGATAGCCCAATTAGGCGTCTTGATCTATCTCTATAGATTTTAATGCCTAATATATATGAAGCTTCACCAAGGTCCTTCATCGAAAATTTGCTATTTAGATAACTTTTAACACTGTTTAAAAGATCTATATCATTCCAATCACTAATATGTCATCCACATATAAAATCAGAAATGTCACATTGCTCCCACTCACTTTCTTGTAAATACAAGCCTCTCCATAAGTTTGGACAAATCCAAACTCTTTGATCACCTCATCAAAGCGGAGATTCCAACTCCGTGATGCTTGCTTCAGTCCATAGATGGATCGCTGAAGTTTGCATACCTTATTAGCATCCTTAGGATGGACAAAACCCTTTGGTTGTATCATATACAACTCTTCTTCAATATTACCATTCAGGAACGCAGTTTTGACGTCCATCTGCCATATTACATAATCGAAATATGCAGCAATTGCTAACGTAATCCTAACCGACTTAAGCATCGCTACGGGAGAGAATGTCTCATCGTATCAACTCCTTGAATTTGTCGAAACCCCTTTGCGACAAGTCGAGCCTTATAGATGGTTACATTACCATCAGCATCAGTTTTTCTTTTGAAAATCCATTTATTCTCAACGGCCTTTCGATCGTGAGGTAAGTCCACCAAGGTCCAAACCTGGTTTTCATACATGGATTCCATCTCGGATTTCATGGCTTCTAGCCATTTGTTGGAATCAAGGCTCATCATCGCTTCTTCATACGTCGCAGGGTCATCTATTTCATCAATCATGAAATTCATAACAGGATTGCCGTACAGTTCAGGAGCTGCACGTGTCCTGCTTGACCTGCGAGGTTCGGTAGTGTCCTCTTTCAGAGTTTCATGATCAATATCATTAGCTCTCTCTTCATTAGGTGAAGTCAACTCTGAAACAACTTCCGTTGTTGCGCTACTCGACATTTCATGAAGAGAAGGTTCAATAACCTCTTCGAGTTCTACCTTCCGACTACTCACACCTTTCGCGAGAAACTCCTTCTGAAGAAAGGATCCATTCTTGGCAACAAAGACCTTGCCCTTGGATCTGTGATAGAAGGTATACCCAACCGTTTCCTTAGGGTATCCTATGAAGACGCATTTTCCGCTTTGGGTTCGAGTTTATCCGGTTGAAGTTTCTTCACATAAACATCACATCCCCAAACTTTAAGAAATGACAGCTTAGGTTTGTTTCCAAACCATAATTCATACGGTGTCTTTTCAACGGATTTAGATGGTGCCCTATTTAAAGTGAATGTAGCGGTTTCCAGTGCATAACCCCAAAATGACAGTGGCAAGTCAGTCAGAGACATCATAGATCGAACCATATCCAATAAAGTACGATTACGACGTTCTGACACACCATTACGTTGTGGTGTTCCGGCAGGCGTGAGTTGTGAAACTATTCCACACTCTTTCATGTGTGTGCTAAACTCGTAACTTAGATACTCTCCTCCACGGTCAGACCGTAGAAATTTGATCTTTCTATTATGATGATTTTCCACTTCATTCTAAAATTCTTTGAACTTTTAAAAAGTTTCAGACTTGTGTTTCATCAAATAGATATACCCGTATCTACTCGAATCATTCGTGAAAGTAACAAAATAACGATATCCACCTCGCGCCGACACACTCATTAGTCCACACACATCAGTATGTATGATTTCCAATAAATCTGTCGCCCGTTCCATTGAACCGAAAAACGGCGTTCTAGTCATCTTGCCCATAAGGCATGGCTCACATGTATCAAATTATTCAAAATCAAGTGATTCCAAAAGTCCATCAGAATGGAGTTTCTTCATGCGTTTAACGCCAATATGACCTAGACGGCAGTGCCACATATATGCAGATATATCATTATCAAGTTAAATCCTTTTAGCATCAACATTATGAATATGCGTAATACTACTATCGAGATCCAATAGAAATAAACCATTCAACACAGGTGCATGACCATAAAAGATATTATTCATATAAATCGAACAACCATTGTTTTCAGATTTAAACGAATAACCACTTTGCATCAAACATGATCCGGATACAATGTTCATGCTCAGTGCAGGCACCAAATAAAAATTATTCAGGTTTATAACTAATCCCGACGGCATATGGAGAGGCAGCGTTCCGACGGCGATCACATCAACTCTTGATCCATTGCCGACCCGCATCGTGACCTCATCCCTTGCTAGTTGTCGCTTGTTCCGCAGCCCCTGAACCGAGTTACATATATTAGCAACCGATCCCGTATCAAATACCCAGGTGCTACTGCGAGTACTAGTCAAGTACACATCAATAACATGTATATCACATATACCTTTGTTTGCCTTGCCGGCCTTTTTGTCCGCCAAATACTTGGGGCAGTTGCGCTTCCAATGGCCAGTCCCCTTGCAATAGTAGCACTCGGTGTCAGACTTAGGGCCAGCTCGGGGTTTCTTTTCAGGCGCGGCAACAGATTTGCCGTCCTTCTTTCCCTTCTGCTTGCCTTTCTTGTCCTTCTTGAAACCGGTGGTCTTATTGATCATCAACACTTGATGTTCTTTCCTAATCTCCACTTCTGCAGTCTTGAGCATTGACAGAAGCTCGGGAAGAGACTTCTTCATGCCCTGCATATTATAGTTCATCACGAAGCTCTTGTAGCTAGGTGGCAGAGATTGGAGAACATGATGTATGCCTAAGTCAATGGGAATCGTTATTCCCAAGGACACAAGCTTATCGGCGTACCCAGACATTTTGAGTACGTGCTCACTAACGGAGCTGTTCTCTTCCATCATGCAGCTAAAGAACTTTTTAGAAGCATTATAACTCTCTACGGCAGCATGGGTATCGAAAATCATTTTCAATTCTCCCATGGTATCAAAGGCATTGCCATTTTCGAAACGTTTTCGAAGTTCTGGTTCTAGCCCATACAGTATGCCGCAATGAACTAAGTTGTGGTCCTCCTAACGAGTTATATAGACGTTCTTTTCCTCGTCAGGGGCATCAGGAGATGGTGGGGGGCCTAGCGACGCCTCTAGCACATATTGCTTTTGTGCAGCAGTGAGGAGAATCCTCAAATTCATAGCCCAGTTGGTGAAGTTGCTACCATTCGCAGCAAGCTTCTCTTTCTCCATGAACACATTGAAATTAAAAGCAGGTGGTGCCATCTACAACAGAATTTGTAAAATATATTTAGACTAAGATTATGATAGATTGAGTTCAACTAATCCAAATTACTAATGAACTCCCACTCAAAAACAACATCCCTCGTGTCCTTTTGGTGATTACATGAACCAAATCCACTACACCAAGTCCGATCATCACGTGAGTTGGTGTAGCTTCAAAGGCGAGTATCTATATAGGCATCATATCAACTATATGACTCATGCTTAACCTTTCGGTCCGTGTTCCGAGGCCATGTTTGTACATGCTAGGCTCGTCAAGTAAGAACCTTAGTATTCGCGTGTGTAAAACTGTCTTACACCCGTTGTATGAAAGCATAGAGTCGAGAACACCCGATCATCACGTGATGCCTCAAAACACGATCCACAAAACGGTGCATACTTAAGGAAGAACACATTTTATCTTGATATCTAAATGAGGGATCATCTTATAATGCTACCAAAAACGCCGAACTAGCAATATAAGATGCTAACATCTAATGTGTGAAGTGAGGTGATATGGTCCATGCATTTGATCTCTATCATTTGCATCGTGGTATGATCTCTATCATTCCTTTGTGTGTAAGGCCAAGGTCATGGAACTTACACGTTAAGTAAGTTGTAAGAGTATCTATCATACATCTACTTATAATAATACCATATCAAGACACTAGCCCAGCAACGATCTAAACTAGACGCCTCTAATTTATCAATTGCAAGTTTTACGTGGCTTAGGGCTTTCAGAGATAGAACCGGTCCTACCTACGAACATGAACCACAACGAGGATAACCAAGTTATTAGCAACTCGTTGTAAATCAGATATTGACTATAGTAGGAGAGACAGACACCCGCCAGCCACTTATGCAAAACAAGTTGCATGTCAGTCGTAGAACCGGTCTCATGTATGATGACATGTAAGGTTGGTCCGGGCCGCTTCATCCCACTATGCCACCAATATCCAAAGTACATAGAAGATGCAATAACATGATCATCATCGCCCACATATAAACATATTTGTACTACCCGTGCAAAGCACCTACGCATAGATCAGGCTCTGATACCACTATTAGGTCCGCAGCATAGAAAACAAAAAATTTCCTACGATGAGAACTATACGCCAAGATCTATCTACTAGATACAGAGCAACGGGTGGACATACATCCATGGAGAACTTACCCTCGAAGACAACGAGTTTTGTTAACGAGTAGGAACTCGTGGTTGATGTAGTCGTACGCTTGCCGATGTCAAGATCGTGTGGAAGTCCGAGCGCTGCAAATCAGCAGCGCATCCGTCCTCGCACACACGTTCAAGCCACCGGACAACCTCCACCTCCTCGCTCCAGCGAATCAGCGGAAGCAGCAACTCCTTCCAAACGCAAGGCCACCGGGAACATGTATCTCGCTAATCCGAGACCATGGGGGAATATCTAGAGGGGGAGAGAGATCCTTCACGAGGAGGTGTGAGGATGAAGGAGGGAATTGGTGGCCTTTTATAGGAGGAGGGGGTGCCCCCTCTCTCCATGACCGGCGCATGGGGGGTGACCCCTCACCTCCCCCATTCATGTGGTGGTAACCCATCCACATTAAAATGCCTCTTCACATTCCCTTTTAAAGTCTCCACTTTAAATGCATTATATTTCTCCAAATTTAATGCTCTCTCATTTAATAAAACTCTTTTATTTATTTTATTCAGAATTTTGTTAATTACTTTAAGTAACAAACATTCACATAAAACCCCTTGCAACATTTCAATATTACATGCAGAACCACTTTCTGCAATTTCACCCGAAACAATTCCGGTTTCTATCGAAACAATTCCTGTTTCTATCGAAACATTTCCTGCGCTTTGCAAACCTTTTGTCTGGAACATATGTGCTCCTAAATGGTGTCCGACAACCCTTAAGTGTGTCACCCTACGGTTCACGAATAATGCAGACATGATTGAGACTCCTCTTAGATCAATAATCAGAAGCGGGACCTGGAGATCCATACTGACTCCTGCATATTCAACGATGACTTCTATGATCGTGAGAACCTTTAACGTCAGCAATTTAATCCCTTTGTCTCATGATATAATACATGTCCGAGATTCGGTCATCGGTATCCAAATACCTAGTTTGATCTCGTTACCGACATGCACTCTTTTCTCGTTCCCGTGATACAACATTCTAGTGATCACATCACTTGCTTGCAAGCTATCTTAATGTGATATCACCGAGAGGGCCCAGAGTATATCTATCCGTCATCTGGATTGAAAAATTCCACTCTTGATCCATGAGCCTCAACATAACACCTTCGTAGTATTGAACCCATCTTTATAGTCACCCTGTTACGGTGTGACGTTTGATGTTATCAAGATACTCTTCCGGTGTTAGCAATTAACATGATCTCATGGTCTAAGGACTAAGACTACTTTGTATGATGTTATAGCAATATAAACATAATAACTTGATCGTAATGCTCTACTTCGGATGAATGTTCATCACATCATTTCACAAATGCTGTGACCTTGTTATTAACAACATCCAATGTCCATGATCAGGAAACTTTGATCATCTTGTTAATCAACAAGCTAGTCTATAAGAGAGGCATAACTAGGAACCCTTTTTGTTTATTAAACACACATGTATTGATGTTTCCTATCAATACAATTATAGCATGCAAAATAAACATCTATCATATACAATAAATATATAATAACAACTTTATTATTGCCTCTCAGGGAATATTTCCTTCAATACTCCCCTTTTTGTCTCTGGGTTTCCTATGAGATTGTCGCTAACCAAGTATCTCATCTCAAGCATTTATCGATCTCAGGGATCTTGGGTACCTAAAAGTACAAAGATCGAGACAAGATACAAAGAAATAAAGATACAAATCTCTTATTCAAACAATACACAATGTTCCCATAGTTTAGATGCACATAATGGATGTGAGGTTTCAGTCCAACCCATAGTCCGTGAGGACTACTCACTCATAATAATAAGATCAAGGATAGTAAATATTGTGCAAAATACTTAGATTGAAATCAAATATTGTTACAATGGTCATCGAATCACAAGAAGATCTAAAGTACAAAGTAATGGCTATGACTATCGAGGGGATGGATGATGGAGAGGATGAACTATGATGGTGGATCTCCTTTGGTGGTGTTGTGATGTAATATGAGAATGGAGGCCCTCTATGTGGTCTTTGGACCTCGAAATATATAGGTGTCTTCAGAAAAGTTATAGGGTTTGACGAGACGAAGCTGCTGCCACCTTGTACGGGTGGGTCGTACGGGCGGAACTTGCCCCTACCAGTGGTCATTATGGCCTCTAGCGCTTGGAATTGACTCCAGGTTTGATTGGCCGTGTAGACTTCCTCAAAATATTCATTTATGGCTAGATTTCGTCTTAAAAAGCACGATTTCCTGCACAACACATCTCAAAGCAATGGTTTGCATATCGTTGCAATAATTAGTCATTAGTGGCAAAACTAGAGAGTTTTTTGTCAATTGCATGACTAAAAATGAGGTTTAAACGCGGAGAAAGATAGCTATTTTCATAGCCGTCACTCGTCGTCATCGAAGACGACGCGAGTCAGACGCGCCGAAGCGGTACAGGGCCACAGATGGGCCTCGGGTGGGCCGACTCTGGCTGCTGCTGGGCCACGGGAAGGCCAAGGAATAGAGAGAGAGCCCAACAACTAGGTTTTGTTATTTTTTCTTAGAATTATTTTCGTTTTTCTTTTCTCCTATTTTCTATTTGAATTCAAACTCAACTCTATTTTGAATATTTTCAAAATATAACTAGAACTTGAAATCATTTTCCAGAGTCATAAATGAGCCCTGGTTCAGGTCAAGGTCCAAAACATTTTGGGGTTTTAAAATAAAACTATTTTCAGAGAGATTTGAAAGAGAGGATAAAATAGTGCATATAGGGTTTTATTTCCCTATTGATTAGAACAAGATGCAAGCGTGATGCATGTATGCAATGCTCAAATATGTATTTATTTATTACACAAAAGGGTGCTATGTTACAACCGAGTCGGTCAATGACTCTAAAATATGAGCGTCTGTGGTGGATTTCGACGTGTCCATCGAGATAACTCCACTTGGACTTTCGAGTCCGGCTCGCTATCTTCTGCAAATGACCTTGGACAAGTCATGGTCCACCCGGGTCTAGTCATCTGACTCGCTCATTGGACCTCCCCACTTGGGTATTCCCTCGTCACTTTGCAAAATCCCTTCTTGTGTCCACTAGGGTGGAACTAGGCACCAACTTGCTAAACGGAGAGAAAATCAACGAACCTCTTCCTACATTGGGATCCACTTTGAGTGGCAAATATGAGACCTCCAATTTACACACCATCAAACTCTCGCATTCAACACATTAGCCATGTGTTGTCATACATGTATAAATATCGCAATCTTCATCTTATTTCATGAATGTGTTTAGTGTTCAATCTCTTTTATCATCTTGCAAATAGAGAATGATAATCAACTTGTCAAAAAAAAGAATAGACAATAACCCGCACCAGCCTGCTCCTGCTCGTGCCGTCGTCGTTCCCGGTCTCTCCAAACTTGGCCATCAATTTTGCTCAAACCTCCTTGGTGTTTGAAGTATTCTATTTCTATCACTTTGTTGCTTGTCTTGATTACCGTAAGTTGCTGGTGCACATAGGTGAATCTTAGTATATATAGGTTTTGTGATTGACAAAAGAAACGCTAGTTTTATTCCGCCATTATTAAGTCCATCTCGTAAAAGTTTTAAACTGCCTATTCACCCCTCCTCTAGGCAACATTCATGACCTTTCAACAGTGGCTCGACGAAAACGAGGGTGACCCACAACCGCTGCACCCTCCGGAGAATTTACACCACACTCCTAGCGCTCCGAAGCGTGACATACCAAGCACCGCCTCCAAGAAGGAAAGCGACGACAACGACGTTGTTGCCCAGACTGGTCATAGGGTTTCCCCCGATATATTTTGGGAGGTGGGGAAGAGATATATCCGACGCCCTTCAAGAAGGACGGCGACACCCGCAGGCGACGCCACGTCGGTGTCTAGACGAGAAGGATCGTCCCGACCCCTCAAAAAACACACTCTCGGACACTTCGGATTGCTCCACCAAGCTCGTCACCCACCAACACACGCCACCATGGTCTTGCAGTCCACAATTGTTACTAGTATTGTAATGTATACCAATATTCCCTCTGTTCTATAATCCTTGTTGTGGTTTTAATTCAAATTTGAACTAAAAAGACAACAAGAATCCTCCAACGAGGGTGTAAGAAATTAAAATATTCTTCATTCATTTAGATAGTATGGATCACTTCATCGACCACTAATAAAAACGACCAGGGGATTGGGACCTGGAACGTTTCAGTGGCTAAAGAAGCGAGGTGGATAAGAGAACTCTTGGCCAACAGGGAGGACGATGGGACAACGAGGACCGGCTTGATTTAGGCTGCCGACAAACCTGGGTGGCGATGAGCGGCGAAGGAAGGGAGAGACGTGCTGATGATAGAGGTGTGCGTCCAGCTTCTTGGACGGAGTTAAATTTTCTACAGGAATGTGCTGAACACAATGACATTGGAGAAATTTGAGGAATGGAGACATTTAGTTAATTAGGTAATTTTAGTTAGTTTTCTGAGTTGTACACTGTATTTATTTTTCTTTTACTTTCTTGTGATCATAAATGCATTATTTTTGTTGTTGTTGGATAATAAGAAGGAAGAAAGATTGTCATTGGCTCATTGCAACATGTGTATCTTCATTACTTGTAAATAAGAAATTAGTGTGCCATCATCGGCATTGGCTCAGTTGTACACAATACTCATCATCTCTAGCGGCACCTGAGGACCATTTCATAGATTTACAAACATTTTGGAAAGTTGCCTAAGTGATAAGTGATGGCAATGAGAGATGGCATATGTTTAAAAGTGAGATGGAAGTGGAGGGGCAGGGAGAATGATGATGCTTTTGTCTTCTCACAAGGACGCAATAGTTAATAAGATACATGACCACTGTCCGGGAAAAGAAGCATGGAATAGCAATATTCACTAAGATATGAATGCAATTGTCGTGGTGGTGTCACGGCAGATGTCATGGATAGGCTAAAGGTGGGGACTAAATGCACTAGAGGTATCCAGGGAGGGATAGTATGGTGATTCCACACACACGGTTGTTTTGTATTCAATGAGATTCCAAGATTACAAGTGCTCCTTGAGTTGTATTGGAGAGAGGAGGAAGAAGGAGCTCTCTTACTCTCACCACTAGCTAGCTCTCAGAAACTAGGACTCAACAAGTAAAGTCCACTCCAGTAGAGATCAACCCCTTCTACGGAGGCCCTAGCCCTCCTTATATAGGGGTAGCCAGGTCTCCAATTAGGGCATACGTGGAGGCATATTCCAAGGAATATGCATCTTCCCAAAATAGAAAACCGCCGGATCACTTTTCCCCAACGTAAGCCATGCAGAGACTACGTGAGCCTCTGCGGCGCCTGCGTCATCCGACATAGGCATCGTCACCCCTGTCGGCCACGTCTCGGTGGTCCTGGCCTATGTCCGCTTCGCTCACGCTCTACGTACAGTGGCCACCTTTTGACCAGCGAGATATCTTCCTTCTCTTGCAAGCCTGATATAACCCGGATCATGCCTGGTTAATCCGGCCTCACTTGTACCTGCATACAAGTTAGATATATCCTGCCGACATATGATATAAGTCGGCTGAGACTTAGTTAGGTGGACATTCCCTGGTCCGGATTACTCCGTGATTCGGCCTGCCTTGAGGTGACTCGGCCAGCACTTGCTTTGACCTTGCCGTACCTCAGCTGACTCGGCCTTTATACCCCGGCGTGACCCTACCCGGGGTATCCCCCAAGATTAGTCCCCGAAGCTAGTGCGATTTTAGCTGCCTTAGCTGCTAAGGCCACAACAGGTTCAATTTTACTGAGCCTCTTGCTCCTTTTCCGAATTACCTCCTATCTCGGATTCCATAGGTTTACTTTCCCTTGGCACATTCTGAGCTTTCACTCGCTGGCTGGGTCACCTCATACTCATCCAAGTCAATCTTCCTTCTCTTGTACGCTTCCCCACGTGGAGGGTAATCATTACTTTGCCTCATTTTAAGGGCCTGCGCCAGTAACCGCCGCAGTTATTGTCAGAAATTACTGTTGCGCACGTCACATCGTGTCTGTCTCCTCGTTAACTATATCACCACGTCACGTCGTGGGATCTCCTGCGCCCTGTGGCCCTTCCTGTGGCTCGTTTCTGATTGGTTGATCCGAGTCATACACGGCCACACCGTTTGGCCCGTCCGCACAGCGCGATCCCACTACCCCTCTGGGGCGTGGTTAAATAGGGTAGGGGTGCGCCCCTTGGGTCTTTTCCCCACCTTAGCGCCCCTTTGCCTCTTCTTCTTCCTCTTCCTCTTTAGCGACAGCGCCGCCACCTGTTGTCTACGCACTTCTATTCTTGTAGACAGTTGTTGGGCCTCCAAGTGCAGAGGTTTGTAGAACAGCAGCAATTTTTCCCTTAAGTGGATCACCCAAGGTTTATCAAACTCAGGGAGGAAGTGGTCAAAGGTATTCCCTCTCAAGCAACCCTGCAATCAAGATACAAGAAGTCTCTTGTGTCCCCAATACACCCAATACACTTGTCAGGTGTATAGGTGCACTAGTTCGGCGAAGAGATAGTGAAATACAAGTGGTATGGATAATTATAAGTGGTAACGGTGATAGAAAATAGCTCGATGGCGTGTGGTTGACATGGGAAAAGACTAAAGGCAAACTGAAATAAAGATGGAAGCAAGCAAACATTTAACAGATCTAGTAGCAAACGGTGTATCAATGCTAAGAAACAAGGCCTAGGGATCATAATTTCACTAGTGAACACTCTCTCATATAAATATCTTTTCTTTATGATACTACTCTTAACTACTCTCCGGTTGGACACCATAATCGATGGTAGGGCTCTAACAGCACACCTCAAAGTAAGCCTTTCCCATCTAGAAAACCCCACACTGTCACCTTGAGTACTAGATGAGTCCAACAAACACCACAATTTCATAAAGACATCCAACTCCAAATATAACTCATAACAAGTATTTGTAATCTCTAGCCTAAGTGCCACCATGGTGAGCACGCTGTCACTTTCACACACATAGGGAGAGCAGAGATCTATTAAAGCACTTGAGTAGCAAGGTAGATCTATAGATTACAAAGCTCATGATCACAATATGATCATGCATAGAGAGAGATGAACACATAGCTACCGGTAGAACCCTTAGCCTCGAGAGAGAACTACTCCCTCCTCATCATGAGAATCATCAACGGTGATGGAGATGGTGGTGGAGATCGATGGAGATGGCTCCGGGGGCACTTCCCCGTCCCGGCAGGGTGCCGGAACAGAGACTTTCTGTCCCCCGAATCTCCCCTTCGGTGGCGGTGGCGCAACGAAACTTTTCGTGGATTTCTGGTTGATGATTTAGGGTTTGGTATCGGGAGGCTCTTATAGGCGAAGGAGGCAAGGTCGGTGGAGTGCCAGGGGGCCCACACCACCTAGTGGCGCTGGTAGGGCTAGCCCGCGCCTGGGGGGTGTGGCCAGGCCCTGGCCCTCCTCCGTCTCGTATTCTGGCTCCGTGATTCTTCCGGTAAAATAGGAACTTTGGCTTTTGTCCCGTCCAGTTCCGAGAATATTGATTTTCTGACTTTCCTGGAACCAAAAACAGCAGAAAACAGGCAACTGGCACGGTGGCATCTTGTTAATAGGTTAGTCCAACAAATCAAATGAAAAGTACTCCAAAGTTGGAACAAAACATAAAAAAGTAGATAAAACCAAGCATGGAACATCAAAAATTATAGATACATTTGCAATGTATCAACATCCCTAAGCTTAAAGTGAACAAACTATGGTGTACATGCTTGACGAAGTATAAGTCAGAAATCTCATGTCCCTTGTATACGAGGGACGCTCCTCATGCTACTCAAGTTTACTCACCGGTAAGTTCTTGTCATCGTAAGTACATGTGTATCATAGAGAACCGCCAACGGGGTACCCCTTGCCCGATGACGGAAGAATCCCCATATCAAAATGACAAGGCAAGCAGACAACGAGCATCTCAGCAATCTTCTTATTTACCATGGGAATATGGTGCTTTTTTCTTTCTTTCCTATTTTCATAATCTTTTTTTTCTTTTCTCTTTTTTTCTCAATATAGGACTCTTTTTTTATAAGAAGAATGCTTCATAGACAGCTCATTATGGTTACGCTGCAGGTTTCCACCATGTCAGCATGGATTAGACCAACGGCCCAGGCGTTTCTCTAACACATATACATAACTCCATGGACTTACAAGCTCCCCTTTCATTTCACACCGACGACATCCATATACAAAAGAGCATGATATCAACTAGGTACAAGTACCAAGTGCAATGTTGAAAGCGTTCCCCATGAAATCATGGTTCTGCTAATTCCCAACAAATAAGTGCAAGCATATATAACATAGAAGACACAGTGGTTCAAGTTTATTAAGGGAAAGAAAAGTAAAGTGTGCCATCAAGTTCGTGAGAGCTTTAATCACTAGTTTTCTCATAACAAGTTTAATTTGGAAGGTAAACAAAAACATGAATATACTTGGAATAGCATAAGCTAGTAGGTAGGTATGGTGGACTCTTTGGAATGACTTGGTTTAGGGAGTTGGATGCATGAGTGGAACTCATACTTGGTTGTGGAGGCTATCAAAAGAATGGGAGCAACAAACTAAGAGAGAAATAATGGCCATAATCATGAAGAGCGACAAAACATCATTGATCAAAGCATAAAGTGATACTGTAAGTTGAAAACTAAAGGATCATAAAGGCTATGGTGACTTGAGATAGTCATAACATGGTGTGAGCATGCGCCAAGTCAACCCAACTAAAACATCAAAGGATAATACCACTATACTATACTTTAATATGCTAAAACAACGCATGATCCATCCAAAGCACATTAAGCAATCTCAATTGTTTATAACACGTCATGCTACAACAAAGAATACTAAGCATAAAGCCAAATCAATATCAAGCATGGCATAACAAAGCATAGGCCACAGTCAAAAACAAGCTCTCTTTACCACTTAAGCACTTTCCTACTCTTTTCCAATCCAAACCACACTATTTGAAAACCAATGTATAAAAGAGGAGGTCCAACCAATTTATTCAGAAAACTAAGCAAACCAAAGCAAAAGAAAAACCAAAACAAAAACGAAAAAGAAGACGCTCCAAGAAAAACACAATTGTGCATAAAACGATAAAAATGAAGCGTTTGGAAGAAACCTGGGGTTTTTATTGATGAAGAAGGGGATGCCTTGGGCATCCCCAAGCTTTGACGCTTATACTTCTTGGATATTTCTTGGGGTGACACGCGTGGCATCCCCAAGATTAAGCTTTAGTTCATCCTTCATCTCATTACTCATTCCTTTCATACACCTGAAATTTTTCCTTTATACAAAACTTCACACAATCTTTATTAGCAACATTAGTGCACTCAAGATAATAAGTCTTAAGGTTCAGTTCTAACACCAATAAACTTCCATTAGAACATTATCTACTGTAGCACTTCCCTCAAAAAGCTCAATTCCGCAAAAGAACTCAAGGAGGAACCAACAAGAAGCAAATGCAGAAAATAGCAAAAATCTGTCAAAACAGACCAGCAGGTAAAGACGATTTTTTTCGAACACCTTATGTTGCTCAAATCAAAACGTGTTGAACTAACAAAAGTTAGATAACAACATGGTTCAGAACCACAAACAATTATAGCTCAATCCGACATACAGAGCTCTCTCACGAATTTTTACGGTGAAGCATAAAAATTTGTTTCGGGACAGCAACTTTCCCAATCATTACTTCACTCTCATTAGAGGTTACTCTTGGCACAAAAAGCAAATAAAAAGGATAAGGAGAGGTTATTACAGAGGTAATAACTTCCAAGACTCATCTAAAACTCTTGGGTTATCTCCCAACAAGTACTTTTTTATTTAACGCCTTTAAGTTAGGCATGATAGTTTGAGAAGATGCTCACATAGAAAATATGAATTAAAGTAAAAGAGAGCATCAAGAAGCAAATTCAAAACATATTAAGTCTAACCCACTTTCTATGCATAGGAATCTTGTAAATAAACAAGTCATGAAAGCACAAAGCAACAAGCATAGGAAAGCAAAACAAGAGCAGCTTCAAGTCTTTCAACATAAAGAGGGGAAACTTAATATTGTTGAGACACATAGAACCATGTTTCCCTCTCTCATAATAACTTTTAGTAGCATCATGAATAAAATTAACAATATAACTATCACATAAAACATTCTTATCATGAGCCACATGCATAAAATAATTAATACTCCCCACATAAACATAGTCATTCTTGTTAATTGTAGTGGGAGCAAATTCAACAAAATAGCTATCATTATTATTTTCATCACCATAATCATCAAATATAGGAGGCATATTATAATCATAATTAATTTCCTCCTGAATAGTAGGTGGACTGAAAATATCATATTCATCATTGCAATCATCATAAATTGGAGGTATAGTATCTTCATAAGCAATAGAATAGTTATCTTCCAAAGTGTGTTCATTTGTAAACATATCATCATTGGAAGGATCATGGATAGCACTAATAGTATAGCAATTATTAATATCATCATTTTCAGAATTGGTACCAAAGAGATTTTCAATATCAAAAGAAGTGTGCTTTTCCCAATCATGATCACTACTATAGGTAACAGGCATAGGAACATCATCGAGTTTAGACTCATCAAAAACTATAATAGGAGCTACATGCTTAGGGGAAAATACCGTTTCCTCCCTCCTTTTACTCCTCCTTTTCTTCTTTATCTTCTTCTCTTTAGGAGGGAGAGGCTTGAAAGGAAGCTTCTCCATATACCCTGGTTCATTGTTAGAGACAATAGAAGAAACTTTGGAGGATTCCTTCTTTTCATTAATAAGATCAAAACACATATTAGTCCTATCATATTTTGGTAAAATCTCATCTTCTATAATATTTTTGTATGTAAGTATTTGTGTGACAATTATCAACACAATAAAGATGACAACCATGTAGGACACTATTCATATCAAAAGCACCCATATCTACCAAAGAGGTTTTTCTTGATAACTCTTCACACCCCAAAAATAATGTAAGTTCATCATGCTGATTAGGAGTGATCATGTCTTCACAATACAAACTTGCAGTACTCATTGGATTAGAAGGGCTATTATTATGGCCTGAGCATTGGAAATTGAAATGACCCACTTCAAAGCAAAGTTCACAAATAAAAGGATAGAGGGCACAAACTTTTTTACCAAGATCATTTAGAGCCCTATACCACATTCTAGTTTTTTCATTCCTGTGGGTGATACAATATTCTTCTTCAACTTGGTTACTCTCACAAGGTCTATGTATCCCACAAAAATTAACATGCTTATAAGAAATAGTGCTTTCAGAGGTTTGAGCATGTTTATTGCTATCATTAACAACAATTTCATTTTCCATGCAAGTGTCTTTAAAAGGCTCATGATACATGTCCCACTTTTCTTTAGGAGCATTAATATGAGAAGCAAAGGTTTTAAAACTATCAATAAGAATTTGAGGATCAAGACCATATTTAGCACTAAGCTCTTGAAAATCAGCAGTTTCAGCAAAAGACTTAATGCAATCATACTCATAGTTTATACCTGGTTCTTTACGTTTGTTGTTATCCCAATCTTCGGTATTGCTTTGAATTGTTTTAAGAAGATCCCACTTAGCTTTGACCTCCTTACTTGTGAAGGATCCCTCTAAACAAGTATCTAGATAGTCCTTGTAATGTCCTGAAAGCCTTGCATAGAAATTATTAATAACAATATTACGGGGGAGCTCATGAATGGGACATTTGAGCATTAGTGACTTCAATCTCCCCCATGCTTGGGCGATACTTTCTCCATCATGAGGATGAAAATTATAAATGTAATTCCTATCTTTATGAATTTCA
This sequence comes from Avena eriantha, assembly GCA_910589775.1. Lineage (NCBI taxonomy): Eukaryota > Viridiplantae > Streptophyta > Magnoliopsida > Poales > Poaceae > Avena > Avena eriantha. Next base: position 134,447,981 of record OU342742.1, read on the forward strand.
TGAGGAGGATAAAATTTAGAGTAAAAGAGAGATTCAAGTTCCTTCCACTCCAAATGATGAGGATCATCTAGTAGCTCATACCACTCCCTTGCTTTGCCCTTAAGTGAAACAGAGAATAACTTCTTCTTGACGTGATCTGTTGTAATACCTGCACACTTGAACAACCCGCATAATTCGTGTATAAAGAGCAAATGGTCACCGGGATGGACAGTTCCATCACCAAAATAGTAGTTATCGGTAACACGATCAATAATTTTTATAGGTATTTTAAAAGGGATGATTTCAGTATGTGGATTTAAAATATCACAAGTATCATTAGAATTACCACATATGGGGGATAAAGTATCATCAGAGCAAATTTTCTTCCTTAAAACTGGGGAACTAAAGAGATCATTTTCATAAGAACCAACTTCCCCAAGCTTAGACGTTTCCATAGCATTAGTAACAAAGGTGTTCAAAAGATTCATACTAATAACATTGCTATTAGCATGCAAAGAAAGTTCCATGGGTTTTTTAATTTTCTTTTTAGATGATTCAAGTTCTAACTTAGGAAAAATACTAAAAAGCTCTCTAATTTTGTTGTTGTTTTCCATTAAGCCTAACTAGTGAAAACAAGAAACAAAAAGACAAAATTGCAGAATCTAAAGGAAATAACTTCGAGCACTCACACCGGAGGATGTGAGTACCTTTTACATTACCTCCCCGGCAACGGCGCCAGAAAATATCTTGATGTCTACGCACTTATATTCTTGTAGACAGTTGTTGGGCCTCCAAGTGCAGAGGTTTGTAGAATAGCAGCAAGTTTTCCCTTAAGTGGATCACCCAAGGTTTATCGAACTCAAGGAGGAAGTGGTCAAAGGTATTCCCTCTCAAGCAACCCTGCAATCAAGATACAAGAAGTCTCTTGTGTCCCTAACACACCCAATACACTTGTCAGGTGTATAGGTGCACTAGTTCGGCGAAGAGATAGTGAAATACAAGTGGTATGGATAATTATAAGTGGTAACGGTGATAGAAAATAGCTCGATGGCGTGTGGTTGACATGGGAAAAGACTAAAGGCAAACTGAAATAAAGATGGAAGCAAGCAAACATTTAACAGATCTAGTAGCAAACGGTGTATCAATGCTAAGAAACAAGGCCTAGGGATCATACTTTCACTAGTGAACACTCTCTCATATAAATATCTTTTCTTTATGATACTACTCTTAACTACTCTCCGGTTGGACACCCTAATCGATGGTAGGGCTATAACAGCACACCTGAAAGTAAGCCTTTCCCATCTAGAAAACCCCACACTGTCACCTTGAGTACTAGATGAGTCCAACAATCACTACAATTTCATAAAGACATCCAACTCCAAATATAACTCATAACAAGTATTTGTAATCTCTAGCCTAAGTGCCACCATGGTGAGCACGCTGTCACTTTCACACACATGGGGAGAGTAGAGATCTATTAAAGCACTTGAGTAGCAAGGTAGATCTATAGATTACAAAGCTCATGATCACAATATGATCATGCATAGAGAGAGAGAGATGAACACATAGCTACCAGTAGAACCCTTAGCCTCGAGAGAGAACTACTCCCTCCTCATCAAGGGAATCAACAACGGTGATGGAGATGGTGGTGGAGATCGATGGAGATGGCTCCGGGGGCACTTCCCCGTCCTGGCAGGGTGCCAGAACAGAGACTTTCTGTCCCCCGAATCTCCCCCTCGGTGGCGGTGGCGCAGCGGAACTTTTCGTGGATTTCTGGTTGACGATTTCGGATTTTGGTATCGGGAGGCACTTATAGGCGAAGGAGGCAAGGTCGGTGGAGTGCCAGGGGGCCCACACCACCTGGTGGCGCTGGTAGGGCTAGCCCACTCCTGGGGGGGTGTGGCCAGGCCCTCCTCCGTCTCGTATTCTGGCTCCGTGAGTCTTCCGGTAAAATAGGAACTTTCGCTTTTGTCCCGTCCAATTCCGAGAATATTGATTTTCTGACTTTCCTGGAACCAAAAACAGTAGAAAACAGGCAGCTGGCACTGTGGCATCTTGTTAATAGGTTAGTCCAAGAAATCAAATGAAAAGTACTCCAAAGTTGGAACAAAACATAAGAAAGTAGATAAAACCAAGCATGGAACATCAAAAATTATAGATACATTTGCATTGTATCACCGCCACCGCGGCACTTGCTTAGCCGCGTTGCTGCTGCACAGTCCCTCGCGCGCCAGCATCGCCGCCCCTCCCGCGCATCTCCTCCGCCACGGGTCCGCGTCAGTCTAGGCCACTGCCCCCACCGCCGTTAGGGCCAGTGAGGACAGTGATTTAGAGATGACAGAGGAGGAACTTGCCGTCGCGGAGCAGGAAATGGAGGAGGAAGCGGGGAATGCCGACCGCGGCGCTTGGGCTGGGTCCTAGGTTTTCTAGGACGGCCTCGATTAGTTGTACCGCACCCGGCGTATCCCGGAGGGCGTCATCGCCCGCCTCGCTGCCGAGGAACTTGCTCCCTCTCCCAATCCGGGTGAGTTTGTAGTATTCCTCTCCCACTTCCAACGTGGGTTCGGTCTCCCTGTGACGAGGGTTTAACTCATCAATGCCCATTGTTATGGACTTGGGTTTTGGAGAAGGAGGGAGCGCTGGAGACATCTATCGGCTAGCAAACAAGCACACAGGGGACAAAGATTTACCCAGGTTCAGGCCTCGTAGAGGTCCCTACTCCTGCTTGTCTGCTCGTGGAATTATTGAAGGAATCGAATGTTACAATGGTGCGTAGATGCAATCTGGCGAGGGTTGTGGAAACTAGGGTTGCATGTGTCCTCCTCGCCGCCCCCTCCTAGCCTTTATATAGATAGGCTAGGTCTCGGGTAGCAGGTCGAGTCGGTTACAAGTTAGGGTTTTTCCCCTTCAAACTTTCTATCTTTAACTTCTTCTTGTTCTTCAAGCAATCGAGAGTCCGTAGGCTACTCGAGTCCCTTGTTTGGGCCTTGGCGACACCATGGGCCTGTACGTATTTGGACCATATATACCAAGCTCTAGTACCTGTAGGGTATACCCATGTCAGTAGCCCCCGAGTGTCTAGTGGAATCGCAGATTCGACTGGGGACTTTTTGAAGTCTTCGAGTGCCTGAACGAGTGCATTTCGACTGCTTTTATTTGTGTCATAGGGATTGTTGATATATGTGCCTGATATAACCGAAGTATCGGTATCAGTTAACCACCTTAGGGTGAAACACCACAATCTTCTCGAACTCGAGTCCCCGGACTCGAATCCGGAAAAGTGCTGGTGTAATTCGACTCAGGCCGTGGAGGTCTTACAAGAGTCGAATTCCAGTTATATGGGTGTGAGCACTCGACGCGTCCGTCAAGGCATGTTCATCGTACCTGTAGGCACGGATACATTTCTGGTAGTGCGCAGCTAAATGCGTTGCCAGGCATTATTCAGGTCTTACCTTCACGTTGTAAGCGCGGCATCCGAATTTTATCATCGCGGAGACGATTCGGGTGACCCAGGAGACGCAGTCTCTTTGTAGGGAAAATTATGAGGCAGTGTCGCCATGAGCTTCGAGTGCGGATGTTATCAACACACAGTTTTCTGTATAAATAATCATAGGGTGCGCGACCAGCGCTCCCTATGGGAGTAGCCCCCGAGTGCTTGGTTGAGTCGAAGACTCAGGCAGGGACTAAATAACTTTTGCGACTGCTGTCGTCTTTTGGTTTCTTGTTTTAGTCGAAATTTTCCAGCGCTTCCTATGGGAGTAACCCATGTCCATAATCGAATCGTATTTCGAATGGCCTGGGTTTGCTTCTGATTACCCTTGTTCCTGCAAAAAAGAAAAGAAAAATCGTAGGGTGCGTGGCCAGCGCTCCCTATGGGAGTAGCCCCCGGGTGCTTGGTGGAGTCGAAGACTCCAGCAAGGACTAAAGTAGTCGAAGTTTTTCGCTGCGTAGATTTGATGACGTCAGTGCTGACGCTTGTATGACCTCAGTTGCCCGCGTGAGCGAGTTTGACGGGACGTGACGAGCAGTGGGTCCCACTTTCTGACTTTGATTTGACTGGGCATGCGTAATCTTTATTTTAACTGCGCCTCCTCGATTTCCGTGCGTAATGGGAGTAGTGGAGGGACGGTTCGCGCTTCCCCTTCTCCACGTGTCCAACACGATGTGTGCCACGCGTCCGGTAGGGTTTTTTTGAGCCGTTGGATTGCATCTTCCAGGGGTTAAGTAGCGGCGCTATGACGGTAATTTTCCCATCTATTCTCATTCATCCTTGCTGCCATCGCCATTCCTGTTGCTCTCTGTTTCCTTGCGCTCTTTCTTGTTGCGGTGCTGGACCAGCTCCGTATCTTCCCCAGCTACTTCCTCCGTTCTCACCGCCGTCGTGCAATGGGGAAGAAGAAGGGAGGCGCTGCTGCTGATTCCACGGCCACCGTTGCCACGACGAAGAAGAAGGGCGGCTCCACCGCTGCGGGCACTAGCACTGCCGCCGGCGGGAAGAAGAAGGTCGCGGGCACCCGCGTCACGAATGGTGCTTGGCGCCCTTCCATCATCAAGGCGTCTGATCTCCGTCTTATTCGCCAAGACGGAGTGCTGTCTGCGGCAGTTGCTGATGCGCGCGTCCCTAGTGGTGAGACCATTCCTGCTCCTCCCGCTGGTTTTTCGAGTGATGTTTCTTGCATTCATCATTCGCGGTCTTTCCTTGCCTCTTCACCCCTTTTTAGGGGTCTTCTTTGTTTCTACGGGCTCGAGCTCCATCAGCTGTCCCCAAATTCCATCCTCCACATCTCTTGCTTCATTACTCTTTGCGAGTGCTGGCTCGGAATCGAGCCACACTTCGGCCTTTTCAAACGCATCTTCAAATTGAAGCGACAGTCTGCATCTGGCTCTTTAGTTTACGACGTAGGTGGTTGCGGAATCCACGTCGACCCATCCACCACCTACTTCGACATCAAGCTCACGAAGTCCATCCAAGGGTGGAGGGACAAATGGTTCTACGTTCGTGATCAGAAGGCCAAAGATGAGCACTTTGTACTCATGCCCTTTGATCCCACGACACCGTGCAAGAAGATGTGTTCCTGGAAGAACGTAATTATGCCTAGCGAACTCGCGGAGACAGACGTGCTGTATCAACGCGTCTGCAACCTTGAGAGTCGCATTGGCAAAGAGGAGGGAGGTTGCGCTCTCATCCGAACTTGGCTGCGTCGTCACGTCCAGCCCCTGCAGGCCAGAGTCCACCCAATGTTTCAATGGGCTGGCGCTGATGATGCCACTCGCGTGTCTGCCGATGGCATGTCCGCGAGTGAGGTGGACAAGAGGGTTTGACTGGTCACGAAGTACACTGGCAAGGATGTGCTTCCTAGTGAGCCAGTTGTTCCTCCCTTTGATGCTTCGAATCCTCCTCCTGATTTATAGTTGTGCTACGTAGTAGCTTATTTTGTCGATTGATTTTCTGTTGCTTACTTGATTTTTGCTGATTTTTGTTGTCTGTATGCAGGATTGGGCGGCGTCGCCTTGTATGCCTCCTCTCCCTGAGGGGGTTATTCCTCGCGAAGCCTTGGAAGAGGATGAGTCTGAGTCGACTATCCCTTCTGATGTGGAGGAGGAAGCCCCCGAGTCCGAGAGTCCGGACACTCGCAAGTGTTCGCACAGTGAGGATTCTGACGCATCGTCTCCTTTGACTCTAGAAGGTACGGTCGTTGGCGCGGAGTCACCAATTCCTGCCGTCCCTGTGAGGGCTGTGGCACCGTCTTCTCGCAAGAAGATGCAATTGCCTAAGGAGTCTTCGTCGGAGTCGGCGGAGGCCACGTTTGATTTTGACAAGTTTGACTGGTAAGTTTTCGAGTTCATTTGTTCTTCTCTGTTTTCTTCTTGTTCGCTTGCCCTGGAGTTTGCCCTTTCTCAAGGTGGATTTTGTCTTGTAGTCAAGAGGCGTCGTCATCTTCTGGCGACGTCGAATTTTTGAAGGAGTCTGGAGTCGCGACCTCAATGGCCAAGAAAGAGGTCGAGCGCGCTCCTTCCCCTCCAATGGCAGCCCACTCCGGGCACAATTCTACCAGCTCCTCACGCAGGGGAGCATCAAATGGTTGCTTGGATGACGGTACAGCAAACATCTTCGGAGTCATTGGAGGACCATGTAAGTATAGCTTTTCTTCTTTTTAGTGTTGCAGTCGACGTTATCTGGTGCCTCCGCTGATTCCTTGTTTGTGTGACAGCTCCTTGTAAAGGAAGTGGCACACTTGGCAGAGCAAGTGATGGCGATGGGCCGCCAGCATGCAATGCTGGAGACGCGTCACCGCGTGGTTGAAAGTGAGTGTTCTACACTTATTCTTCTTCGTATTCTCTTTTTGGTGTAGTCGGCTGCTAATCAACTTTTGATTGCGGTGTAGCTGAACATAACGCCTTATTGCATAACGTCGCCACCTTGGAGAAGACACTTGCCGTGGCTGTGAAGGGTCGCGATGAGGCAATCGCAGCGCGTGACGAGGCACAGAAGCGTGAAGAGGATCTGCATGCTTCCTTTGCGGCCAGGGAAAATTTGTTCGAAGGACAACTGTTCTCAATTGCCAAGGCTCTCTCAGGTACCTTTGCTTGTCGATATTGTTGTCCTTTTCTGCATCTAGTGGTTTTGCTGGTGGCGCTGAAGTTTTGATCCATGTGTGGGTTCATATACAGATGCTGGCGATTTGAGCTTTGACCCGTAGGCTCTTCGTCGTGATGACGCTCTGGCAGGTGCGGTGTCTGCAGCCGAGGACCATAGCGCTGCCATCCAAGATACACTTTCCAAGGCCAAGGTCACCCTCAGTCGCCTCCGGGAGGAGTTGATGCCGAAGGCTGAGCTGGTCGATAATATGGACGAGCTGGTGGAGTCACTCGCCGGAGGTGTGCCTTCCACCTACAAGAACTCCCTCCGCGTGGCTGGCGCGTCCATGTCACTCGCCATGGTGCAAGCCCATGGAGTCGAGATCGATCCTTCCGCGGTGTCGAAGGCGATGCCTATTGGCGCGGATGGTCAGCAGGTAGTCTTCGCTCCTTTCGCGACTGCCTGTGGCAAATATGGACATCATTTGATAAATACTGTTGCGAAGTACTCAGAGGAGCTCCAACGAGCCAAGAAGGCGGCAAAAGCTTCAGCCTCAGGGGCCGGCGGAAAGTCAGTGGCGTCTGACACTACCACGGACTTGATGAAGCCCCTGAAGCCGTCGAAGTCGAAGAAGCCAGCTGCTACGTAGTTAGCTTTTGTAATAGTTGCTTAATTGTCCTTTTGTTTAAGAACATGCTTGTTGGCGAGTGTATCTGTTGATACTTATGTTGGTCTTGAATGCATCTGTTCCTTTTGTCTTTGTGTTGATTTGGTCGTCTTATTTGGTTCTATCTTGACTTGTGGTAGGGTACATCAAGTGATCCTAGGAGGGGAACCCAGGACTCGCCATCTCTTGATGATACCATGGCGCCGCCGCGCTCCAGGGTAGAGGAGCTATCCTTGCTTTCGCGACTTCATGATCGTGTGAAGTAGCTGGAGCGCGAGTTGCCCGTGCTCCGCGGTAGCGCAGACGTGTGGAAGTTGAAGGCGGAAAAGGCCGCCGCCCGTGAGCGATATCTGATTGGCGAGATGACGTAGCTGGGCGACCAGTTCAAGTGTTAGTTTGCTTATTCTCATCTTTTCCTTTGTAGTCACTCGCAGTGGTACGTTGTACTCATGCTATTGGTGCTGCTTCGTGTAGTTGTTAGCGTGCGCCATCCGCAGGAGGAGAAGGATAGAATTGCCATTCACCTGCTGAACGTTGGTCTCACCCAGGAGCAACTTCAAGAGAGTGGATACTTCTGGGTAGATCATGATCGTGCGACTGCGCTGGCGACCCTGCAGGATCGTGCATCACGGGTGCTGCTCTTTCTGAAGAAGTCGCAGTCGTGCTTGAAGAACATTTATCGGGCGATGTTCCCGCTGGATGACACGCCATCAAGCCTGTTGGCTCTCCTTGTGTAACACCCTCGAATCAACCCTATGCAAGTTTTAGCCCTTTCCGCCAAACCCGCATAGAAACGATTCAAGGACGCCCACCAGGCACTTTCGTGCGGGTGGAAAACGAAGTAATACCATTACACAACAGTCCTCGATGGGACCCACAGAACAGATATATATATGTACAACACGACTCCACGAGTCAAGAATACAGATATACAATACAAAGATCCAAATCACCTTGAAATCGATAGTGCGTCCGACTACGGACAAGATGCAAATGGGGCTAAGAGCCCTGAAGAATAACCAATGGCGTCCATAACCCTGCCCAGGCCAAGCCGGAAGGGTAACCCTGCTAACGATGTCGATCTCAAACCTGCTAAAACAAAAGGGGTGCCGACAAAGGGGCAAAGGAAAAAGAGGAGCGTCAGTACTGAGGCCAGTACACGGCGAGGCTAGAATTCGGCGGCTCTCGCCTACATAGGTATGGTGGGCTGAAGCGACAGCGCAGCGGCACTAAACAACCTATAGAGACTCGGTATCACTGGTGGCTATTAGAGAGGGGTGAGAAAGACCTATTCGGATCCAACCTGAAGCTAACACCAAACAAACCCATCCTTGTATTTCCCCCTCGAGACCAAACGAGGAAGTCGGACCAAGGAACTCACACAGTTGGCAGTTTTGTTCATTCCATTATAATTGAAGCACTTACTAGTCAGATATAGATAGAGTGGGTCGTCCTGATAGCATAAGTAGTGGGCATTTTTAATCACCATTCCATTGTAGTTGGGACATTTACTAGTCAGATATAATTGTCCTGAGGAATCCCAAAACCCAGCAATTGTTGGCACTTTTATCACATTCCATTGGAGTTGCAATACTTACTAGGCAGGTATAGTATGTCACAAAACAACCCAGATCCACCAGTTGTTGGCATTTTTAATATCCATTCTGTTATAGTTGCATCTGATTACTAGTCATATATGAAGTCAAATTTATAGCACTACTTTAGTTATGCTTGTCTATGATCGAGATATTGTGCTCCAAGTCATCCATAACCGCGGACACGGCTTTCAGAAAGTTTTACCCTGCAGGGGTGCACAAATAGCAACACACACTCGATCAACCTCGGAAAAACCAACTCAAAACCCAACGAGGCATTCACGACAAAGCAATCACAGGATTCATAAATATTTCAGGGGGCCACCCCACTAAGCTACCCGCAACAAAGTTGGCCGGCTCCGGAATGGACCCAGGGTTTGCGTCAATGGCTGTAAACGACTGGGAACCCGAAAGTGTGACTGGGCTTGTCGATACCGTGAAAACACTCCGCATCCAAAACGGTACAGGTGCTCCACGCACAATCTTAAATAAAGCAGTAACATGGCATAAGTACAGGATAGTAATAAAACCCCAAACTAGTTTGTGTCCCCAAGAAATAGAAATGAATCAAGCTCTGGCTCAGGAGGGTCCACGGCCTCCAGGATGTGGATAGTGCGAAAAATCAAGGAACAGGTATCAAGTACTCGGGGTCCTACGGGACACAAGTGAGCGTGGAAGAACCAAATAACATCTATTGCCCACTGATGCCTCTGCATTAGTTATATCTAGCATTTTAATAGTTGTATTTAAAGACATGATCATCTCCACCAGTAAGCATCTCCACCAATAACCATCTGCCAGCATAACAACATCTGTGGTACTCGACGACACGAGATCGCACCTGAGCAAGCAACTACGACTTGCAAGGCCAGCTATCTACCAAACACAGGTAATAGGAGGTGTCCAAGGCAATATAGAGGCTGCACGGGATATAACTGGTGCACGGAAACTAAAGCATCGCGACACGGATAGCAATAGATCAATAGGAGGAAATAAAGACTATAAATGCAAAATAGGTAGAAGGGGGAGAGATGCTCGCCTGGGAAACACTGCCGAAGGTTCATATCTAGAGAACTTGTCGGTACTCGCATCCACTCATCGGCCTAATCCACGAAGAAGCAAACACTAGAAGAAACACCGGATGCAATACTTAATGCTACGGCAGAAGAAACAGCATGTTTATGATATGCATGCGAGATGAACAATTTAATATGCGGTAGGTTTTATATATAGCATTTATAAAATAGGGGCTCGGGAAAGGTTCACACATCTGGGTTCGGAAGATCTTGAGTTCCGGGGGTCCGGGGTTCGACAGGGTTCGACGGGGATCGGTTCAATGGAATCGGTCTCGGACAACGGAAGGAGAGCTTGGTGTACCGGGAAGAAGGACTTGGTTCGGCGTCGGCGGCTCATCGGATTCGCCCCAGTCGGTGTCGACCTTGTCATCGCGAAGATCTTGTCGGGTCCGCGTATCGGGTCGGTCTTGGCGTTCGGGGTGAAGTACTTGGCATTCCGGTGGCGATCTTGGTTGTCTTCGGATCCGGGAATCTTCGAAATCTGTGAGGTAGGTCTTGTCGCACGGTGTCCGGGTAGACGAACTTGGCAGGTCGGGACGATCTTGTCGCACCGGCATTAATGCTTCCGGGAAGGAGAACTTGTTGTCCAGGGTCTCGACGTCCTCGAATTCCGATCGGAGATCTTGGTGGTCTTCGGGTTCGTGTAGCAGATCTCAGCATGGCTTGACGGTTCCATGTAGGAGATCTCCGGGTGCCGTGGCGGAGTGCTCGGGGTTTCGAGGTAGATCTCGGCGAGGGTTTTGTCGACGAGAAGATCTTGCACAGGCCTCCGGTTTGGTACACGCACCAAAACGGCATTCACATCATACATACTTCGCAGCAGCAGCAACATGATTACCAAAGTAGATGAGCATACACGCACATGTCTTGGTACTGGTCACACACCAACAACACATCCTCGAGACGGCCGGGTGCACGCTCAGGAGCAGCGAAGGGGAGACATCGCGACGGCGGTGCGCCCGGTCCGTGCTGGAGGCCGGCGCGGTGGAGCTCGCAGGTGCTGCGGGCGTGCAGAGAGGGGCCAAGCAGGGTCGGGACGGAGGCGCAGGACGCGGCGCGGCCGGACGCGGACCCCCGTGTCAACGGCGGTGGTCGGCGTCCTTTGGGGCCGAGCGACCCGACAGGTACTCGCGGGGCGCGGCGGCACCAGACGAGGAAAACGGGGCTCGGGGAAGGGCTCAGTGGCGCATGGAGGTTGGCGGCCGACAGAGCTCGGGGCCGGTGGCGGAAGGCGCGGAGGTCGAGGCAGAGGAGCCCCGAGGCGGGCTCGCCTGACTCCTGGTGGTGGCGGAGCTGGAGCTCCTCCAGGCTGACGAGGGGGCGCGTGGATGGCCGGGGACAGCGACAACGGCGCCGGGCGAGGCCGGCGGCGAATCGGGGGTGGAAGCAGAGGTGGTTGGTGGCGTTGGTCGGGTCGGGGAAGGGCGCCGCTGGGGCCGAGGGCGGTGGGCCGAGCTCTGCCGCGGGGCGGCGGGGAAGGCCGGCGAGGTCGCGGAGGCAGGCAGGGAGGCGGCGTTGCCTCGCGGGGAGAGGCGCGGGCTAGCGATGGCGGCGCCCGTCGGTGAGGAAGGAGTGGGGTGGGGATCGCGGTGGATGGGGAGGTAGGGAGAGGACCGAGGAGAGGAGAGGTCGGGTGACGGGGTCCGCGTGGGGATCGAGGTGGAGTGTCGGTCGGCCAGGGTAGTGGGGGGAACGTGCAGGTGGTGGCGTGGGGACACGGGGCCAGGGTGGGACCGGGCGGCATGCGGGGTTGGTGGATGTGGGGTTGACGCGGGGGTGGGCGGTGGTTTGTGCGGCGTGGGATGGAGGGAGCTGGTGAGGGGGTAGGTGGGGCTTCAGGGTTAGGGTAGATTAGGGTTTTGCTAGAAAGATTAGGAAGGAGGTGGTCGGCTGGGCTTTTGGGCCTGGCTGGCTGCCTTCCAAAAATAATGCAAACTTTTATTTTAATTTAAAATAGACTTTTGTAAATATTTTTTAGACAAATAAAAGACTCGGGAAAGACCAGAGTTTTGATTCGAATAAAGACGGGGAATATTTTAGAAAACAAAACTAGGCTTTTCAAAATTAGTTTTAGACAAACATATGCATGATGATGACGATGCTCAAATGCAATGTGGCATGATGACATGAGCATGCGGTCATGATGATGCAATGCACAAAAACAACGTGATTTTCTAGTAGTGGTTTTGGCGGGATGCCACACCTTGCCAAATTTCAAGATATGTCCGCGGCTCGCGAGTGCGTGAGGCAACAGTTGGTGGCTGGTGCCAAGGCTGCTCTCTCAATGGTGCGATTGCACAGGCCTGACGTAGATGTTGCCGCCATTGCGTCTGGGCTGCCCGCACCGCCAGCAGGTTCTGCTTGGAATATGGTGTCGCACTATCAGGCAGTGGACCGCCCAGCAGAAGAGATCGTCGACTTCTTCGAGGAACAAACCAACGTTCTTCTGCTGCGGTAGTAGCTTAGTTTGTATCCTGCACATAAATGTACTTGTGTTGTAAAGTTCGTATAAAAGTTGTAGATAATTTATTTGTTGAATGCGTATAAAGAGCTTTTCCAGTATGAACTGTGTGGCACTATGCGAGTCCTTTTCGTTAGCCTGGCCATGTTTTATCTCAATCCCTTTGTCAACATGTCAGCTGCGTTGCAGCTGGGTTGAGGTTGTGTTTAGGGGTCCGATTGATGTACCAGCTACTCAGGATACCGCGTTTTGGTTCGAAGAACAGATGTGTATAGGGTGGCGTAGCCCCCCGAGTACATAAATTGACAAAGTGAAGGAGAACACAGAGTTTTGGGGCACTTAGCTTTTATTTATTCGAAGAACAGTGCGAGGTACAATGTGTGGCTAAGTAGCCTTGGCTGAGTAGCCTTATTTGCGATGTAAAAGTAAAAAAGCGACTAGGGGTAGAAGCGTCGCAGTTGTGCGACGTTCCAGGGGTTGGAGTATGCGACTCCTGTCTCTAAATCTTGAAGGCGATAGGCGCCACCTGGGATTACTTCTGTAATCACGTACGGTCCTTCCCAGGGGGACTCGAGCTTGAGATGCCCCTGCTGCTTCAGTCGCAGGACCAGGTCGCCTTCGACGAAGGATCTGGGGCGAAGCCTCCTACTGTGGTAGTTGCGCAGGTTCTGCTGGTAGATCGTTGATCTTTCCGCGGCGATTTCCCTTGCTTTGTCAAGGAGGTCGATGGAGTCTTTGAGTGCGAGGGATGACTCTTGTTCACTATAAGCGACTACGCGCGGCGCCTTGTACCGTACCTCGGCTGGTAGCACTGCCTCTGCTCCGTGCACCATAAAAAATGGCGTGTAGCCAGTGGTGCTGTTTGGAGTTGTATGTAGGCTCCAGAGTACGGATTGCAGTTCGTCCGGCCAGCAACCCACGGCTTGTTCGAGCGGCCGGAGGAGTCGCTTCTTGATGCCGCTGCAGACGAGCCCGTTTGTCTTTTCCACCTGACCGTTGGTCTGTGGATGCGCTACTGAGGCGTAGCTGATGTTGATCCCTAGGTTATCGCAGAATTCTTGGAACTCCTTGGATGTGAAGTTCGTCCCGTTGTCGGTGATGATGTTGTGTGGCACCCCGAAGCGGTAGACAATGGACTCAAAGAATTTGACTGCGCTGTAGACGGATTGGTTGGTTACTGGCATGGCCTCAATCCACTTGGTGAATTTTTCGACTGCGACCAAGAGGTAGACATAGCCTCCTCGCGAGCACCTTGGAAGCTTGCCGACCATGTCGAGCCCCCACTGTGTGAAGGGCCATGCTAATGGGATTGGTCATAGCTCTGCGCCTGGCGCGTGCGGCTTATCCGCGAATCGCTAGCAAGCATTGCATTTTTGAACTATGTCCCTGGCGTCGCGCATGGCTGTAGGCCAGTAGAATCCAGCTCGTAGAGCTTTAGCAACGAGGGCGCGACTGCCAGCGTCGTGCCCGTAGGTCCCTTCATGGATATCGAGGAGACCTGATTTTCCATCAGCCATGGAAACGCACCTTTGGAGTACTCCTGTGATGCTGCGTTTATATAGTTCGCCGTTGATAACAGCGAATGTCTTGGATCACCGCGCGATGTGCCGTGCATCTGTTGGATCGTCCGGTAGCCTCTTGCTGAGGAGGTACGTGATGTACGGTTGCGTCCATGATTGTTCAATCATCATGACGCTCATTGGTCCTTCGAGTCCGGTGCCCATTGATACATTGCAAATGTATCTATAATTTTTGATGTTCCATGCTTGGTTTTATCCACTTTCTTGTGTTTTGTTCCAACTTTGGAGTACTTTTCATATGATTTCTTGGAATAACCTATTAACAAGAGCCATAGTGCCAGCTGCCTGTTTTCTCCTGTTTTTGGTTCCAGGAAAGTCAGAAAATGAATATTCTCGGAATTGGACGGGACAAAAGCCAAAGTGCCTATTTTTCCAGAAGGGATCAAGTGCCAGAATACGAGACGGAGAAGGGCCAGGGAGCCACCACACCACCTGGCCACGCGGCCAGGCCTGGCCCACGCCAGGGGATGGTGTGGCCGCTCCCGGCACCCCCTCAGCCTCTCTTTTCGCCTATAAGTTACCCTCAGGACGAAAACCCTAAGTACCCGGTCAAAAAATCCACGAAAGAGAATGTAGCCACCGTCATCTCCATCCCTAGATCGGGAGGGATCTAAAGCTCTTCTCGGCACCCTACCGGAGAGGGGAATTCACCCTGGAGGCTTTCTTCATCACCATGCAAGCCTCCGGTGTGATGCGTGAGTAGTTCATCCTTGGACTACGGATCCATGTAGTAGCTAGATGGCTGGTTTCTCCTCCTTTGTGCTTTCATGTTTAGATCTTGTGAGCTCTGTTCATGATCAAGATCATCTATTTGTAATTCATACATGTTGTGTTTGCGGGGATCCGATGGATATTGAGGTGCTATTTTAGATTGATTATTGATTCTATCATGTCTTTGTTATTTGAGATCTTGCATGCTTTCCGTTGTTAGTGGCTATCTTGGCCAAGTAGATGCTAGCAACTCCAAGAGTTAGTATTAATGCTCGATAGTGGGTTCATGCCTCTGGTAATCTGGGGAAGTGACTGAAATCTCTAAGGTACTAGATGTGATGTTGCTACTAGGGAGAAAACAACAATCATTTGTTCATAGAACAATCGTATTGTTTACTTTACACGCAGTTCGTAAAGCAATAATCTGTTGCTTGCAACTTAATACTAGAGGGGGTTCGGATGATAACCTGAAGGTGGATTATTAGTCATAGATGCAGTTGGATGGCGGTCTATGTATTATGTTGTAATGCCCAATCAAGTCTCAGAGGAGTCAAGATGATTAGTATATGCATGTATTGCTTTCTCGGTGTTTGTCAATTGCCCCGCTGTAATTTGTTCACCCAGCATGTTATCTATCTAAGGAGAGCCACCTCTAGTGAACTATGGATCCTGGTCCTTTTACTTTACATACAATCTACAATCTTTACTGCTTTGTGTTTACTTTCTACAAACTTTTACTTCTTTCCATTCGATACGTTTAATCCTTTGCTTTCCGCAAAACACGGTGAGATTGACAACCTCATCGCAAGTTGGGGACAAAGTTCTGTGGTTGTGTTGTGCAGGTCTCCACGTTGCTACTAGCACCGGTAGTGCGCCCTGCCAAAGCTCAGCTAGTAACACCTTTGGGGTGTTTCCTTGCTCCTACTGGTTCGATTAAACCTTGGTTTCATAACTGAGGGAAGACTTGCTGATGTATTCATCGTACCTTCCTCTTGGGGTTCCCAACGAGCTCTACGTCGAAAGTCGAGCGCATCAAGATTTTCTGGCGCCGTTGCCGGGGATTCAAGGACATCTTCACAAGGGGAGTCCCTCATAACCAATCTCTTTACTTTGTTGTTTTTGTTTTGCTTAGTTTTCTTTTTGCTTTGCTTGCTTGTTTTGTTCTTCAAAAAACACAAAAAAAATTAGTTTTACTTGTTTGCTTTCTTATTTGAAAATCCAAAAAAATGACTACTCTTGAAAACACTAAGTTGTGTGACTTCACTAGCACCAACAACAATGATTTTATGAGCACTCCTATTGCTCCACCTGTGGCTGAAAATACTTTCTTTGAGATAAAACCTGCTTTGCTCAATCTTGTTATGAGAGAGGAATTTTCTGGTATTGGTAATGAAGATGCTGCTTCCCATCTAAATAACTTTGTTGAACTTTGTGAGATGCAAAAGCATAGGGATATAGATGGTGATATTATTAAACTGAAATTATTTCCTTTCTCTTTGAGAGGAAAAGCTAAAGAGTGGTTGAATTCCTTAACTAGGAATAGTATTGATTCTTGGACTAAGTGCAAAGATACTTTTATTGGAAAGTACTATCCTCCTGCTAAGATTATATCCATGAGAAGTGAAATAATGAAGTTTAAACAACTTGATAATGAGAATGTTGCTCAAGGTTGGGAAAGAATGAAATCTTTGGTAAAGAATTGTCCCACTCATGGACTGACTGCTTGGATGATCATCCAAAAAATTTATGCAGGATTGAACTATTCTTCAAGGAACCTATTGGATTCTGCTGCTGGAGGTACCTTTATGACCATCACTTTGGGTGCTGCAACAAAATTATTGGACAATATGATGGTTAATTATTCTGAATGGCATACTGAGAGAGCTCCACAAGGTAAGAAGGAAAATTCTGTGTTGTGCAGGTCTCCACGTTGCTACTAGCACCGGTAGTGCGCCCTGCCAAAGCTCAGCTAGTAACACCTTTGGGGTGTTTCCTTGCTCCTACTGGTTCGATTAAACCTTGGTTTCATAACTGAGGGAAGACTTGCTGATGTATTCATCGTACCTTCCTCTTGGGGTTCCCAACGAGCTCTACGTCGAAAGTCGAGCGCATCACCCATCTCCAAGTCATCGAGTGCCATTGGCTCATTGGGTGGCGTAGCCCCCGAGTCCGTTGCTACGCTTGTTTTCTTCTCTGTGGCCTTTGGCTTGATGGAGCGTTCGCATATGCGCTCGACAAATACCCCAGGTGGTATGGCGGCGCAGGTAGAACCTATGTTGGTGAGTGCGTCCGCCTCTTCGTTGCTTTCGCGACCTACGTGTCGCAGCTCGCAACCATCGAAGTCTCCCTCGAGTGTATCGTAGAGGTCGCGGTACGCGATCATGTTGTCGTTCAGTGCGTCGCACTCATGCATTGTTTGGTTGATGAATTGATCCAAATAATGTTCCTTTAGCCTATTTGGTTGCTCAAGAAGAGCAAGTTGATGTAAACTTCATAAGAAATAATAATTTTAGCAATAATGCTTATGGTAATAATGCTTATAGGAACAATTTTGGTAACAACAATTATAAGCCATATCCTCCTAACGATGGTAATGCTTATGGAAATTCTTACAACAATAATAAGAGTGCTCCCTCTGAACTTGAAGTTATGGTTAAAGAGTTTATTAGTAGACAAACTGCTTTCAATAAAACTATTGAGGAAAAACTCTCTAATGCTGAAAGAAATATAGCATCTTTGGGTGAAGCTCAATCTACTTTGAATAAAATGGTTGCTAAACCTGAAACTAATGAGAATCCCTTTGCAGCTACTAATTCCATACAAGTAAGAATTGATGAAAATGTTAGACTATTAGCTGAATTACATGCTAAGTGGGAAAGATAAGATGAAATTGGTAGAAACATTAGGGTTTCTACTATTACCACCACTAGTGTTGAGGCTACTAATAGTTCTACTACTTTAGATGATAAAGTTGATGTTGATCTTGATGGCCGCAATATCTCTGAAGTTATTAAGTTCCTACAAAAGCTTGCTAAAAGTCCTAATGCTAGTGCTATGAACATGGCTTTTACAAAACACATTACTGATGCTCTCATAAAGATTAAGGAAGAAAAGATGAAACATAAAGCTTCTATTCCTATAAAACAAGAGGATGGTTGGGAACCCATCATTAATATGAAAGTGAATGACATTGATTTCAAAGCTTTGTGTGATCTTGATAGTAGTGTTTCTATTATGCCTAGAAGGATTTATGATATGCTTGATTTGCCTCCTCTTGAAGATTGTTATTTGAATATCCCACTTGATGCTAATGTTAAAAAGAAACTAATGGGGAGTCTTAATGATGTTCTTATTATGGTTAACTATTCCTATGTCCCCGTTGATTTCTATGTTTTGGATGTTAAATACAATGCTTCTTGTCCTATTACTTTGGGAAGACCTTTTCTTAGAACTGTTGGTGCCATCATTGATATGAAAGAAGGCACCATTAAATATCAATTCCCACTCAAGAAAGGTATAGAACACTTCCCCAAAAAGAGAGAAAATATTTCTTTTGCTTCTCCTATGAAAACAAAATTTGGTCTTAATGCTTCTTCATTTAAGAACACTTGATTCTTTCTTTGCTTCTTATGCCTAACTTAAAGGCGTTAAAGAAAAGTACTTGTTGGGAGATAACCCAAGAGTTTTAGATGAGTCTTGGAAGTTATTACCTCTGTAATAAACTCTCCTTATCATTTTTATTTGCTTTTTGTGCCAAGAGTAACCTCTAATGAGAGTGAAGTAATGATTGAGAAAGTTGCTGTCCCGAAACAGATTTCTGTGCTTCACCGTAAAAATTACTGAGAGAGTTCTGTACGTCGGATTGAGCTGTAATTTTTTGTGCTTCTGCTCCAGGTTGTTATTAGTTCAACAGTTTTTTATTTGAGCAACAGAAGGTCTTCGAAAAAATTCGTCTTTACCTGCTGGTCTGTTTTGACAGATTTCTGCCATTTTCTGCAGTTGCTTCTTGTTGGTCCCTTCTTGAGTTCTTTTGGGGAATTGAGATTTTTGAGGAAAGTGCTACAGTAGCTAGTGTTCTAATGGAAGTTTATTTGGTGCTAGAACTGAACCTTGAGATTTATTTATCTTAAGTGCACTAATGTTGCTAATGAGATTGTATGAAGTTTTGTATGAAGGAAAATTTTCAGGTGTATGGAAGGAATGAGTAATGAGATGAAGGATGGACTAAAGCTCAAGCTTGGGGATGCCACGCGTGTCACCCCAAGAAACATCCAAGAAGTACAAGCGTCAAAGCTTGGGGATGCCCAAGGCATCCCCTTCTTCATCAATAAAAATCTCAGGTTTCTTCCAAACGCTTCATTTTTATTGTTTCATGCACAGTTGTGTTTTTCCTGGAGCGTCTTATTTTTCGTTTTTGTTTTGGTTTTTTGTTTGCTTGGTTTGCTTAGTTTGCTGAATAAATTGGTTGGACCCCCTCTTTCATACATTGGTTTGCAAATAGTTTGGTTTGGTTTGGAAAAGAGTAGGAAAGTTCATGCTTATGTGGTAAAAAGAGCTCGTTTTTGACTGTGGCCTATGCTTTGTCATGCCATGCTTGATATTTTTTGGCTTTATGCTTAGTATTCTTTGATATAGCATGACTTGTTATAAACAATTGAGATTTCTTAATGTGCCTTGGATGAATCATGCGTTGATTTAGCATATTAAAGCATAGTATATTGGTATTCTCCTTTGATGCTTTATTTGGGTTGACTTGGCACATGCTCACACCATGTTATGACTATCTCAAGTCACCATAGCCTGTATGATCCTTTAGTTTTTAACTTGTAGTATCACTTTATGCTTTGATCAATGATGTTTTGTCGCTCTTCATGATTATGGCCATTATTGCTCTCTTAGTTTGTCGCTCCCAGTCTTTTGCTAGCCTCCACAACAAAGTATGAGTTCCACTCATGCATCCAACTCCCTAAACCAAGTTATTCCAAAGAGTCCACCATACCTACCTACTAGCTTATGCTATTCCAAGTATATTCATGATTTTGTTTACCTTCCACTTGTTATGAAAAAACTAGTGATTAAAGCTCTCACGAACTTGATGGCACACTTTACTTTACTTGCCCTTAATAAACTTGAACTATTGTGTCTTCTATGTTGTATATGCTTGCACTTATTTGTTGGGAATTAGCAGAACCATGCTTTCATGGGGAATGCTTTCAACATTGCACTTGGTACTTGTACCTAGTTGATATCATGCTCTTTTGTATATGGATGTCGTCGGTGTGAAATGAAAGGGGAGCTTGTAAGTCCATGGAGTTATGTATATGTGTTAGAGAAACGCCTCGGCCGCTGGTCTAATCCATGCTGACATGGTGGAAACCTGCAGTGTAACCATAATGAGCTGTCTATGAAGCATTCTTCTTATAAAAAAAGAGAGTCCTATACTGAGAAAAAAGAGATACTATGAAAAGAGGAAAGAGAGAAAAAAGCACCATATTCCCATGGTAAATAAGAAGAATGCTGAGATGCTCGTTGTCTGCTTGCCTTGTCATTTTGATATGGGGATTCTTCCGTATCATCGGGCAAGGGGTACCCCGTTGGCGGTTCTCAATGATACACATATACTTACGATGACACGAACTTACCGGTGACTAAACTTGAGTAGCATGAGGAGCGGCCCTCGTATACAAGGGACATGAGATTTCTGACTTATACTTCGTCAAGCATGTACACCATAGTTTGTTCACTTTAACCTTAATCACTTCAAGATGCTTATGATAGGGGCAATGAGAGCTGAAAGCTACAAGTACCATAATTTTTGGAAGCTCTTTATGAGACTTGAATCCCTAATTCCTTTTACAAAAGGCTTTTCTTCCACCATTATATTGAGTCTCCACCTTCTATCTTTATGCACCTACTTTGAGAGCATAGTGGCCATTCTTAGTCCTATGTGCATTGTCCCAAGACTAGTTGATTGATGCATAACTTGTTATTGCTTGTTTGAAACTATTGTATCTAGTCACTCTTATGAACTTTGAAGGTGTCCTATGCATTTATATTTTCTACTCTATTGAGGGACAAGCTGAATACTATTATGCTATGTTTTCTTTATGTGAAACAAACAAACGTCTTGCAAAGCATGTTATTCATGAATCATTTGTTTGTGCCTTTTCATGTTGCATCATAGTTTCTTTGCTTATTGCTAGA
This sequence comes from Avena eriantha, assembly GCA_910589775.1. Lineage (NCBI taxonomy): Eukaryota > Viridiplantae > Streptophyta > Magnoliopsida > Poales > Poaceae > Avena > Avena eriantha. The sequence goes on from OU342742.1 coordinate 134,468,834, forward strand.
ACTTTGTCTTTCATGTTATGATTGAAGTACTATGATCCCATCTTTGAATGTTTTGCAAATACTTTGATCAAGTCTTTGATGGTGCATGTCACCTCAAAAATTATTTCCTTTTATCACTTACCTACTCGAGGACGAGCAGGAGTTAAGCTTTGGGATGTTGATACATTGCAAATGTTTCTATAATTTTTGATGTTCCATGCTTGGTTTTATCCACTTTCTTGTGTTTTGTTCCAACTTTGGAGTACTTTTCATATGATTTCTTGGACTAACCTATTAAAAAGAGCCACAGTGCCAGCTGCCTGTTTTCTGTTGTTTTTGGTTCCAGGAAAGTCAGAAAATGAATATTCTCGGAATTGGACGGGACAAAAGCCAAAGTGCCTATTTTTCCGGAAGGGATCAAGTGCCAGAATACGAGACGGTGAAGGGCCAGGGAGCCACCACACCACAGGCCACGCGGCCAGGCCTGGCCCACGCCAGGGGGTGGTGTGGCCGCTCCCGGCACCCCCTCGGCCTCTCCTTTCGCCTATAAGTTGCGCTCAGGACGAAAACCCTAAGTACCCGATCAAAAAATCCACGAAAGAGTCTGTAGCCGCCGTCATCTCCATCCCTGGATCGGGAGGGATCTGAAGCTCTTCCCGGCACCCTGCCGGAGAGGGGAATTCACCCTGGAGGCTTTCTTCATCACCATGCAAGCCTCCGGTGTGATACGTGAGTAGTTCATCCTTGGACTACGGATCCATGTAATAGCTAGATGGCTGGTTTCTCCTCCTTTGTGCTTTCATGTTTAGATCTTGTGAGCTCCATTCATGATCAAGATCATCTATTTGTAATTCATACATGTTGTGTTTGCGGGGATCCGATGGATATTGAGATGCTATTTCAGATTGATTATTGATTCTATCATGTCTTTGTTATTTGAGATCTTGCATGCTTTCCGTTGTTAGTAGCTATCTTGGCCAAGTAGATGCTAGCAACTCCAAGAGTTAGTATTTATGCTCGATAGTGGGTTCATGCCTCTAATAATCTGGGGAAGTGACAGAAATCTCTAAGGTAGTAGATGTGTTGTTGCTACTAGGGAGAAAACAATAATCCTTTGTTCATAGAACAATCGTATTGTTTACTTTACACGCAGTTCGTAAAGCAATAATCTGTTGCTTGCAACTTAATACTAGAGGGGGTTCGGATGATAACCTGAAGGTGGATTATTAGTCATAGATGCAGTTGGATGGCGGTCTATGTATTATGTTGTAATGCCCAATCAAGTCTCAGAGGAGTCAAGATGATTAGTATATGCATGTATTGCTTTCTCGGTGTTTGTCAATTGCCCCATTGTAATTTGTTCACCCAGCATGTTATCTATCTAAGGAGAGCCACCTCTAGTGAACTATGGATCCTGGTCCTTTTACTTTACATACAATCTACAATCTTTTACTGCTTTGTGTTTACTTTCTGCAAACTTTTACTTCTTTTCATTCGATACATTTAATCCTTTGTTTTCCGCAAAACACGGTGAGATTGACAACCACATCGCAAGTTGGGGAGAAAGTTCTGTGGTTGTGTTGTGCAGGTCTCCACGTTGCTACTAGCACCGGTAGTGCGCCCTGCCAAAGCTCAGCTAGTAACACCTTTGGGGTGTTTCCTTGCTCCTACTGGTTCGATTAAACCTTGGTTTCATAACTGAGGGAAGACTTGCTGATGTATTCATCGTACCTTCCTCTTGGGGTTCCCAACGAGCTCTACGTCGAAAGTCGAGCGCATCACCCATCTCCAAGTCATCGAGTGCCATTGGCTCATTGGGTGGCGTAGCCCCCGAGTCCGTTGCTGCACTTGTTTTCTTCTCTGTGGCCTTTGGCTTGATGGAGCGTTCGCATATGCGCTCGACAAATACCCCAGGTGGTATGGTGGCGCAGGTAGAACCTATGTTGGTGAGTGCGTCTGCCTCTTTGTTGCTTTCGCGATCTACGTGTCGCAGCTCGCAACCATCGAAGTCTCCCTCGAGTGTATCGTAGAGGTCGCGGTACGCGATCATGTTGTCGTTCAGTGCGTCGCACTCATGCATTGTTTGGTTGATGACCAACTTGGAGTCGCCATATATGATGAGCCTCTTGGCGCCGCAACCTTTTGACATCCTCATCCCGTGCAACAGGGCCTCGTATTTAGCCTCGTTGTTTGAGGCTGTGAACTGCAGTCGCAGGATATACTTCAGCTTGTCCCCTTGAGGTGACGTCAGTATGACACCTGCACCTGCTCCGTCTTTCCGCTTGGACCCATCGAAGTGCATTGTCCAGAGGTAGGACATATCTAGCTTGTCCGGGAGTTGGTTCTCCATCCAGTGCACGAGGAAGTCAGGGAGAACTTGCGACTTGATTGCGTCGCGCTTTTCGTATGTGATGTCTCGTGGAGACAGTTCTATTCCCCAAAGCGCGACTCGCCCCGTGGCGTTGGGGTTATTGAGGATATGTCCCAACAGGGCGTCGCTGACTACCACGATTGGGTGTTCCTGGAAGTAGTGGCGCAGTCGCCAGGCGGTCATAAAGACGTCGTACGCCAGCTTCTGGTAGTGCGGGTACCGCTGTTTTGTTGGCGTGAGGACCTCGCTGAGGTAGTATACCGGGCGTTGTACGTCGTGGACCTTGTTTTCCCCAGCCCGCTCGACAACGAGCACTATGCTGACCACCTGGCTGGTGGCGGAGATGTATAGCAACAGTGGTTCCCTTTCTCGTGGAGTCACCAGCACTGGCGAAGTGGATAGCAGGCGCTTGAGATCTTCGAATGCTTCTTGCGCTTCATTGGTCCACTCGAATTTTTTAGCTTTGCGGAGGAGCTGGTAGAAGGGCAGTGCCTTTTCACCCATCCGACTGATAAATCGACTGAGGGCCGCGATTCGTCCGGCCAGTTTCTGGACGCCTCTTATGTTCTTCGGCTTCTCCATGGCTAGTATGGCTTTTATATTCTTCGGGTTCGCCTCGATTCCCCTCGCGGAGATGAGATACCCGAGTAGCTGTCCAGATGGTACGTCGAAGGCATTTGTCCGGATTGAGTTTGATCCGGTAGCGGTCGAGGTTGGCGAAGGTTTCGCTCAAATCGTCGATTAGAGAGGCTTCCTCCTTGGTCTTTATTACAATGTCGTCGACATAGACTTGGATGTTGCGACCCAGTTGTTCCTTGAGGCAAGCCTGCATACACTGCTGGTAGGTGGCTCCCGCGTTTTTTAGCCCGAAGGGCATTGTGTTGTAGCAGAACACACCAAAGGGCGTTGTAAACGTTGTTTTCTCCTGATCTTCCTCCTTCATGCAGATTTGATTATAGCCTGAGTAGGCGTCGAGGAAGCAGAGGCACTCACATCTCGCGGTGGATTCGATGATCTGGTCGATCCGTGGCAGCGGGAAGTGATCCTTTGGGCAGTGCTTGTTCAGAGAAGTGAAGTCCACGCACATCCACAGGCTGTCCGTGTCCTTTTTTGGTACTAGCACCGTGTTGGCGAGCCAAGTGCTTTCCTTGATCTCGCGTATGAACTTGGCCTCAAGGAGTCTATTGATCTCCATTCCAACTGCCTGCGCTCGTGGCTTAGACAATCGCCTAATTGTTTGCTTGACTGGCCTTGCGTCGGGGTTGACGTTGAGTGCGTGCTCGGCGACTTCCCTGGGAACTCCTGGCATGTCCGCAGGACACCAGGCAAAAATTTCCCAGTGCTCACGGAGGAATTCGACGAGCGCGAGTTCCTATGCGGGACTCAAGTTGTTGGCGATGAGGGCCGTCTTGGCGGGATCCGATGGATGGACCTACACTTTCTTTGTGTGCACAGATGAGTCGAAGGAGAGATCAGGTGAGCTTGGCCTGCTCAGGAGAGGCAGACTGTTGTCTGTCGTCTCTTTCAATCTCGCGAGTTCTTCCTGCATGCCGAAGGACTGGGAGATTCTGTTGAATTCCCTGTCGCAACTGTCAGATCGCTCAAAGCTCCCGTTGATCGTGATGACGCCGTTGGGACCTGGCATTTTCATCTACAGGTAGGCATAGTGGGGCACTGCCATGAACCTAGCGAACGCGACGCGCCCGAGGATACAGTGGTATTGTGAGGGCCAGTCGACGACCTCAAAGTCAATGCGCTCGCGCCGGAAGTTCTTCGGTGTGTCGAAGATGACGTCGAGGTTGATTTTGCCCAGGGGGTATACGCCTTTCTCTGGGACGATGCCGTGGAACGTTGTGTCCGATGCCTACAGGCATGTTAGAGGGATCCTCATTGCTCGCAAGGTACTTGCGAATATGAGGCTGATGCCGCTTCCGCCGTCCATGAAGACGCGACTCATGTCGAAACCTCCAATTTGCGCCTCGAGTACGAGGGGGAATGACCTGGACGAGGTATCTGAGGCGGGTGGTCGCGTTTGTCGAAGGTGATGCACGACTCGCTCCCACTGAGGTACTCAGTGGTGGATGGTGGCGAGTGCGTGGCCAAGTTGACTTGGCGAGTGATGGCCTTCTGCACCCTGTTGGAGGGGCGTCCTTTTTGGATCATCATGGTGCCCATGGCCCGTGGATACGGTTCTCCTCCGTGGTGCTGGTCTGGTGCGGCTCCGTTCGGGGGTGGCCCAGGTGGTGGTGGTGGTGGTGGTGCGCCATGTGCCACGGCGCCTGGAGTGGCTCCGTAGCCTCTTTCGACTGCATTGCGGTTCATCCGAACCAATCCCTCATGTAGCTGGAGGAACTCGCGGCAGTCTTTGAGGAGGTGGCTAGACTTTCTCTTGCCATCATGCTTGTCGATGTAGAAGTGTACCGTGCATGGCCCGGACAGCTTGTCCTCGATGGAGGTCGCCGGTGCCTCATCGCGAGTGCGGCGTTGCCATACTTGCATGGTTTTCCCGGAGTCGCGGTATCCGCCACTACGGTATCTGCTGTTGCGGTTATCGTCGCGTCTATTGGCGTAGCCGGCTGCGACCATGTTGACCTCGTCGCGATCATCATAGATGCGCATGCGGCGCTTGCCTCGGTGGTCGCGCCTGCATTCGAGTTCCGCCTCCTCGTCGGAGTGAGCGCGATTCTTCACCAAATCTTCTCCATTGGCCCACCGATTCGTGATATCCATTAGGTGGTCGATGGTCTGGGGCTTTGAGCGGCCCAGCTCCTCCCTGAGCTCTAGGCGGCGGACACCACCGTTGAATGCATCAATCGCGCGGTCTTCTGAGATGTTTTCCGCGGAGTTCTTGATGATGGACCATCTTTGGATGTAGGAGCACAGCGATTCGCCAGATCTTTGCTGGCAGCATCTCAGCTCTTCCATTGATGCGGGTCGTTTGTACGTGCCCTTAAAGTTGCGCACGAAGCTGTAAACCAGCTCATCCCAACTGCGAATGGATCCGCGTGGGAGGTTATTCAGCCATGCCCGAGCGGCGCCCTGCAGCTGTAGCTGCAAGCATTGCATGGCAGTGCTTCGACTGCCTCCGTGGAGTCTAAGGGAGGAGATGTGGTCCTCCAGCCAGATCTTGGGGTCCTGTAGACCGTCAAATTTCGGGTTCTCCGATGGGAGTTTAAACCCTTTAGGCATTCTCTTTTGCCTAATTGATCTGCTGAAGCATCTTGCGCCGCATAGCTCCCCATCTTCTTCTTCTGTGTCAGTCGACCGAGCACGTCGTGCCCTTGATTTGTCGATCTTGCGCTGCGTGAGGTCATCGCGCGCATCGTAGTCACGGTCGTGTCGCCGTGAGCAGCGGCGCCGAGATAGGTCGTGACTGTCATCGCTGGATGAGGGCGAGGAGTGGCGTTTTACTAGTGCTTTGCCCTTTTTTGGGTCTGGTGTTGGCTCCTTGTCGAGGGTGGCCTCAATTAATCCCAAGCCCGCGATCGTACATCGGTGCATGGCAGTTCGGGGATCTCCAGCTGGCGGATGATTATTGAGGAGGTACATGGTGGCTGCTGTCACCGCAGCCTGCGGCGTCCTGGGGACCACGTTGCCCCTCGTGTCGACTGTCATAGAGCCGAAGTCGAGGACTTTCACGGCCTCTATGCGTTCTTGCTCGGTAAGATGAGCCATCCGCGATTGCCTCTTTTTGGCGAGGTACTCGTTGCCCCTTTAGGAGGATCCTCCGTAGGAGGGGAGCCCAGCGCGACGAAGGCTCGATTCGTCCGCTGCCTTTTTACGCGCCTCAAGTTGCGCGATTGTTTGCAGTTGGCGCTTGAATTCTTCCTTCATGAGCCAGCGATAGCCCATCAGCAGTTCTTGCGGGGACCCGAAGGGTAGGGGAGTGCCTCGTAATGCTTCGCGGCAGCGATCCCACTCTTGCTCGTTGAGCTTGATTACGACGCGTTCGCCGGTTTGCTCATTGATTATGCTGGGAGGTCCGACTGCTCCTCCGTTGTTGACGGGGGCGCGATTGCCACCGTTACGTCTGTTTCTACCATTGCCACTATTACCGGCGTTGGGTGGATCGATGCCATTGCCAGGGTTGCCACCGTTATCGCGATTGGCAGAGGTGTCGCCTGCGTTGATGACGGCGCACATGAAGTGATTGGGGAAGTTGTTGCTTCCACAACTCTCAGATCCGGAACCGTAGGTTCCATCTTCGGTAGCCAGATCGCTTAGATCGGAATCGTGACTATTGTCGCTGACCGTGTTTTCGACTGTCGTTGGGGCGTTGAGCTTGCTAAGGGTGCCGATCGATGGACGGAACCATGATGTTGGGGCAATCGCCGGTGCTGTCGGCTGATCAGGCATGCGAAGCATGCCCATCTGACCAACTGGGAAGCAGAAGCTCCCAATCGCCAGGCTAATTCCGTCGCCCACGGACTCGAAGGCCGGGCGGGTGGCCGGCGTGTGGACGGTGAAGTCGAACGCGCCGAAGAGCTGGCGAATCTCCGCTGTTGCGGAGTTGTAGATCGCAGTTGATGGGGCCGAAGAAGCCGCAACATCAGCACTCCCAATTCCCACAGACGGCGCCAATTGACGAGGGTTTAACTCATCAATGCCCATTGTTATGGACTTGGGTTTTGGAGAAGGAGGGAGCGCTAGAGACATCTATCGGCTAGCAAACAAGCACACATGGGACAAAGATTTACCCAGGTTCAGGCCTCGTAGAGGTCCCTACTCCTGCCTGTCTGCTCATGGAATTATCGAAGGAATCGAAAGTTACATGGTGCGCAGATGCAATCTGGCGAGGGTTGTGGAAACTAGGGTTGCGTGTGTCCTCCTCGCCGCCCCCTCCTAGCCTTTATATAGATAGGCTAGGTCTCGGGTAGCAGGTCGAATCGGTTACAAGTTAGGGTTTTTCCCCTTCAAACTTTCTATCTTTAACTTCTTCTTGTTCTTCAAGCAATCAAGAGTCCGTAGGCTACTCGAGTCCCTTGTTTGGGCCTTGGCGACACCGTGGGCCTGTACGTATTTGGACCATATATACCAAACTCGAGTACCTGTAGGGTATACCCATGTCACCCTGTTAACGACTTTTTCCACGACTGGCTCAACACCTACGAGCTTCAGCCGCATCATCTTCCGGCTAACGCCATTACTTCCCTCTCTGCCTTTGCTTCCACCATCGAGGGTTATGCCGGATTGTGGCCCACAAGGGAGCTCTAGATCCAGTTTTTTGGTCTCCACCGGAACATGATTCCGAATAGAGAGCTTGACCCGGAGGACAAGCAGCTCACGCAGTTCGGCGCAGCTTCTATCTCTCCTCGGAAACAGTCCATCTTCCCCCGAGTCACGGGGCTTGAATCCTGCAAGGGCTGGGCCCAAACCTTCTTCTACGTCAGAAATGGCACGGATGAAGATCTGATCCGGCTGCGCCCCTACGCTCCAGGTCCTCCTAATCTGGATCTGTGGGACAAGGTCCCCAAGAAACCCGCTGTCCTAGCGAACCAAGTCAACAAATGGTTCCAGGAGCTGAAGGATCAGGGATTGTGCAACGAGGACGCAATGATCACCTTCGTTCGCAACCGGATCTCCCCCTCCAGAAACGCACGCATAAGCTTTGCCACATGAGATGGGGTCGTGACCCCAACCGAACCTCCTCATTCGAGTTGAGCAACACCGAAATTTGCCGCCGGGTCAAGGCCCTCTTTACCACTAACAAGAACTTCTCTGTTGAGTGGGTGTGGGGGATCAAGCACTTCTGCCGAGATAGGCTTCCTCCCGCGGTAAGTCTCGTGCCCCAATCCTTCTCCAAGTTACATCATATGTCGGATTTTGACGTGGGTTTGATCCCTTTGCCTTTTCTTTCTCTTAGATGTTTCTTCAGCAAACCCTTGAGGATGGTACCGACCCTTGTCTTAAGTGGGTGCCTGATCGAGATACCTCAGACGAAGATGAGCCGGATGAGGAGATGTTCCTTCCGTTCCCTGATGCGACCAAGCGACACACTAGTAAATTCTCTTCCATCAGAGATTGGCCTGACGATAAAGATGATTCAGACGTTGAGGTGATGGAGGCATTTGACGTTGTCCCCCTTTCTTACTCTTTTTTGGCATCAGCTAACCCCGGTGGGCAGATCCATGAAGATCCTCCCCTTGCCACAGGTGAGCCTGTCCCGGTCGCACCGAAGAAGAGAGGGGCCGCATCTGCTTCTTCCTCCGAACCTTCTAAGCCAGCCAAAAGGCGAAAGAAGTCCATGGACAAAGCTGCCACTAAGCCTACAACCAAGGCCATAACCCGGAGGGCTCGGAAGCCCAAGGAGCCTTTGACCTCGGATGAGTAAGCCACTTGTCCCTTTGCTATTCATTTGTTCTTCCTTTGTTATAGTTTCTCATCATTCATGATCTGATTCAGCAGGGCCGCAATGGAGGTTCCTCAGAGTGGATCCGGCATTGCCTCACCGCTACGCCATAGCCCTTCTCCCCCTCGTGGCGATGATTCACGCCCGTTGAGCCCCATTCAGGAGGGCTCAACGGCTGCTCCGGGTTCTAGCCCACCTCGCCGAGGAGGGTAACCTCGGAACAGGGGGAAGCAGCTCTACCGAGGCAGCGGTTGCTCCAGCCACCGCCGAGGTATCTACCGCGCCTCCGCCAAAACCAACACCAACACCAACATCGGCTCCAGCGCCAGCAGCAACAACACAAGTACCAGCAGCAGCACCAAGCCCCTCCGCCTCGTCCGAGTCTTCCAAGCCTCGGCGAGAAGGCACTAGGAGCACCAAGGCTAGCACTAAAGCAACTCCAAAGGGCAAATCCGCCGCAGCAACTTCAACCTCTCAGCAGCAGTCCAAGGGCAAAAAGGCTCCGGACACTGCCAAGGCAACGTCTATCGAGGCTGGACAGCGTACACTTGCGTCCATGCTTTCGAAGAAGACCCCACCGACAACTGACACCTCTGTCGGGTCAGCTGATGCGCAACTCGTTTTGCACACCAGCCCAGTTGTTGCCCAGGTTGAAAGGAGGGAATCCCATGCTAAGGGTCTGGTGGCGCCCCACATGCTTAGCGGCGAACGATATCCTCCGACCTTGATCGAGTTCGTTAACAACTGGAACAAGGCGGAGTTCGTCCACAATGACGATCTCCCGGAGAAGTTCGGTCCCGCCGAATTTGCTGCACAAATGAACACCGCTGCTAAGGCAATCAACTTTGCAGGTCAGATGATGGAGGTACGTTTCTTTGCCTTTTCCTTAGCATGCACTAGATATTAGTGATATATCCATTAGTCCCCGAGCCTCCGGGGGAGTAACTTGTTACTCGGCCGGATGCTCCTTAGAGAATTAGTGTAGCTCCTTAGTAACTTCGAATATGCACACACCTAGAGCCGGGTTAAGTTCCGCTTGGCCCAGATTTTGTACACTTTGAATATGCACACACCTAGAGCCGGGTTAAGTTCCGCTTGTCCCGGATTTTGTACACTTCGAATATGCACACACCTAGAGCCGGGTTAAGTTCTGCTTGTCCCGGATCTTGTACACTTCGAATATGCACACACCTAGAGCCGGGTTAAGTTCCCCTTGGCCTGGATCTTGTACACTTCGAATATGCACACACCTAGAGCCGGGTTAAGTTCCACTGGGCCCGGATCTTGTACACTTCGAATATGCACATGACTAAGCTATCCTTTTGTACTCTTTTACGGTGACCACCAATCGCCGGAGCGCTGAGTTTCAGTGTCTCTTGGACACCCACAAGATGCTGCGCGTGAAACATTCTACACTTCTCGCTGAGTTCGAGAAAAGGGGTAAGTTTTCTCCATATCTTTTTTCCACCTTACTTTGTTCTTCTTGCCGTGCTAATTTATCATTCGAATTACGCAGCTGGAGTGGAAGCTGAGAACATCCTCACGAGGAAAAATTTGGACCAAATAAAGGGTAAGTTACTTTTGCTTAATCTTCCTCTGCGCTCAACTTCCTTGTCTCCTTGGCTCGGCAAATATTCATACCTCGGCTTTGCCGGGTCAACAAACTATTTCAGCATCTCTTGAAGATAATGTGCCCGTGCCTGATATGATGCTGCATTTTCTCGAACAAGCAGGACAACATCAGGTCGAGCTCAAAAAGAAAGATGATGAGCTTGCCCTCCTCCGGACCAAGGATGATGAAATTGCCAAGCTCAAGGCAGAGATGAAGAAGCTTAAGATGCTCCACAAATCTAAAATGGACAAAGTTGGCCAAGATTTTACTGAAGAGCGAGAACGCCTCAACCTCCAAATTGCCAAGGACCAAGAATTGCTTAAGGAGGCCGACATTAAGCTTGAGTCGGCAAATGATGAACTTGTGCAACTCCGGAAAAGGCGTGACAACTGCACCACAGAGCTGACCCGGATCCACAGCCATATCTCTCGTAAGTTCTTTTTCTTTAGCCGGCATAAATCTCTCCGGGTCAACCTCCGACCTTATTTCACTTGTTTTGTTTTTTCAGACAAATTTCCGGAGGGCAATGCCATTGCATCCAATGATGTTACCAAATTCCGCCAGCAGAGAGGTACTTCATCTGGTCCTGGCACCATTCCTCTTGATCTGGAGGACCTGCTGGTCATCTTATCTTCTCGCGTCGAGATTGTGAAGAACTATGGTAAGGATATCCTGGACACAGCAATCCGGATCTTCAGTGCTCTTTGGCCCGGTGAAGATATTCCGGAGGGTTTCGCTCCTCTAATCAGCAAATTAATGGAGTGCGAGACTCAGCTTGACCTCCGGAGGGAATCTGCCGGACGTGCCGGAGCTAAGACCGTTCTTCACTACGTGCTCACATGGTACGAGAAAATTAATCTCGATCTTCTCGAGCGCATGCGCACCGGGTCAAGGTGGTCCACTGATCCAGATTGTGTAGCTCGGCGCAAGGCTTGCGCCCATAACCTCATTCAATATGCCCCCATCCATCAATGGAACGAGGGACCAAGCTTTCTCGATGCCGCTGACGACGAATACGTCGAAGATGGTTCGGGCGAAGAAGATGAGAGCGAAGCCTCTGACGCCAAAGAGGACGAAGATAACACTGAAGTCGAGGCTAGAGTTCCACCTGCTGCTCCTTGATAACAAACACTCTGAATATTATCAGATCCCCAGTATGCCGGGTGCAAATGCATTAAGCACAATGATCATATTTTGCTACTAAGTTGCTCGTGCCAGATTAACTTGGGCGTAGTCCCCGAGTTTCATTTTCTTGTTCCCCCAATTTCTTGGCTCGGCTCGTGTCTACCTTGGTTCAGTTTTATGACTTACGAGTCCGAGTTTCAAAAAATGATTTAACGATACTTAGAAACTTTAAGACTAGCTCAAAATAATTCAACATAGCAAAAATGAGGTAAACATAAAGTTATTCCAAATAACAAATGTCGGCTCGATTATGTTCTTCTCCTTAATCGTTTTTCATGTGCTACGCAATTCCAAACTTGTTCTCTTGCTTGCCATGAAGCCAAATCTTGTTGGACAGCAGCAAGTCGAAGAGTTAGTTTTTGGTGCTCACACACTACTAATCCGACTGAGGCAGAAGCGACTTAAACCAGCCGACACAAAAATTATAACAAGTACAGAAGATAACAAATATTATTAAGGCAGTCCCCGAGTTACTGCTCGAGGTGCCATCATTTCATTGATAAGCTCATTGCCGGCATACATACCGACATATGAGAGATTCAGATACATACACTTCTCTGCTAAGTGTAGAAAGGACGAAGTAGAGCTACATTCCATGGACGCTTAGATTCCTCGCCGGACCTGTCCGCCTTGTTCTTCTCCTATGGCTTTGCATCGATAAGATAATAAGAGTCATTGTGCAATGCTTTGCTCACAATGAATGGCCCTTCCCATGGGGGATAACTTGTGCATGCTAGCAGTACGTTGTACCAACCGGAGTACCAGATCACCTTCGCGGAAAATTTGGGGGTTTACTTTCCGGCTATGATAGCGTCGGAGATTTTGCTGATATATGGCAGATTTGGACAATTTCAATTCTCTCGCTTCTTCCAGCAGATCAACATTATTTTGCCGGGCTTCTTACACTTCGGCTTCTGTGTATTGGGTGACTCTAGGCGAATCATGCTCTATGTCGGCTGGTAACACAGCTTCTGCCCCATATACTAGAAAGAATGGCGTATAGCCTGTTGATCGATTCAGAGTTGTTCTTAAACTCCACAGTACCGCTGGTAGTTCTTCTATCCAGCACCCCGCTGATCTTTGTAGCGGCTCAATGAGCCGGGGGTTTATTCCGGATAACACTAATCCGTTGGATCTCTCCACTTGCCTGTTTGATGCGGGGTGGGCTACCGAGGCAACGTCCAGCCGGATCTTCTTATCTTGGCAGAAACGTGCAAATGCTCCTTCAGCAAAATTTGTGCCATTATCTGTTATGATACTGTGAGGATAACCGTATCGCAAAATGATATCTTTGAGGAATGTCAAGTCAGTAGCTCTATCACATTTTCTTATTGGCTTCACCTCAATCCATTTTGTAAATTTGTCAACCATGACCAAGATGTGGGTCATGTTCCCTCTTGCTAGTTTAAACGGGCCAACCATATCCAAACACCATACGGCAAATGGTCAGGTAATTGGTATGGTCTTGAGTTCCGACATTGGCATATGTGTCTTGGTATCATATCTTTGACAATCATTGCACTTTCTTACCAGATCCTCTGCTTGTTCCAAGGCACTTGGCCAGTAAAACCCATGACGAAAAGCTTTTGCTACCAAGGCTCTGGATGAGGCGTGGTGCCCACACTCCCCTTGATGTATATCCTGGAGGATGTCAAGCCCTTCTTCCGGGTCAACACATCGTTGGAGGACACTCGTCACACTTCTCTTGTATAGCTCGGAATTGATGATCGTATATGCTTTTGCCCTCCTCTGAGTTTGCCTGGAAAGCATCTCCTCACTAGGCAAAGTTCCATCTTTCAGGAATTGAAATATGGGTAGTGCCCAAGCTGGTATAGCTCGTATAGGGAACACATCCTCATCAATTTCCATCTGATCCACCGGCATAACTTCAACCGGGTCACGCTGTGCAGTCCCCGGGTCTTGCGAAGCAGTCCCGGGTTTGCCAAGGCAGTCCTCGGGTTTCGCGAACCACTCCCCACATCAATGTCCATGGGTACAGCTCCGGGCTCTGGATCAGCCAGGATAAAAATTGAGTCGGATTCCGGGGATGGCCTGATAGATGGTTTTCTGAGGTGCTCTAGTGCTACCCCTGGCGGGATTGCTTGTCGTGTTGATCTGAGTTTTGACAATACATCAACATCCTCATTTTCCACCCGAGGTATATGAAATCCCTCGAAGTATCCCGATGTCTTCTGCACATGAAATCTGTACAGTACCATGTTTGCATCCAAGGCATCCCATTGTCCGGAGACCCGCTGGACTACGAGATCCAAGTCACCGAAGCATTGGATCCGACGTATGGCAACCTCTTTTGCCACTTTGAGCCCATGCACAAGTGCCTCATATTCTGCAACATTGTTAGATGCTGTGAAGTGGATCTGTAGCACGTATTTCAGCTGGTCCCTCTTGGGCGAGGTAAGCACAACTCCGGTGCCCAACCCGGTTTTCGTTTTTGATCCGTCAAAGTGCATTCTCCAGTAGTTCGGATCTGGCTATGGTGGCTCATATTGTACCTCAGCCCAATCCACAAAAAAGTCAGCCACAACCTGAGACTTGATTGCTTCTCTCCTGTCATATTTTGGCGCATAAGGGGCTAGCTCAATTGCCCATTTTGCAATCCGGCCACTTGCATCCTTATTGCTCATTATCTCGGATATGGGGGCTTCACATATTACTTTGATGGGGTGCTCTTCAAAATAGTGCTTTAGCTTCTTAGCTGCCATGTACACACCATATGCCATCTTCTGGTAGTGGGGATAGTTTTGTTACGAAGCTGACAATACCTCGCTCAGATAGTACACTAGCCTTTGCACTGACTTATCCTCTTCGTCGCGCTCTACCACAATTACTGCACTTACAACTCGGTTGGTTGCGGCTATATAGAGCAACATTGGCTCCTTTGATAGTAGAGAGGCTAACCCTGGTGCAGTGGCTAACATCTTTTTCAACTGGATAAAGGCTTCATTGGCCTGCGACGTCCAAATGAACTTGTCCGACTTTTTCATGAGTTGATAGAGAGGCAATGCCTTTTCTCCCAACCGACATACAAACCGACTTAAGGATGCCAGGCAACCAGTGAACTTCTGGACATCGTTAAGGCACTTCGGCAGTTCCATTCGCTCTATGGCCCGGATTTTATTTGGATTAACTTCGATACCTCGACTGGAGACAAGGAATCCAAGTAATTTTCCAGCCGAGACACCGAAGGTACATTTCTCCGGGTTAAGCTTCATTCGGAACCTCCTTAGGTTCGCGAATGTTTGCCTAATATCATCAAGGAGCGTTTTGCTTTCCTTGATCTTTATAACAACATCATCCACATATACCTGCACATTTTGACCAATTTGGTCGTGTAAACATTTCTGCATACATCTTTGGTACGTTGCCCCTGCATTACGTAAACCAAATGGCATGGTGCGATAGCAATAAGCCCCATACGTGGTGATAAATGCAGTCTTTATTTGATCACTTGGGTTTAGAGGTATCTAGTGGAAACCAGAATATGCATCAATGAACGACAACAACTCACACCCAGCAGTAGAATCTATGACTTGGTCTACCCTTGGCAGTGGGAATGGATCTTTTGGACACGCCTTATTCAGGTTCGTGTAATCGATACACATACGCCAAACCACTGCCACGTTCGGATCATCCTTCTTCTTCCCCACCAGCACCGGATTAGACAGCCAATCCGGGTAAAGTACTTCCATGATAAATCCAGCTGCTAGCAGCCGAGCTATCTCATCTCCTATGACCTTTCTCTTGTCTTCGGCGAAGCGGCGGAGAGGTTGCTTCACCGGCTTTGCTCCGGGTCTCACATTCAAAGAGTGCTCGGCCAACTCCCTTGGAACACCTTGCAAGTCCTGTGTGGACCAAGCAAAAATATTCCGATTCTCACGGAGGAAGTTGACGAGCTCGCTTTCCTATTTGTCATTTAACCCGACACCAATTGTTACAGTGTGCTCTAGGAACATATCATCAACATGCACTTTCTTGGTATCTTTTGTCGCTTGAAATGAGACACTACCATGCGGGTTACTCAGCGCCGACATATATTGCTACGCGGATTGAGCCAATGCCGCCACCTCCTGGATTTTTCTCTTCTCTTGCGCGATCACGAGTGACTCGGCCAGGTTAGACCCGGCTGACGCGCACTCAATGGAACGTCGGAAATCACCAGTTATGGTAATCACACCATTTGGCTCGGGCAGTTTCATCTTCAAGTAACTAATGTGAGTACTTGCCATGAACTTGTTCAGGGCTGGCCTACCGAGCAACGCGTGATATGTGCTCTCCAAATTGACAACTTCAAACTCCAAATTCTCAGTCCTGCAGTTATCTCTCGTACCAAACAACACGTCAACCCGGACCTTGCCAATGGGTTCACAAGAAATGTCTGGCACAATGCCATGGAAAGTTGTCCTTGTAGTTTGGAGCATGTCTCCGAGATACCCAACTTGCGCATCGTGTCCACATACATGATGTTGATGCTACTGTCATTGTCAATTAGCACCTTTGAGAACCTCACATTGATGTTAGGCCCAATGAATGTTGGGTCCAATACCAGCGCATATGAACCAGGACTTGGCATAAGCTTCAGATGATTTTTTATGCTCCAGGTAATCTCCTGATCCGACCAAGGAATATACCTCGTCACGGCCGGCATTACTGCATTGACCTCGGCGTTGCAAGCTCTTTCTATCTGTTTCTTCTGTGGTAAACACGCAGTAACTCTGATGATGCTCTATGTACTCATTTCTCCCCTCATTCCCGGGGTACCTTTGATCCGGATGATTCTGGTTCTCCACCTGATGCACTGCATCCCTTCTCTCATGGTCATCATACCTCGATGGAGGGGGTGGCAACATCAACTGTTGCGTGTTCGCGTCGGAGAGCAATTGCTGCCGGGGTAACTCCTGCCGAGGTTGATCATTCCGAGGTGCCTGAGCATTCCTCGAACCACTTTGTTCTATTTTCCTCATCCATTCACACTGCCGTGTTGTGTGACCCGCTGGGTTACTCGGATTCGGCGTGTGGAATTTACACGGCTGATCCAGCATTGCCTCATAATTATACCTCGGACGGCCCTTCTTTTCCTGCCACTGTTTCTTCTGCTCTGGCGTCCAAGTTTTCTTGCCATCATTTCTTGGTGTCCATTGTTGTCCTCCAGTTTTCTGACGTTGACTGCTTCCTGCTCCGGGTTGGTCCTAATTCACAACTGCAACTTGTTGCGAACTGTACCGGTAATCCGATCTGTCATCTCTTCTTTTACCCCGGTATTCACTTCTCCGGGATGACCCGGCCCCATCTCGCTGATAGTACTCCTCGCTTGACTCGTTTGACATGAGCCTAGGCTGGGTCAGATCACCCAAGGCATATGAATCAGCAATCCAGATTGTTTCTGCCAATGTGGTTGGCATATCTATTTGCAACCTTTGCCATAACATGCTTGCATATCTACACCCGTGCGCAAACCAAGCTATGGCCTGTGACTCAATCATACCCTCACATGAGTTTCGCACTGTGCACCAGCGGGTCAGGAATTCTCGGTTTGTCTCATTCGGTCTCTGTTTGCACATTGCTAGGGTCTGCGGTCTGTTGGGCCTTTGATACGTGCTTGAGAAATTGCTAACGAACATTTCCTCAAAATTGATCCAACAGTTAATACTTCCGGGTGGCAAATTGTTTAGCCATACCCTTGCTGTCCCCTCTAGCATCTGAGGTACATATCTCACAACCCATCTCAAGTTGCCTATAGCAATTTTCACCGTTGTTGCATAGTTAATTAACCAATCCCCCGGTTTTGTGCTGCCGTCATATGTCTTAGTGCCTCTAGGTAACTGGAAGTTAGGTACTGGAGGCTCCTTCATGATCCAGGGCCCAGAACATGCTGGACCCGGAGGACCTTGACACTCGATCCGCTCCGACCTATACAGCTGATCCAATTTTAACCTAGCGTCATCAGACATCAAGTTCCTGCTTCCCAATCTTGACCCTATCACGTGATAGTCCGGTCTGGGATACCCTGCGTTCACTATCTCTAAATCACCATCATTATATCTATCTTGCTCCTGCGGAGCTGCTCTCTGCTGCATACCTTGGCCGGCACTGCGCTCTTGCCGTGGTATATTCCGCTGCTGCGGTTGTCCTGCATCCGCCGGGTTACGCTGTCCGGCATTGCCGTTCGCAGCGTTCCTCTGACCGGCATTGCCTTGGTCGCGGTTATCTCGGCCAGCTTCACCTCGGCTCACACTTTGTCGATCCTCATTTCCTTGCACTGCTTTTCCTTTTTCTGCCCTTGTCGGGTCATACGGGACTATCTGTTTGTTTCTCCTAGTCGAGGTTACTACCTCTTCTCTCCTAGGACCACCGTGAGGAGACGATGCAGCTCCAACAGATTTCTCCGGGTTACCCACGGCTGAATAAACGATCTTGGAGGCCCCAGCTCTATCCGGGTTTGCCCTGAGCAACTCCTCATTCTGTCTATTTGCGATCCGAACTAACTCATTGACCCTTTCCTGCTGTCTCTACCAGGCTTCACCCGTCAAACCCTCTAGCTCGGATGCAGCTGCATCTGCCGCCCTGAAGTTCTTTGCCGGGGTACTATACTTCGGCAGCCCCACGGACAGACAGTTCTCTGATTCCTCAATTCTAGTATCACCTTCTTTATTCATTTCGCTCATGAGGTTTCTCCCCTTCACTTTTACAGCATCTACCTTATTTGCCTTTGCGTACTCACGCAGCGTCATGTTCAACGACTGCTGAGCCGCGGCTATCTTTTTTACACCCTCTAGGATTTTCTATCTAGTCTCCTCTAACTCGGCATGTGCCTGAGCCGGATCTACCACTGCTTCTACGGGGCTTGCCAAGCTATCTATTGCCTGCTGCAACACATTCTCTGGCCTATCTAGCGGAGGACCTCTACTTTTCCTCGGTGCCTTAGGCGTTACCTCCGGATCTGGTGCCGGATCCTTGCTTGCGCCAGCGCCTGGCGCGGTCATCATCACCTCAGCGTGGTCCGGGGAGCGACTGATATGCGCCCCGCGAGCTGCACTAAGGGGTGGCTCGCCTCCTTCGACGACATGCCACGGATGAACGCACGACACATCGACAGCAACATAGATCTTGTGCGCGCCAAGCTTGACGAAGAGGCCGTTGCGCGGGAGAGGTTGCTTGCCGAAGCAGCCAGCGTTGTCACTGATGAAGTCTAGCGCTCCAAAACGCTGAACGAGCCCGAAGACGATGCGTTCGCTGGTGCCGATGAGGTTTCCCGTCTGGATCTTCACTCCTGCTAGCGCCGCTAGCCCCATGGTGGGCGCCAACTGTTGTGATGGTGTCACGACAGATTCCATGGATAGGCTAAAGGTGAGGACTAAATGCACTAGAAGTATCCAGGGAGGGACAGTGTGGTGATTTCACACACGGTTGTTTTGTATTCAATGAGATTCCAAGATTACAAGTGCTCCTTGAGCTGTATTGGAGAGATGAGGAAGAAAGAGCTCTCTTACTCTCACCACTAGCTAGCTCTCAAAAACTAGGACTCAACAACTAAAGTCCAATCCAGTAGAGATCAACCCCTTCTACGGAGGCCCTAGCCCTTCTTATATAGGGGTAGCCAGGTCTCCAATTAGAGCATACGTGGAGGCATATTTTAGGGAATATGCCTCTTCTCAAAATAGAAAACCGACCGGGTCACTTTTCCCCAACGTAAGCCATGCAGAGGCTACGTGAGCCTCTGCGACGCCTGCGTGTTCCGAGATAGGCATCGTCACCCCTGTCGGCCACGCCTCGGTGGTCCCGGCCTCTGTCCGCTTCACTCACGCTCTGCGTACAGTGACCATCTTTTGACCAGCGAGATATCTTCCTTCTCTTGCAAGCCTGATATAACCCGGATCATGCCTGATTAATCCAGCCTCACCTGTACCTGCATACAAGTTAGATATATCATGCCGACATATGATATAAGTTGGCTGAGACTCAGTTAAGTGGACATCCTCTGGTCCGGATTACTCCGTGATTCGACCTGCCTTGAGGTGACTCGGCCAGTACTTGCTTTGACCTTGCCGTACCTCGGCTGACTCGGTCTTTATACCGCGGCGTGACCCTATACGGGTATCCCTCAACAGCAATCACATACTTTCAAATATTTTTAAAATTAGGAAAAAATGTTTTACAAGTGTGTATATTTTTATCCCGTGACACCGCACAGGCAGTAAACTAGTCAAGTTGTTGTAATAATAAAAAAAGACAATAACCCGCACCGGCCTGCTCCCGCTCGTGCCGTCGTCGATCCCGGTCCCTCCAAACTTGGCCGTCAATTTTGCTCAAACCTCCTTCTATTCCACGCCAATTCCTTCGTCCAACTGGCAAAAGAAAGACACCAACTCTAGAACGAAGCAAGGTCACACATGACGCGATCCCAGCCGCCCGTCTGAAGATCTGACGGCCCCCGGCGGCCGAACCCCCGCGAAACGGGCGACGGAAGACCTCAGCAACTTCCGCAAATACCCCCGCATCTTTGTTTCTCTCTCCTCCCCCCCCCAACGAGGTTCCCACCCCACGCAACCCTAATAAACCCTACCTCCCCGCCGCCGCCGCCTCCACTCCGCCCTCCGCCTCCAGATTCTCGCCCACGCTTCCGCCGCCCGCAGCCCCACCGTCTCCGGCGATCTACAGGTACCGCAGCTCTCCTGCCATCCCATCATCCCCCATCGTCGCCCAGTAGCCCCCTATCCCATCATATAGCGCTGCTCTTGTTTTCTCGGCGATTTTTCCGACCGAACCGTGCGTTCGGTGCTCGATGCACGTTCTGTTGCTGCTGCGCCGTGAATCCGCGAGCTAATCCGTGTTGTGCTGTTGTCTGTGACGTGGTTGCAGGAGTAGATCGCCGCCGGAGAGCCCCAGCCCCCGACCATGTCGACATTCGCCAAGCCGGAGAACGCTCTGAAGAGAGCGGAGGGTGAGTTGCCGGGACCTCCTGCATTTTCCCTCTCAATGTTTTACAATTGTTGTTGCAGGGATGTCTACCGCGAGTAGGGTTTGTTAGGAACTTTTGACGATATGTTATGTCCCATTTGGTTCCATGTGTTACATTGTGCTGTGCTAATCGTTATCAGCCCAATGTCACCTGGTCATCGAATTTGCAACGTATTTATGGGCGGTACATTCGAAATGTTGAGTTATTGGAGCCACCGAGTAAATATCACATAGGATAGGCTCAGTTTTGAATGGTTCATAAGCCATTTGAATTTTATGGCTTATTATATCATAGACTGGTTGTGCTCTTTGTCCCGACGACCACGTACCTGACCTGGAAAGTAGTCCTAAGCCAAAGTTATGCTGGTTCTGAGAATTTCACTGGGCGCTTAAGTAACTACTCTTGTTATGTTTTCTTTTCTCGCTTGTCCCTTTTCCTGTAGGACCGCATAACTTCTCAACAACCAAAGATACGTCCACTTAAGCTTCATTTTATCTAAATCAATGCGGACGTTTCAGTGGAATTACACTGTTGTTTATTAACTTCTCACACCAAAATGTAGTCATATGTAGTTACCTGCATGGCTTTCTCTTCATTTGCAAAATCTGAGATAAATCCAGATTTTCCATATTTCAGTAAAGGATGCTCACACTGTTTATCACCTTTGATTTACTCCAGAGTTGATAAATGTTGGACAAAAGCAGGCAGCGCTGCAGGCGCTGCATGATCTCATCACATCAAAAAGATACAGGTCATGGCAGAAGCCTCTCGAGAAGATCATGATGAAGTATGTAGAGCTGTGCGTAGAGCTAAGGAAAGGCAGATTTGCCAAAGATGGCCTTATCCAGTACAGAATTGTCTGCCAGCAAGTCAATGTGTCCTCTTTGGAGGAGGTCATAAAGCACTTTATGCAACTCTCCAATGAGAAAGCTGAGGAGGCAAAGACTCAGGCGCAAGCGCTGGAAGATGCTCTGGATGTTGAAGATTTGGAAGCGGACAAGCGTCCAGAGGACTTGATGCTCAGCTACGTTAGCGGGGAGAAAGGGAAGGATCGATCAGACAGGGAGTTTGTCACTCCATGGTTCAAGTTTCTGTGGGAGACATACAGGACGGTGCTCGAGATACTGAGGAATAATTCAAAGCTTGAAGCACTATATGCTGTAAGATTTTTAACTGCTTTGCCATTATCCTAGTGGTCATCTCGATATACACTTCTGTTATATTTTATTCAGTTTTGGTGTTGATTTTACCTGTATAATGGAATTCAACATTTCTGGTTTACTGCAATAAGGTTTTGCACTGTTTTTGTTTGTAAAGTAACTACATATACTGCACTAAATGGTCCAACACTGTTCGGGGTCCCACTGCCAAACCGCAAATTGAATCTGATTCATCGTAGTCTTTCTCTCTAGTCATTCTGCCTGTTACTACATTCAGAAACTTATCTCTGATAGTTTTTGCTGCTGTAAGCATCTTTCAAAATAACAGTGTTGTTGGTTTTTCCAGTACTCTTATCCTATGCATTGTGTAGCCTTATGCTCTCTCTCCCTTCATTGATATATAGTATGGCTGGATTGAATGAAAATCGTTTCTTTACTAAATTCTCTACTAGCTATTGTGTTTGGTACTTTGCATTTTCCCTATTTTTTTTCGGAACTAACTATTTGGATTCTTTTGCCCATAGCACTAAAATACTAAATGATATTCAGCAGCTAATCTGTCTGTTTTTTAAACCTTTCAATATGCAGATGACTGCACACAAGGCTTTTCAGTTCTGTAAGCAGTATAAAAGGTCCACAGAGTTCCGCAGATTGTGTGAGATTATTAGAAACCATCTTGCAAATTTGAACAAATATCGTGACCAGCGAGATCGTCCTGATCTGACTGCCCCTGAAAGCTGTAAGCTGTACCTTGATACTAGGGTTGAACAACTGAAAATTGCTACAGAACTTTCCCTATGGCAGGTTTGTGCCATAACTTGTCTTATCTTCTTAGTGCTAAAGAAATAAAATTCACGAACCAAACTTTTCTTGCAGGAAGCTTTCCGATCTGTGGAGGATATCCATGGATTGATGAGCTTGGTTAAGAGAACTCCCAAACCATCTGTCCTGGTCGTATATTATGCCAAACTAACTGAAATATTCTGGATATCTGAGAGCCATCTGTATCACGCATATGCATGGTTGAAGCTCTTCAATTTGCAGAAGAGCTACAATAAGAACTTAAATCAGAAGGATCTGCAATTACTAGCATCTTCTGTTTTGCTTGCTGCACTTTCTGTGACACCATATGACAATAAATATGGTGCTTCTCATCTTGAGCTTGAAAATGAGAAAGAGCGTAGCTTGCGTATGGCCAACCTTGTCAATTTCTCCCTTGACTCCAAGCGCGAGAATAGAGAAATGGTTAGCTTGCAGTGGTATTCATTGTAAATATATTTTTCTTAACATAATTATTTGTTTTCTGATAAATTTCCCCTTCCATTTTCAGGCTTCAAGGGCATCTCTTCTTGCTGAGTTGGTATGTTGTGAAACCTTTTGGCTGCTGTTTTTATCATATGCTGCCAAACTTTCAATTCTCATGTTTATTATCACATCTATTGAGTCTTCTTTTAATTCTGCCTTTTCTTAGGGCATGTCTTGTATTGGCCCTTTAATTCTGCCTTTTCATTGGGCATCTATAACATCTGCTATCATAGTGGTCCCTTTTTCATGTTACCAAGTATTCATATTAGAATAATCTCCTGTCCTGTGAAGCAAAAAACGTTTTTCTTTTGCTAATCACACCTCCAGCATTCGTCCTATTTGTTCTATCACTTTGGGCAGCCCGGTATCTCTGAAATAGCAATAGCATCTCTTTAAGGCATCCATGATGCCCTGCCGTGTTTGTGTGCTAATTGAATTCACTTGTATCTTCTTATGTTGCAATTTTTTATGTAATATATCTGTTCTTATAATTTTTTGCTCTGTCATCACGTACTTACATTATGCTCTCAAGTTTAGAACATGTTGCTTATCCAACTATCTCTCTCTTTCTCTCTATGATATGGAAATAGGCAGCCAAAGGGGTGATTTCCTGTGCTTCCCCAGAAGTGAAAGATCTATACAACCTTATGGAGAATGAGTTCCTTCCTCTGGATCTCGCATCAAAAGTACAGCCGCTGCTTTCCAAGATTTCTACGATTGGAGGAAAGCTTTCAGCTGCCTCTTCAGTTCCAGAAATCCAGTTATCGAAGTACCAATCTTCATTGGAGAAGCTTACGGCACTGAGGGTGCTGCAGCAGGTCCTATTTCTATGATATATATGTATTCATGCCTTTTTAATGATATATTGCATTATTATGTTTCAAACTTGTTGGTCAGCTCTCGTTTTAAACATTTTCAGGCATCTCAGATTTTCCAGTCCATGAAAATTGATATGCTCTCTAGAATGATCCCATTCTTTGAGTTCAGTGTTGTCGAGAAGATAGCTGTTGATGCTGTGAAGCACAATTTTGTTGCTATGAAAGTTAACCATTTGTCTGGAGCTGTTCATTTTGGCAACATGGTATGTCGCTAGACTCTGCACACTGCTACCTTCTTTAGGCCTCTCAATTTCTTTATGGAAAGGTTTATTTGTGCGCTGCTCTTTGTTTGCTATAAGGATCAAATGTGTTGCCTGCTCTGCGGTTTTTATGATTTCTGTATTACCTAGCTTATCATATTCCTTAGCGAAGAGGCTTTTGCCCCCTTGGGCTTTTTGAGTGTTCTCTAGGAATAAACTGTTCATAGTGAAGGGTTGCATTTTTATAGATTGTGTTATAAATTATAAATTACAAACATGTGCAGCATGACATGATTAGTCTCCGAGGAAGCAACGATGTGTCAAGCTACAGTCTATTCACATAAATATGTAATGTTTGCTTGCTTGTTCCATCACTCGTTTTATCAACTGCATATGTGCCAAATTCACAGTTCTTTCGATTGAGGTGATTTTTCTGTGCATTTTCATCACAAAATGCTTGGGATTTAACCTACTAGGCAGGAGTTTATTTTTGATTCCATCTCATATGCCAGATAACTCAGCAACATCTATTTTAGAATCTATTTGATGTTATTCTTACTTATATCTTTGCAGGACATAGAATCTGATGGGCTTGGTAGTCACCTTAGTGTGCTTGCTGATTCCCTGAACAAAGCAAGGTGTCTTATTCATCCACCTGTGCATAAGCCATCCAAGCTTGGTGAGAACTTGATTAGTCTTACTGGAGTGGTTGAGAAAGAACATAAAAAGCTTCTTGCAAGGAAGTCGATTATTGAAAAACGCAAAGAAGACCATGAGCGCCAAATATTGGAGAAGGTTACCTAGTTGCTTACTCAAACTCGTTATTTTTCATGGAGTATTTTTTTATGGTTTATATTTTTATTATTCTTAGGAGAAAGAAGAGGAGACAAAGAGATTGAGTATTCAGAAGAAATCTGCTGAGGAAGAAAGGGAAAGACTTTCGAAGGAGCAGAGACTTAGGGAGAAGCAGAGGATACAACGAGAAATAGAACAAAAGGATCAGAAGGAAGCACAATTGTTGTTGTTGAACACCGATAAACCACAACATATGAAGAAAGGGAAAAAACATGTCATTGAGGGGGTAAGAAACAGCTGTAAATTTTCAATAATTGCTGATCTGCTATATGTGCTCTATTTTGTGTGTACCACCTTGGATATGTCTAGCAATAAAACGGGATGCACTTTACATATTAGAATCTGGATAAGGGCAATATTCCTGTATGGTTAGCTCTGTACCGATATTTCCTGGTTTGTTTTGGTGAACTGTTGGAAAATGTGATAGCATGCTGTAGAATGTGGCAGGTTATGTAGATAAAGAGCAGGATCATATTTAGTTAGATAATTTGTTTCTTGTGGATCTTTAGACAAACATATTAGCACACTAGTGCTTAAATGGTTTGGTGAACTGAGGTTAATTGCTGTAACTATCAATTTGTATTCAGTAGAGTATACACACACATGTACTAGTTTGACTAAACCTGTTATGCTACCGAATAATATCTAATCTCTAAATTTGTGTCTTCTATGTACGGTCGTTTTAATACATTGCATGTTCAAATGGCAGGAAATAACAAAACAAGGTGCCCTTGAGCGGTTAATGCTTCTAAAGAAGAAGGAGCGTGATGAGATGGAGAGAAAGCTGCAGACCCTTGCAAAAAAAATGGATCACTTGGAGAGGGCAAAACGGCAGGAGGAAGCAC
Source organism: Avena eriantha (assembly GCA_910589775.1). Classification (NCBI taxonomy): domain Eukaryota; kingdom Viridiplantae; phylum Streptophyta; class Magnoliopsida; order Poales; family Poaceae; genus Avena; species Avena eriantha. Next base: position 134,494,550 of record OU342742.1, read on the forward strand.
CACTAATAGAGGAAGCCTTCCAGAAACGCCTCGAGGAAGAGAAGATCCTTCATGAGCAAGAGCAGCTGGTTTGTGTTTACTGTCATTTTGTTACCTACAAGGTGCAAATGCTGATTGTTGTTAACATGCTTACATTCATTATAAATTTCAACTTGGTAGAGAGAGATTGAGCTTAGCAAGCAACACCATGCGGGTGACTTGCAGGAGAAAAATAGGCTTTCTCGACTATTGGAGCATAAGGTATGTTTGCTACTTGCAACTGCATTCAACTTATTTAACAGTGCTGCTCATTGCATGCATCTTGTGTTGGAGAACACTATGATCTATTTTATCATGGTTTTCTTTGTAATAAGCTTTTCCAAGCATATAATATATAGTCGATTTATCCACTGAGGGAATCTTGAGGATAGTTTAGTGATTCAACTTTCTACCTGCACTTAATATTTGTTTGGACAAATTAAGTGGCTGTGGCATGTTTGAACAAAAAGGTCTCTGTTTGTATTGTTTGGATGATACAATTGGTGGTCTACTTTTTGGTGGATTACCACAGCATCGATTCAATTTTGTCATGTATATTTAGCATATTTGTTTCTCTTTTTTGGCTTCATGTGTCAACTTGAGTTTCTTTCAGCATGTAAATGTTTTCCTTCTCATAAGACTAGCCTTCACTTTGTGAATCTTTTGTTCAAACATTGACCGTAATGTTAGCATCCTTTTTGCTGTTTCAGAACGCTTTCCAGGAAAGAATTGTGCAACGTCGTGAATCTGAGTTTAGTAGCCTAAGGAAAGAGAGGGATGAGAGGATCAATCAGTTGATATCTTCAAGAAAGCGTGAAAGGGAAACTGTACGGAAATTGATGTATTATCTGAACCTGGAGGAACAGCGGATCCAAAGGCAGCGCGAGGAAGATGAGGCTAGAAAACGTGAAGGTAAGTGTATTCTTGGACTAATTTTACTATTTGCTCTACTTGTGGAGTGCAGTATTAGAATTATTGTTGTTGGTAACCTGAATACTTGAAACTGGCAACTCAATGATTGTTCTTGCGACTACATAGATTATCCAACTTGTAGTACTTCAGACTAGTTGTTTTAGCGGGACAAGATAGAACACTCCATCTTAGTCTATTCCGAGTATACTCTAAAATGTTTGTGCTACTTTGAATTATCATTATTAACTTGGATTTTCTACTGTGTTTGTTTTTGATTTCTCATATTTGGACAGTGGATAAATGACTATAAATCTTAAAAGAGTTGTTCCTTTATTGCTATTCTATAATGTGTCAAATTGAAACACATATAGCTTACCAGATATTGTTGGTTTAATTTGCAGATGAAGAGAGGAGGAAGAAGGAGGAAGCAGAGAGGAAAGCCAAGCTTGACGCAATTGCAGCTAAGCAGGCGCAGAGGGAAAGGGAGATGGAAGAGAAGGCGCAGAGGGAAAGGGAGGCTCTCTTGAGAGGAGCAGAGCCTGTGCGAGCACCTGATACTGCTGCTCCTGCTGTTGCACCGCCAGCTCGTGAGCCAGCAGTGGCAGCTCCAGCTGTAGCAGTGGCTGCGCCTGCTCCTGCTCCTAGCAAGTATGTCCCCAAGTTCAAACGTGGCGGTGACAGTAGCAGCAGCAGCCAGAGGCCAGCATCCCCACCTGAACAAGACCGGTGGGGCCCTCGTGATGACCGTCCTCGCCCAGATGCTAGGCCCCTCCGCCAGGACGCTCCTGCACGCCAAGAGGCTGCCCCTGCCCGCCCTTTTGTACGCCAAGAGGCTGCCCCTGCCCGGCCTTTTGCCCGCCAAGAGCCCCCCCCTGCCCGCCAGCAGGATGGTGGTGCTGCTGCTGCTGCTCCTGCTCCGTCTCCGTCGACTGACCGCTGGCGTCCTGGATCTAGGCCCTCTGCAACTTCTTCATCCACTTCGTCGTCTGCCCCTTGGAGGCGGAGCTGAGGCTGCCTGCACTCTCCCCCAGCTGGTTGAGATTTTTGCCGTCCTTCAAGTATTGGAGCTTCACACACAATGTCTTCCTCTGCCACCTGGAAGCATGGTTACTTGAATGAATTTGTTTGTTTCGCACCAAATGTTCCTAAATTTTCGAAGCAAGTACTTCTGTTAGGTCCATATATATCTTGAAATCATGTTTGATCTTTTGAGAGTAGCTGTACTCCATACATATACATAACGTGTTGCTATCTGTTATGGTTGTACGTCAAAGTATGCTGTTAGTATTGCCCAGTGGAGTATATCTTAGTGTTGCAAAGCTTTGTTTGCTTGCTGCAGGGAAAGCAATTTATTGGGTTCTGTTTCCAATCAATCACAGAATTTTTTTGTCCGGTCTGTTCTTTCCCCCCTTCCGATCTTAAATAGTCCTGCAATGTACCATCTGGCGCCAAAACCCAGTTACAGTAAACTAGCCTCCAGTTGACAGATGTACAGCATCCTGTTCTTTCGTTTCCTCTCTGCCCTGTGTGAGATTGCTCAAGACCTCGTAGATGATGCTTTGTGTCAGTGTTGATGGTTCTGTTTTGTAGTCTACATATGCTGCATTTGCGATTCTATCGAAAAATAAACATCGCCACACTCCCAGCTGCATCATCCCATCCATCCATCAACATATTTCAATTATGAAGCTGAGCACACAGAATTTACCCAATAGTGAAGAAAGACAGAAGGAATCACCTGATCTAGTTACATCTTTTTTAGTACTTAACTGAAAATCGAAGAGCTCGAGTGGAGTGACACTGACTCCCCATGGCGGCACGAGGGAAGCCATGCTTGATCCAGAGCGAGTTCAGGAAGGCATGCTTGATGCAGCGCGAGTTCAATTACAAGCAGGGCGTGCAGCGGCTCATATTTCTCTTTTTTCTAGTTGGCTCGTTGGGTGCTGCATGAGTGGAGATTTGGGTTGGATCAAGTTTAGCATTTTGTTTGGTAGTTCATATCTAGTTTTTTTGCAATTTTGACAATGTTTGGTTGGCAATAAAACTGATTTTATCTCGTTTGATGCAAAAACCTGCATGTTTGGTTGCACATGCCGTAGTGTTATGTTCACCACTTCTCAGAGCTGGTGATGTTACCACGCAGTAGCAAATAGACAGCAAATTGAAACTAGCAGTTGCAAACAAGCATCAAATCAAACTAGTAGTACCAAATTAGAACCCTAATTACTAGCAAATATGAGTTCACGATAATATTACCTAGCTACTAGCAAATGACAGTTCACCATAATATTACCTAGCTACTATGAATGAAGCATTTTACACCCACATCAGGGGTTGTTCTTAGAACACAAGGGCATCACTTCATCAGACCATCTTCTTCACCTTTTCAGATCCTGTAGTTTCCTCTCGTCGCTCACATGTCGAGCGCTCACTGTTGTCTCATGTTCTTCCAAACAACACAATTTTTATGGGCAACACCATGACCACCGTCAGTGTCGTTGTCGTCAAGAACTACATCTTCCTCAGCTGAGAAGTATTCATCGACGCCAATTGTAAGATTCAGTTGTGCAAAATGCAACATGCAAGAACAAACTTAACTTGGGTGGGGAAAGAATGTAAATGCTTCTGATCAAGGATCTTAAACCTGTTCTTCAGAGCAGGAAAAACCCTCTCAACCGTGACTCTAAGGCTAGAGTGACTGAGAATGAATAGTTCGTCTGGGGTCCTTGGATAGTTTCTAGCAGAGAACTCATTGAGATGGTACCTTGTTGTTTTGAAGGGTGGAAGAATTCCAGGACGACAAGCATACCCGGTGTCTGCTAGGTAGAACTTGCCTTCAGGAAGCTTGAGCCCATCAGGTATGTCAAGACTGTCATTCAGAATTGTAGCATCATGGACAGATCCTTCCTAGCCAGCAAGCACATATGTGAATTTCATGTCGAAATCAATAACGACAAGCACATTCTAGCTGGGGTAGTGCTTCCTCCCCCTGTATGTAGCCTGTTCGGCTTTCAGCACTTTAGCCATCACATGAGTACCATCAATTGCTCCAATACAATCTTGGCATTACAAGACTGTTAGGCGACAGTCTAATACGACCATCTCATGAAGAACATGCTAGAGTTGCTCACCTTGAAAAAGGGGAACCATCAACCATTACCTTGTATCTTCGCGGGGGATTGACCAGATGGTGTCTTGATCATCTCTCCTCTGAGTTCTCCAACACCAAACAACACCTAATGGAAATACCGGGAAATTATCTCGGTTGATCTCCTCCATGTGCTGTGAATCACTCGGAATCTCTGGTTATGGCCTATAACATGAAGAAACAAAGACACTTGTTCTTCGATAAAGGTGTTGATGTTGTCCTTAAGCAAACCCCTAGACCTGAATGTGTGCACAAGATGGTTAAATGGAGCTCTTCTCATCCTGAGCATGGCGATAGCCTTCACATCATTGTTGTTCTAGATGTACTTTAGATTTGTCATCCTCTCTCTGTCGTGCTGCATCAGGGATCATATTTCACTGCCTTCCTGTTAGTCCTACCAACCGCTCTTCTTTGGATCGGGAGCATCCAAGCCTAAATCACAGCCACAAGGGCAACTACCTGGATGATAACCTTCATTTGGTCCTAACAGAGCGACATTGCATAAGCACTGTAGGTACTACCCTAATATCGAGCTAACTAACTTGGTACTAATGTTGGGGAGGAGGCAAGGCCACGATTCTTACCTTCATGGTTGCAGATGTCGAGGACCTGCCATAGGCAGAGAAGAAGGCGAGGGAGAAGCCGGTGTTGCAGATCTGCGAGGCGGTAGATGACGGAGTTGGAGAAGATATGCCAGCCAGAGTGGACGTAGGAGCTGCTGCCGAAGATCTAAATCGTCGCCGCCGCCGCCAAAACCGACTCACAAGAGGAAAATGTGGAGGGATTTGTCTCCCAGCGGGAGGTGATAGCATAATAGGGAGGTGAGCCTACTTTTAGCACCATACGACGCTGCAATTTTTGGGCTCCTGCCATCTCCCCGCTGCCTCCCGGCGCACGTTGTTCCTCCCCTTGCGCTCGCCAGGGCCTATCCTGGTAAAAACACTTGATTTTTGCATTCCTCTGGAGTCAGGACGAGGGCTGCTTTAAGACCCGTGCGAGCCAAATCCCCGGTACACCGCCACACACCAAACAACCTTATTTCTTCCCACTAGATATGAGAAGAGGAGATCCGACCAACCAAACATGCCCATAGTAGCGACATGCGGTTTAGCAACCTCATTGGTCCCGGCGCTGCTGGAACGTTCCGTAGCGGCCGCTCCGGGGAGGAGGCACAAGCTGCCACTATTGTTGTGCTAGCGTGGATGGTGTGGACCGACATGCGTGACGACCGTAGCATGATTTGTTGACAAATGACGTGTTTGGTAGGTCGGAACCATTTTTCGTCTCTCTGGGGGCAGCCTCTACGGGACAGTCCATGTCGACAAAGTCATGCTTTGCAATTTGTTTGGTATGTTGCATCGTATTGCCTAGACAATTTTCGATCTGGCTTTTGTTTGCCTATACGCTAGCAGCAAATGTTCTGGCGATGCAAGTCAGCTTGTTTGGTACCATTCGGGAGAAGTTTTGTGCGCACAACTAACTGTGGTGGTGATCGTAAGAAACTTCACCAACCTCACACACAACGACAAATCATCGCAGTTCAGAAGTTCAGACACGCATACTACATGTAGCGATTACAAACCATTCCATAGCTACTATGAATTGTGATTTCATGTTCACGACACTAACTAGAAGGCGAGTTAAACTTCAGGTAGAACTTCTTTTGTTTCTTCTTCATATCTTGGCGTTTGATCTGTCATCCCACATTGCATGTGCCCATTTCATCCTCTTGTTCTTTCAAGCTTCGATTTCTCCTAGTTCCACACCATGGTCAGTTTCAATCTCATCAGGAATCACACTAGCCTCATCAGGCCAGTGTTCATCAAGACCCCACCCCAAGATCCACTTGTGCAGAATGCAGCAGGAAAGTACTAGCTTAACTTGGACGGGGAAAGGAGGAATGACTTATGATCAAGGATCTTAAATCTATTCTTCAGAGCAGCAAATGCTCTCTCTATGGTGACTCGAAGGTTAGAGTGCCTGAGACTGAACAATTCCATGGGAGTTTGTGGTCTGTGCCTTAAAGAGAATTCGTTCAGATGGTACATGGTTTCCCTGAAGGGTGGAAGAATCCCAGGACGACATGCATATCCAACATCTTCTAGATAGAACATACCATCAGGGATCTTAATCCCATCCGCTCTTGTCAAACTGTCAACAAGAATGCTTGCATCATGGGATGATCTTTCCCATCCAGCTAGCACATATGTGATTTTGAGATCAAAATCAACATCAGCAAGCACATTCTGACCGATGTAGTGATTCCTTCCTCTATACGGTGCAGATTGTGATCTTGACACTATAGCAGTGACATGAGTACCATCCATTGCGCCAACACAATCCTGCAATGGCACACACAGACAGTCATGTTCATGTCAATGTTAGTGTTGACAATAAAAATAAAAAGACAAATTCTCCTCACCCACAAATACGGAAACCATATGCTCCTGTTTTTTAATCTTGCTAGGGGTTTGACCAGTTGATGGCTTGATCATATCTTCTCTCAACTCCCCAATTGCATACAACACCTATTTGAAGTAGCGAGCAATAGTCTTTGTGGATCTTCTGAATGTGTTATGGATCACTCTAAATCTTTGGTTATGACCCACAACATGCAGAAACATAGCAACTTGCTCTTCAAGAGAGGTGTGGATGCTATCTTGCAGCAAAACCCTCCGTCTAAACCTTTTGACAAGTTCATAGAAGGGGGCTTTTTTCATCCGAAGCATTTGTAAAGCCTCCACGTTGTTGGAGTTGTAGATGTAGTTCAGGTTTGAAATTCTCTCTTGATCTCAAAGGGCATCTGACCATATGTCAGCGGTCGACAAAAAGCACGCCTAAAAACTCTCTTGTGCACGAGTAGCATCCATTCCTGAATCATAGCTATCAGAGATGCTACCTGATGAAGACGGATGAGCCGGATGACGTAATGAAATCAATCTAACATGAGTACTAGCGAAATTGACCGTAAACGCTATGCACACACTATAGGGGCAAAACAAGCCGACTAGCCAGGGTCGGGGAAGAAAAGGGCACGATACCTCCGGCATGTCGGGGTCGAGAAGGAAGAAGAAGAGCCTGTCACTTCGATGAAGACACTGCCGTGGATCCCTAGCCGGAGATGAAGGAGTCATGTTATTACGACAAGGAAGGAGGACGGTCCCGTGCCAGAGTGGATGGAATCTCTGGGTAGATCCGCAGCTCCCGCGCCGCCGGTAATGGAAAGCCAAAATGGGGATTTTCTGGCGGCAGGTGATCGAAAGGAGGGGGTGAGACGACTAACCTTTGCCACGAAACACAGCCGCCGAAACTGGCTCTCCCACCATCTTTCCCTGGCCTCCCGCGCGCGCAGCGTCGCCACTGTTTGCATCTCCGGGGGCTGGCTCCACGGAAACCATCGGCAGTTCCTAGCGGGCCTTGTCCGGAGCTGCTCTGGGCACCGCGCTGGACACAACATGGAGGTCGCCAAGGCATCCGATCACCCGATTTTTGCATCCAATGAGCCTGTTTCGCGGGAATACGACCTGCCAAACACGTGACATTTCTACTCTCTACTATATCTTGGAAGGAATCGGATGGAACCGATGAGTTGGATGAGCACCGAAAGAAAGACGGACCATGCTTTATCCTCTACCCTACTCATCTTTTTCATACCGCTAGTACTTTCTACCAGCTCATCACTTGACTCGTGTTACACAGCCGCGATTACTAACTGGCGCGAATTTATTCTCTTTGCCCAAAAGGCACATCACTAGGAATGTCTTCTTCTCGGTGGGCCGGTCGCTACTGATTTTTTGTAGTCCACACAAATGCAGTCAGATCCATACATTCATGGTCTGCGATCGGATTTTGATCGTAGCCACTTTGTACTATACTTCGTTTCGAAATATCGTGTCACCTGGAGCTGGAGCTGGGCAGTTCTGCTTGGCGTGGATGCGGCCGGCCGTGCTGCCCGCAGCCGCAGCGAGGTCTCCGGCAACTCCACCAGTAAAGCCACCGCCTGCCGCGGCGGCGGCGCTCCATTCCATTGTTTCTTCCGTGTACTGGATTCGGCAGACCTGTCTTGCTCATCGTCTAATAATCTCTATATGCTGCTGGGAGGAAACGGATCGAATCAATGAGTTGGATGAGCACCCAAAAAGAAAGGAAAAACATACAGTACTATTTTTTTTGTCCTCTCATCTTTCTACCAGCTCAGCACCGATCCTTTATGCCACCATTTCATCATTGCTGTTTGTTTTGCTCGATCTTGTTATTATGTATACTGTACCCACGAGTGCTGCCTACCAAATCGACTTTACGTGCTCTTTTGCCCGAATAAAGGCGTCTCCACATTTCTATGCTATATATCTTTTTTCATCATTCTCATCAATTCTTCTAAAGATGCTTTACTCCTTTACTATATACACATTTTCTTCCCCACAAAACCTGAATTTGCACCATGGGAATTCTACGTGGCTAAGTCAATAAATTCACACCTGGAGTGATTCTATTTATAGCGGACCAGATCACACAATCTATCTTGTTGTTACCATCTATCTCATCTATCTCGTATATCAAAAGAGATACGGCTAACTACTTCCAACACTTTCTACCTTTTGCCAACTCAAATCAGTTGCTAATAACTTTTTCCCCGCGGTATCTTGTTCCGGGGTCGGATCTTTCCATTGGAGAGAGCTATCCGTTGGATTTCACAATAGCATGTCACGGAACCTGGCATGAGCAGAATTAAACGGAGTTTATGCAAGAGCAGCCGCAACACACGAGATCTTTATAAGAGTATATTGCCGTTATATATATATATGTCGGTGTCATACGTATATTTCGTAGACCATCTTCATAAGCACATCATCCACAACTCCAACCCAGGTCACGCAAAAGAATCGGACATCCCGTTATGCACATATTCGACATATTATATTTGCAGGTCTCTTTGAATTTGGATGTATCTTTTTTTTATGTATGACCATGAAAGACCCAATTTATGTATGAGAGGGGCTCATGTGTCGCGGGATAGGTAGGGGTGGCATGCTAGGTATAGGTAGGTAGCTCGAATAAATATTTTTTTTGGTATGTGGAAAACTAGAAAAACTTGGGAAGCCAAAGCTTGGACCGGATATTGTTTTTTTTAGCACTGGTAGGTTGAACAATAATAATAAATAAACCAATGTTTGGTAGTATGTGAAAAAACTAGTTTGGCCTTTTGCTACGTACTAGTAGCAATAATATGGTAGCAAATATAGTCTTGTTGAGGTCAACAAGTTTACGATTAAAAATAAAATGTGGTCTGGATAAAATAGTAGACCAAAAAATTAACGGGAAACCAAGTGACAGTGACGCTGACAGTTCTTGCCCACCAGCTAATTAATAGAGGGATCGAGGCAAAATGATTCAAAAAGTTGGTACAGCCCGTCTCTTCCGCCCTGCCGTTCCGTACCGTCGGGCAAGGAGGTCAGGTGTGAAAAGTAAAGGAGCGGAGCGGAGCCAAAAATATCGGTCGGCTGGCCCGTCCCGTCCCGTCTCTCTCCCCTTCTCTCCCTTTCCTTTGCTCCACTCCGCTTTCCTTTCCTTCGCTTCGAACTCTGCACCGCCTCTGCTGCTCTGCACCTGCACTGCTGCGCCCACCTCCACCACCTCCACCACCACCACTCCCCAATCCAACCGATCTAGGGTTTCCTCCACCCCATCCCCTCCTCAGGCTAACCCTTGGGCCGCCATTGGCATGACCGCGGAGTAACCCGAGGAGGTTCCTACCAACCAGCAGCGCCGGCCTGAGCTGCTGCAGCAGCTCGAGCTTCCGAGCGCGGACGGATGGCGTCCTCGTCCGGGAGGCGGCCGGGCCCCGGCGGCGGGGGCGGGGGCGGGGAGGCCTCCTCCGCGTCGCCGGCCCCCGGCGGCGGCGGCGGCAGGAGGATCCTGCGCACCCAGACCGCGGGCAACCTCGGCGGCGACTCCTCCTTCGACAGCGAGGTCGTCCCCTCCTCGCTCGTCGAGATCGCCCCCATCCTCCGCGTCGCCAACGAGGTCGAGAACAGCAACCCGCGCGTCGCATACCTCTGTACGCTTCTCCCTCTCTCTCTCTCTCTCTCTCTCTCTCTCTTCTACCACCACCGCTGCTGCTGCTTAATTACTGTTACCAACACAGCAGATTCCCCTGTTCCTGCTACTACTAACAGTGTATATTCTATTCTACTACACCTGACGAGTATCCCACTGCCACTAATCATGTAGTACTAGTTAATTAAGTCTGGAGTGGGTATAATTGCCTCCTCCCCTACCTTACCGCCACTAGTACTACTAGCAGTTAACTAACCTGCAGCGAGCATAATTCCCTTACCTCTAGCTGCACTACACAGTAAAGTACTCCTGCTACTAGTTCTGTTGCCTCACACAACGAAGAATAATGTATGTCCAGGTCGCTTCTACGCCTTCGAGAAGGCCCACCGCCTCGACCCGACCTCCAGCGGACGCGGCGTCCGGCAGTTCAAGACCGCGCTCCTGCAGAGGCTCGAGAGGGTATATGCTCCGTTTCGACTTCACATTGTCACTAATTCACAATGCTCTGTTTCACGCTCGACCGGAAGATGACTAGTCGCACAGCATCGTCCAAGTGCCATATTAAAATGGAGGCTTATCTGACCTTCCTGTGTTGTCAGGAAAACGATCCCACCCTCAAGGGGAGGGTGAAGCAGAGCGACGCCCGCGAGATGCAGAGCTTCTACCAGAACTACTACAAGAAGTACATCCAGGCGCTTCAGAATGCTGCTGATAAGGCTGACCGGTGAGCACAACAACCTTTTCTGTCCTTCCGCGTGTGTCCACATGCTGCAATGCTGACTCGTTTTATGTACGTCTTGTCTCATCCCACTTAATTTGCCTGTCTGATTGCTCAGTGCTCAGCTTACGAAGGCGTACCAGACTGCAGCCGTCTTGTTTGAGGTCTTGAAGGCCGTCAACGTTTCGCAGAAAATCGAACTTGATGAGTCGGTAAAGCTCCAGCATTGTTTTTTTTTGTGGATCCTTCGGGCTTGTTTGGCATCACGGCATTCTCTTTCTTTTGTCACACTGCAATTGTTATGTTTCCTTAAAAGGGAACAGCAAGAAAAGAAAACTGCCATTGTTTTATCTATAAATAAAATCTGCCGTGCTCACTTTCCTGTTGTAATTGCTGCAGATTGTGGAAACTAATAAACAAGTCGAGGAAAAGAAAAAGCTGTATCTCCCTTTCAATATCCTCCCGCTTGATCCTGACAGTGCGCATCAGCCTGTTATGCAATTTCCTGAGGTTGTCCCCATCCTGATTTTCCTATCGTCGAGATGCTTGATCACAATACCACTCATGCCTTGTTTCATTATTATGTGCAGATACAAGTTGCTTTTTATGCTCTTCGTAATACAAGGGGTCTGCCATGGCCCAAGGACCATGAGAAGAAGGCTGGTGCAGATCTTCTTGATTGGCTTCAAGCTATGTTTGGCTTCCAGGTTATCCCCTAACATCAGCTATCTACCTTCCACTTTCACATCACAAGTATTCATGTTGATGATCTCTTTGTGAGCACTGGTCTCAGCAAAGCTCTGCCACTGCTGATACAATGTTCTCTAACTTCAACATTCACTTTTGCAGAAAGATAATGTATCCAATCAAAGAGAACATCTCATACTCCTGCTTGCCAACGTGCATATAAGGCAGATTGCCAAACCCGATCATCAACAACCAAAGGTATCCCCTTTCCCAACATGCACATGCGTGAGGTGTGTCCACATGGATCCTTGTGTAATGAACTAATGATGTTGTTTACTCATTTCCCTTTTTGGTAATATTCTCAGTTAGATGATCATGCGCTCGATCAAGTTATGAAGAAGCTCTTTAAAAACTACAAGAGGTGGTGCAAGTACCTTGGCCGCAAAAGCAGCTTATGGTATGATGTTCAATCCTCAGTGGGAAATTTAGATGCTAGTCATGATTACATGATTTACCCCAGGCCTGCAATGATAAGCTCTTCATAGTCCTTTGGTTCACTAATTAGTTGATCATTGTGTTTCTAGGCTGCCGACTATTCAACAAGAAGTGCAACAGCGTAAGCTTCTCTACATGGGTCTTTATCTGCTCATATGGGGCGAGGCTGCTAACTTGAGATTTATGCCGGAGTGTCTTTGCTACATCTATCACCATGTAGGTCCAATTTTCTTTTTTGTTTGACAAACTAAACACGTGATCTATTCAGTGGGCCAGCAAACTGAGTTTAAAGGAGTTCAATGCCCTAGTTTACTGCTTACAACGAAATTGATGCAACAGATAGTAATGCTATTTGCATTTGTTTGGATTGTTGCCAAACATGTACTCTACCAATTTTTTGGCCATGGCGAACAACTTGGTCTTTGTTTGGATGGTTGCCACGTTTTTTTGCATGCCAGTGGCTCTTTGCCCACTAGTTCCCTTTTCTTGCCAACATTAGCGAATTCATGGGCAAACCAAACAATGCCCATTATTTTGGTACTGCAAGTTCAGGCTCAAACGGATCTGTTGGCATCTTGTGAGGAGTCACATTCCGTTCACTTCTGTTGTACAGGAAAGTATATGTTGGGTGTGACTTACCTCAGGCATGAGGACTTACCTGCAAAACTTCCAATTAAAACGAGTAATCTCTCTCTAGTAAAACTGTAGCTTACTTACAAACTATGTCAGTACAACATTAGGTAAAGAATGGCTTCTACGTGCATGGCTCCACTGATTATTCAGTAGCCACTTGCTAAGACTGTTGAGGTGAAAAGTCCTTGACAACTTGTCCCTATGATGCGTGTTCTAGCACTATGACATCGAACAATGTTTTTTATATGATAGTTTATGCAGATATTAGTTCCCTCGGAGGTAATCCGGTACACATGAATCAATAGATTTCTGAAAGAATCCCTATGTTTGCCCATTCCTGTTTCTTCTAGGCGTGCCTCTTAGTATGTTGGGCCGAAATGTGGAGTCTAATACATTATATTTCCGCGCTGGCAGAGACTACATACCATTTATGATTTTGTTGACGTTTCATACTTCTCATCTTTTAGTCTTTTAGTAATCTGATCTGTTCATGGACATGCTAGGTAACAAAATTCTTGACTATATTACGGCAGTTTACTGGTCATGGTTGATTTACTTGGGACATTGCTATATGTGTAGACCTTAGCTCTTGCCATGATATGATTTCTGGCACGTGATGGCATTCCCTTTTCTTTTATTTCATTGCAGATGGCTTTTGAATTATACGGTATGTTGGCTGGAAATGTGAGCCCAACAACTGGTGAAAATGTTAAACCAGCCTATGGCGGGGCAGAAGAAGCCTTCCTGAAGTTAGTTGTGACTCCAATTTACAAAATTATAGAGATGGTAAAGTTTCTTTACTTCCATTTTTATGTATTAGTTTCAAGCACATTCAAGTTATATGCTTTGATATTTTTACATAGGAAGCTGAACGGAGCAAGACAATAAAATCAAAACACTCACATTGGAGAAATTATGATGATCTCAACGAGTACTTTTGGTAAATATAGCGTAATTTGGTATTTTCTTGCAATATTTTGAGGAAACCCATGCAATTGTTTTACATTGCTTATCAGGTCAAGCGATTGTTTTCGATTAGGATGGCCTATGAGAGCTGATGCTGATTTTTTCAAGACTCTGAACTTTGCTCTTGCTCGTGATCAGATGAGTGGAGTAAGTCCACTGATATGAATGTACCTTACTTGCATAGAAATCAAGTACCTTTACTAACATTCAAACAAACAATTCATTAGTATAATTTGGAAAACATGCATGCATTTAACTGTCTGATAGAAAACATATCATTTGATACCGCATAGTTTTGTTCGTGAGATTATACATTTTTTTTATTATGCAACAATGAGTATGATGGTAGATTTAAGCGGCCTGCTTTACAACCCTTTTTTATTTTTTCCAACATCCGATGTTCTTGGCCTATGATAAGCTTCTGTACAAATAAAACAACAGTCATTTCAAGCTTGGAAGGCAGTTTTCAAGCATGATCTTGGTCTTATTGTACACAGAATTAAGCCAGCACATAGAGCTGCACTATCTGCTTGGATGGCTTTATTTTGATAGGTGGTCTCCCTTTTGTGTTCCCTATTTAGTTTTCTTTGTACAGCCTTATGTAAATACTCTGTTTCTTCCCCCATTTTTGGGGTTTTTTATTTATAAAATCACACCATAGGGGACTCCCCCAATGGTTTCATGGTGAAAAAAAAGCTTCTGTTCATCCAAACGATTGAAGTCAAGTGCAGAGGTGGATATTCTTGTTATGCAGCACAACTGAGATGATTTTGCTGGGTTATGTGTTTTGTAGTCTTCAGACAAGTGTTCAGAAAAGAACTTCTGTTAGTTCAAAGTTATTTATAGTTTTGCCTTGCAACAAAGCCAAATAAAAATTTCAGTTATTTCTTCATGCGCTCTGTTTTGTTATTGACATTTCTTGTTCTATTCCAGGAAAACAGACCAGTTGGTAGTGACCAATGGATGGGAAAAGTCAACTTTGTTGAGATACGGTCATTTTGGCACATCTTCCGTAGCTTTGACAGGATGTGGAGCTTCTTAATTCTATCTTTACAGGTTTATTGTGATTTCCCACCTTTGTCTTGGGCCTGTTCTTTCAGTTACACTTTTGGGTGCTCTTCTGTTTCCTTATCTGTACGTCTCTTGACATGAATTTATTTCTGTTTGTTTTCCTTTTCACTCAGGCCATGATTATAATTGCTTGGAATGGTGGCACACCAAGTGATATCTTTGATGCAGGAGTATTCAAACAGGTTTTGAGCATATTTATAACGGCTGCAGTAATGAAATTCGGCCAAGGTAATGTTGGCAATGCGTCAATATCGCCCCACGTCTCCTAGTATTATTGGCTTTTTATGCCCACTACTCTTCTGTTAGCTGCCTTCATTATGTATGCATCACATTCCTTATCAGATAGCAAAATCACCCATTAACATGATGGTCACACATGATATTAATTTTGATAGTTTGAATGGTTACCCTAAATCTAGCTTAAGTTCTGCACATTAGAAGCTTTTGCTGATCTACAGGCAGTGGTAGCCGAAGTATTAATTGGATGGTCTATATTCTGTACCAAAGCTTGATGAAACTACTTCTGTTCATTTTGATTTTATTTTCCTGAACATAATATTTGTAGCATGAAATCGGAGGAGCATGGTGGTTCAGGATAAGTTTTTTGGAAACACTAGACATTATTTATCATTGGATAGATTTTAATAAGTATATTTTGATGCAGCTATTCTGGACATTGTCTTGAGTTGGAAAGCAAGAAAAAGCATGTCTCTTGCTGTTAAACTGCGGTACATCTTAAAATTATTATCAGGAGCTGCATGGGTTGTAATTTTCCCAGTAACTTACGCATACTCCTCGGAGAATCCTACCGGTCTTTCTAGAACAATCAAAAGCTGGTTTGGTGATGGGCGGGGGCAGCCACCATTATACGGTTTGGCTGTTGTGATATATTTGGCACCAAATATGCTGGCGGCCACATTATTTGTTTTTCCTGTCCTGAGAAGAGCTCTTGAGAGATCAAATCTTAAAGTCATAACCTTCATTATGTGGTGGTCACAGGTAATTTTCCTTTGGCAGTCTTATCCAAGTTGCTGATTCATGATATCCTATTTATGCTAAGATGTAAACCATTCCTTTGGCAGCCTCGCTTATTTGTTGGAAGAGGAATGCATGAGGGTGCATTCTCCCTTTTCAAGTATGTCTGACATCTAAGCATTTGTTGTTCTTTACAAATTACCATTGCACATTTTCTTTCTGAGCATTGTTGTTCTTGTAGGTATACAATGTTCTGGGTCCTTCTTTTGGCCACAAAATTGGTAGTGAGCTTCTATGTGGAGGTATTATTCGAAACTGATTTCATCATCATTTTGCTAGACTTAACACCCTGATTATATTTCTGCATTATTAGACTCGAATATAGTGAGATGTTTTGGCAATTTCTTAACTAAGGTTGATACCCTAGAACTGACAATTAAGGATATAGCAATAACTAAGATTTGACATGCCACACATATATTTGAAAAAGAGAAATTGCACTGTAGGTCCGCAAACTTGAGACATTTAGATCTTCCAGAATGAATATTTAGGTTCCTGCAACCTGCACGTCTGTAAGTGATTTGACTGTAATTTCAAGGCAAGTTTTGTCCCATTAATGTCTTGGGAGCTAGGATTAGAAACCTGTGTCTTTTCTCATCACTCATAGGTAAACTCTTGCTGGTAAAATGTCATCGAGTACTCATCTTATCATATGCCTGACCTGCAGATAAAGCCACTTGTGCAACCATCAAAAGATATAATGAAGGTGCCGATAACAACATTTCAGTGGCATGAGTTTTTCCCACATGGTAGCTCTCTTTCTCTCCCTCGCTCTCATTTTGAACCTGGGTGGGTTCTCCACATGGTACCTACCTTGAAATGCAGATTAAAAAATTGTATTTTGAACATGTACTTATCTTTGATTTTGTCTGCAGCAAAGAACAACATTGGTGTTGTCATTGCACTTTGGGCTCCTATCATTCTTGTATGCCTTTTGTCCATTTCATTGTTAAGAACAGAAGACGTTGCTCTTCATATTTTGACTTTCCTTGGTTTAATTATTCAGGTCTATTTCATGGATACCCAAATATGGTATGCAATTTTCTCAACGTTAGTTGGTGGTATCTATGGGGCGTGTCGTCGTCTTGGTGAGGTTAGTAAAGTTAACAAATATTCTACGTTGTTCCATATACATTTGGTCTTTTTGGGCTGTATATGAACCCTGTCAGACTTCCATTTTTGTGAACCTTGCTTGCTATTCCTCAGTATTTCTAGATCCGATTGTGCTCCTTTGTTATTATTGTACACGTGAACGAAGTAACTTACAGAGTCTTTGCTGTTGTTGGTCTTATTAAATCAGATACGGACCTTAGGAATGTTAAGATCCCGCTTCGAATCTTTGCCAAAGGCTTTCAACGATCACTTGATTCCAAATGAGTCAAAGAGGAGAGGATTCCGCTCTGCTTTCTCTAGTAAACATTCCCAGGTACGGATTTCTTGATTTGCATATTTTATTAGAGACCACATTAGGTATGGATCCCTGGCACGAGGTAGCATTTATGTTTTATTTTTCTTGTATCTTCGCATCTGACGCGCTTAAGTTACTTTTAGAAACCCGAGGATAGCAAAGAAGAAGAAAAGATAGCTGCGAGATTTGCTCAGATTTGGAATCTAATTATCACAAGCTTCCGCGAGGAAGACTTGATAGATAACAGGTGTGCCATCTAATATCTACCCTTACAATTGACTGCCTTTCTTTGAATTCTTGCTGACCTGTTTATTGCCTTCTGGTCAGGGAAAAGGACTTGTTACTTGTTCCATACTGCAAAGATCGTGAAATGGATATAATCCAATGGCCACCTTTCCTGCTTGCTAGCAAGGTACATATTCTCATTCAACTCCTGCTTGTTATTTTTGGTAAAACGAGGCATTGTTTCATTTTATTTTATTAACTGTTTCAGATTCCAATAGCATTGGATATGGCAGCAGATAGTGGAGGAAAAGATCGTGATCTAAAGAAAAGGATGAAGTCGGACCCATATTTTACTTATGCTATCAAGGAATGCTATGCTTCGTTCAGAAATATCATATATGCTTTAGTGGTTCGTCCTCGGGAGAGAGAGTATGATCTACATTCCCACTCTTAAATGTAATTCAATCTTGATTTTCTTTTATTCTGACAAACTTCATGACGTACATTTCAGTTTCATTGAAAAGATTTTTAAAGTGGTGGACGATCATATAGCGGACGACACTCTGATAAAGGAGCTGCACATGAGTAACCTACCTACCCTGAGCAAGAAGTTTATCGAGCTGCTTGACATATTGGTACAAAATTAGTCATCATGTTAGGATCAATTTGAATGTGTATACGACCTGATTCTTTTTCATTCCATGCAGCAAAAAAATAACAAAGAAGACCAAGGCCAGGTCATCATTTTGTTTCAGGATATGCTCGAGGTGGTTACAAGGGATATAATGGAAGAACAACTCAGTGGGTGAGAGATCTAATTATCATTCTACAATAGAAACTAGTAGAATGGCCTTCTCCATGTAGAGTACAGGGTGTTTCACACGCACACACGGACGCAGTGGGTGAAATACCTAAGTATCATTATACTGTAGTAATTAGCAGAACGCCCTTTCTTACATAGAGAGAGAGAGTATAAGGGTGTTGCACACACGCAGGCACGCTGCACACACGAGCAAGCAACCAGCCCATCAGCACATAGTACCCTTATGGCCTTAACTGACTAGCGTTCACTTTCTGTACGATATATTTTCTTCCCAGTCAATAGTGTGATCCATACATGATTTGCTTTCACGATAACTCACTTTCTATGCATGATTTACCATCAGCCACATGCCAGGTTGTTGTACCGATTTCTTTGGACATTACGTGCTTTAGGTTATTGGTTGTTGTGTGTGTTGTCTTTCTTACTTATATGTATTGCTATTTCTTGATCAGGCTACTGGAAACGGTACATGGTGGAAATAACAGAAAGCATGAAGGAATTACACCACTTGACCAACAGGAACAGGAACAGTTGTTCACTAAAGCTATTGAATTTCCTGTAAAGAAATCACATGCATGGAGTGAAAAGGTTATGTTTGGGATTTGTTATTTTTCTCATTTGAAGTGGGTACATGTTTGCACATTCAATATTAAAACTATGCTTCTAAAATTGGTGCTCATGTTCTTGGTTCTAGATAAAGAGGCTTCACCTTCTGCTCACAGTGAAGGAATCTGCTATGGATGTTCCAACAAACCTGGATGCTAGAAGGAGGATATCTTTCTTTGCTAATTCCCTTTTTATGGAGATGCCACGTGCTCCAAAAGTGCGGCAAATGCTGCCCTTCTCGTAAGTTTTTGTTCTCTCTAAAATTATGGTGTATTGTACTATGCTTGATTGATTGTGTGATGGATCTGGATTAGCTTCCTTCTGTATTGTCCATTACTCCCTAAAGTTGTTGCCCCTAGAGTTTTGCTTCTAGTTGCCTTCATATATTTTAATTTAAATGCACATACTTTGTTACTCCCTGAACAATTTACACGCTGTTATGCTGGTGAAGTGGTGGTAACTGGTAAGGGCTGTGGTGTTACAGATGCACCTCATGTAGTACAGCCTTTGAGAAATTCTGTTCCTTGCATTAACTCGAGTTACAATGAATTGAACATTTGTCATATTGCATCTTCACGGAATAACTTCTGTACTGCAGTGTCTTGACTCCTTATTACAAAGAGGACGTTCTTTTCTCTTCACAAGCACTAGAGGACCAGAATGAGGATGGGGTTTCTATCCTTTTCTACCTGCAAAAGATCTACCCTGGTATGTCCATGAATGTAAAAAAATTCCAACTAGGATGTCCTAGTAATCCAGTCTTTCTTAACATCCAAGTCATGTTTGCTTCTCATCTCCTTGCAGATGAATGGAAAAATTTTCTTGAAAGGGTACAGTGCAAGAATGAAGAGGAACTTCGTGAAACTGAATCGGAAGATGAACTTCGCCTTTGGGCATCTTATAGAGGCCAAACTTTGACGAGAACTGGTATCCCTCTCAGCCTCTTCTTTTAAAGGCCCTATATACTTCTCATTGAAGGAACTTTTTTAGTACTGAAGAAACATATTGCGCATGATATCTTGTTTGGTAGTTTCTTTGCCTCAATAACATTTGCACAAATCTTACAGTAAGAGGGATGATGTACTACAGACAAGCTTTGGTGCTTCAGTCTTTTCTTGATATGGCCAGAGAGGATGGTATTTTTATGTGACAGAGCCTGTTTACAGATTTGGTGATTCTGAACACGTTCTTTTGGTAACTGATTTTCTTGCTTTCCTCAGATCTTATGGAAGGCTTCAGAGCTGCAGACATATTATCTGAAGAATCAAAATTATTGACTCAATGCAAAGCTATCGCTGACATGAAGTTTACATACGTTGTATCATGTCAGCAATACGGTATCCAGAAACGTTCTGGCGATCATCGTGCACAGGATATTCTGCGACTCATGACAACGTAAGTATTGTTTCAAGATTAAAGCTCTGCAGAGGGTATTAGGATAAAAGTTCCTTGTCAATCGTCACATTGAGATATCATAGCTTCATTTTCTAATTTATCCTAAATATGTTGGTTGTCCTTCAATTCATTTCTATGAAACGTCACAATTCATAATTGGAATAAAATATTCTTGCAAAGTACTCCACATGAAAATGGATTATGATCTATTAGTCAAACAGTAGAAAAACTAGGTAGGTTGTGGGATTGTCTCAGAATACAAGCATTACACATACATTCTGCAATTCTTATTTTTTTTTTGATAACTGATATGTTCTAATCAAGTTCTGACATACTACCATTGGTTTTCTATGATAACCTGTTAAATATTTTTCATTATCAATATTAATCATTGCAATACATTCTATTAATAGAACGGATATTCAAACTATGCACTTCATCAATGACTGAAAAGGAAACTTTATTTACCAGTTATCCTTCACTTCGGGTTGCCTATATTGATGAAGTCGAAGAGCCAACCACAGATAGGAGCAAGAAGATAGAGAAGGTTTACTACTCAGCGCTGGTGAAGGCGGCAGTAACCAAGCCTGATGATCCTGGTCAGAAACTCGATCAGGTAGCATGAAATGCCTTTTGCATTCGATTGTTGATTATTCCTAACCAATCAATTATATATTGTGCATCTAGCCACTTAATTGCCTGCAGAATTTTTCTCTGGGTACAGGCATGGGAATAGTGAATAGTCTGTTAGTCTGCCATACCCAGATGGTTATTACAGAATTGCATGCACCAGACAAATTTATTGCCTGTTCTACTTTTTGCTCCTGGAACTGAATTTCATGGCATATGTGGTAGGCAGCTGTAGGTTTATTGAGCAGATTAGCCATGGTGTGATGCTTGTAATAAAAGAATGCACTATGCAAAACAAATGATTTAAAGAGATCGTGCCATTATGTTTTACTTCATGTGGTATGCAGAAGAATGTAGTAGAGGCACAATAAGTGCTATTTCGAATGGGTGCACTTCTTTTTCTCAGTGATGCTTAATGATATGAACTTATTTTCCTCGCATTATTTGCTGTATAGGACATATACAGGATAAAACTTCCAGGTAATGCAATGTTAGGTGAAGGAAAACCAGAAAATCAGAACCATGCGATAATTTTTACTCGAGGTGAAGGCCTACAAACTATAGACATGAATCAGGTATACATCATTGGTGCTTCTTTTTCTGCTAGGATTCTTGGGCCATTTAGTTATGATCATGCTTCCACAACAGGAACATTATATGGAGGAGACCCTGAAAATGAGAAATCTGCTGCAAGAGTTTATGAAGAAACATGATGGTGTGAGGTATCCATCAATACTTGGTGTAAGAGAACACATATTCACTGGCAGGTATATGTTACTGAGTGGCCATTGACCTTTTAAATTGCGATTATTTTGTGACTTGTCCTGCCATTTACTTCGGTAAATTACAATATTATCACATGATTTCTTTTGCAGTGTTTCTTCTCTTGCTTGGTTCATGTCAAACCAAGAAACAAGTTTTGTGACAATTGGGCAGCGTGTACTTGCCAATCCTTTGAGGTAACTTAGCATTTTATGGATATATGACTCAAATCACAATATAGTCCATGTCATGCATAGGTTTAATACTTCCATTTACTTAATTTTGTATGTTTCTACTAATTTGTAAGTCACTAATTCTGGCACTAATGGAACATCATTGAAGTTTTCAATTAGGTGCTAGTTTTTGTTTATTCAGTTGAGTGGACTGCTTGGTTTTGTCTCTTTTGTCAGTGTAACTGTTCACTCCTAAATACGTTTTTTTTCCGAAGAAATTCTAAAGAACACCTGTTTATGATTTGTTTTCCTGAACATTACTATGTGCAGGGTTCGATTTCATTATGGTCACCCTGATATCTTTGATCGACTTTTCCACCTCACAAGGGGTGGTGTAAGCAAAGCATCTAAGATTATCAATCTTAGTGAGGACATATTTGCTGGTATGCTATCAAATCTTTGGTATTGTTGTGTTGGTACTTGTAAATATAATGCTAATAACTGTTTCTCTATTACAGGATTCAATTCAACTTTGCGAGAAGGAAACGTTACACATCATGAATACATGCAAGTTGGCAAGGGAAGAGATGTTGGTCTCAATCAAATTTCATTATTTGAGGCGAAAATAGCATACGGCAATGGGGAACAAACACTTAGCCGCGACGTCTACCGACTTGGACATCGTTTTGATTTCTTCAGGATGTTGTCGTGCTACTATACTACTATTGGCTTTTACTTCAGCACAATGGTACTAATGTCTTTGCCCTGGACCTTCTTACTTTCTGAGCCATTGGTTATTTCTAACCTTTGCACCTTTTCTGTTCCCTTTCCAGATTACGGTGTGGACTGTATACGTGTTCCTTTACGGGCGTCTGTATCTCGTCCTCAGTGGTCTTGATGATGAACTAGCCACCGGAAAGAGGTTTAACCACAATAATAATCTGCGGGTTGCTCTTGCTTCACAGTCTTTTGTGCAGCTTGGGTTCTTGATGGCACTCCCTATGATGATGGAAATTGGTCTAGAGAGAGGCTTCAGAACTGCATTGAGTGACTTTGTGCTGATGCAGCTGCAGTTAGCATCTGTCTTCTTCACATTCTCTCTTGGGACCAAAACTCACTACTATGGAAAGACGCTGCTTCATGGAGGAGCCGAGTATAGAGCTACTGGACGTGGGTTCGTGGTGTTCCATGCCAAGTTTGCTGAGAACTACCGGCTGTACTCACGGAGCCACTTTGTGAAGGGCATCGAGTTGATGATTCTGCTTATTGTGTTTGAAATCTTTGGGCAGTCGTATCGAGGAGCCATCGCCTACATCTTCATCACGTTCTCCATGTGGTTTTTGGTTTTCACCTGGCTCTTTGCGCCGTTCCTGTTTAACCCTTCTGGGTTCGAGTGGCAGAAGATTGTGGATGACTGGACTGACTGGAACAAGTGGATCAGCAACCGTGGCGGTATTGGCGTGTCGCCGGAGAAGAGCTGGGAGTCATGGTGGGAGAAGGAGCACGAGCCTCTTAAACATTCTGGAAAGCGTGGCACTGTTCTTGAGATAGTGCTCGCGTCGCGCTTCTTCATCTACCAGTATGGGCTCGTTTATCATCTGCACATCACCAAACAGATAAAGAGCTTGCTGGTAATTTGCTTAGCACTTGGATGTCTATCTTATTTAAGTTGCGTTTACTAGTACTTTATTTACTGTCTGTTTCTGAACTCTCTGTTTGATGCTCTTCTTCTTCTTTCAGGTGTATTGCTTGTCATGGGTGGTTATCTTTGTGATTTTGCTGGTGATGAAGGTAAACACCACAAGTGCACAGCAGCACATTTGAGGCTGCATCCTGTTGTGCGCTAATATAACTAACTGTTGGTCCTCCTCTGCAATGCAGGGTGTGTCGGTGGGGAGAATGAAATTCAGCGCGGAGTTCCAGCTGGTGTTCCGGCTGATCAAGGGGCTGATATTCATCACATTCATAACCGTCGTGATAATCCTGATCGCGCTTGCCCACATGACGGTCCAGGACATCTTCGTGTGCATCCTCGCCTTCATGCCCACTGGGTGGGGACTGCTCCTGGTAAGCGCGAGCTAGCTCCTGATCCTACTTGCTTCCAGTGAACCTATCTACACCTGCCGTGGTCTGAACACATGTGCTGCTGCTGTTTGAACGAGCAGGTGGCGCAGGCCATCAAGCCAGCGATCGTGAAGTTCCAGCTGTGGAGTTCGATCCGTGCACTGGCGCGTGGCTACGAGATCATCATGGGCCTCCTTCTCTTCACCCCGATCGCGTTCCTAGCGTGGTTCCCCTTCGTGTCGGAGTTCCAGACCCGGATGCTGTTCAACCAGGCGTTTAGCCGAGGCCTGCAGATCTCCAGGATCCTCGGCGGGCACAAGAAGGACCGGGCAGCCCGGAACAAGGAGTAGTAGTACTAGGAGTAAGGTGGCCTATGATTGTAGACGGCTGTAGGCTGTAGCAACCGACCCTTTGTATGCGATGGAGGAGTTGGTATGTATGTGTTTGCGTGCACAGCTTTATTATTGGCTGGCATTTGGTTCCAGTGGAGAATCTTGATTTGTAGCGGTGAAGTAACTGGTGGTAATTGGGAATAGCTGAGAAGGCAGTATCCTGTTCTGATTAATTAATTATTGTAGCAGCAGCTCCATCAGCTGACTTTGACTTTCGGAATCAAAGCAAGTTTGTTATGTTGTGTGTTTTCTAGATATAATGCTTCCTGTGTTCTGAAAAGAAAAGAAAAATGAGAACACATCAAAATTGATGAATCCGATCCAGGACTTAAAAGAACATTTTGGAACTGCATCCGTTAGATGAAAGATGCATAGACAAACATGGTATCAGAATACCACCATGTCTGCAGTAGGTAGACTTTCTTTTTTGAAACGTAGGGATCGGCACAAAATCAGGGGAATTTGAATTCTTCGAGATTCGTGCAAAACTAAACCCCAAATCGACTTCGAAATCTCCCGTGCCTTCCTGACACTGAGACGCTCGCCGCTCTCCCGATCTCAGTGCACTAATAACTACGCTCGCGGCTCGCGCTTCTTCTTTCCTCCCTCCCCCATCCTCTTCTCCCGCACCGAGCCGGGCTAGGCGAGGAAACCGTCAGCCCTCGCGCCGCCGCCGTGCGATCGTTCCGCTTCCGGCCTCGCCGCTTCCTCGTCCTGTGCTGGTTCGTGCCTCTCCTCCCTTCTTCTTCCTCCGGGCTGACTCACCATAGTTGCTTTTGGGGCATAATTTCGGCATGTCGATTTTAGTTTAAGGCCTGCATTGCGCGGGTTAGGGTACGGGGGAGACCAAGGGAGAAATTCGATTGGACGCGCTTCAACATTGTGCGGCGATTTGGTGCTATTGGGCTATTCGATTTCGGATTTGGGGGTTGAGGGGCTCCAGTTTCAACCGATTTGGGGGGTTTAGGGTTTCGGTTCGTTTTCATGTGCGATTTCGTTTCTGTTCGTGCAGGCATCTTCGCCCGCGTCCCCGTCTATACTCCCGCCTCCGACACTGGTAAATGATGACCCAGGCGTTATTGGGCGCCCGGCGTTATTTAATTTCCTTTTTTCGGTCGTTGTGCATCAGAACAGGATACTGCTTCCCTTCCATTCCCATTTCCTATCATTTTTTTAAGGCCAGCATTGCGTGGGTTTGGGTACGGGGGAGACCAAGGGAGAGATTCGATTGGACCCGCTTGAACACTGTGCAGCGATTTGGTGGATTTGGGGGTTTACGGCTCCAGTTTCAGTCCGATTTGGGAGGGTTTAGGGTTTCGGATCGTTTTCATGTGTGGGAGTTTCTGTTGGAGGTTTTGATTTCATTTCTCTTCGTGCAGGTAATTCCTTCTCCATCTTCGCCCGAGTCCCTATTTACTCCCGCGTCCGGCACTGGTAAATGATGACACAGGCGTTATGTAATTTCCCTTTTTGGTCATTGTGCATCAGAACAGGATACTACTACTCGTCCATTGCGATTTCCCAACAATTATTTTACCAGGCTACTTTATCTATGCTGTTTTTTTCCTGTTCCCAACAATTAGTACTTAATAACTATTAGTACTTAATAAGAAATGCTGTTTTAGACAATGTGATCATTTAAATGAAAATCTGACCGATCCTACTTTCTCGGAACGGGATTTCCCCTTCCTATCACAAGCTGATGAACAATGTTAGTGTATGCCTTTATCTATCTTGTTACTCAGCTTTAGAGTCCTGGGTCTTGACTAGCTTAGGCGAACTTGGCCAGTGCTACATCTTTAAGAGAAACCATTGAAGTGTGCTGAGTTCAATCCTGAAGATTTAGATGCTTCTTGTTGCTTTGTTTGTTTTAAGCTTTATGCAATCTGTCTGTTTCTTTGATGCGCTAGCTTGCATTGAACATCTTGTTACTCTGAATTATTGTTGTCTGGGCTGATGTTCTCCATATGAAGTTCTCTGCTCTCTGCAAACTTCTGGCATAGTATGACCTATTTTCACAAATGGTATCTTTAAAGCCTTATTTGCATTGTTGTTCTTTGCATTGTCTGCAACACTGTTTACGCTAATCTTAAACTGTATTTTTAGGGTCAAACTCTATCCATTTAGACTGTTAGTCCTGCACAGTTCCTTTTGTTTTGTTTTC
This sequence comes from Avena eriantha, assembly GCA_910589775.1. NCBI lineage: Eukaryota > Viridiplantae > Streptophyta > Magnoliopsida > Poales > Poaceae > Avena > Avena eriantha. Next base: position 134,520,932 of record OU342742.1, read on the forward strand.
CTTTTCGTTTTGTAGCCTTGCTACACCCCTGTACTTTACCTGTCCTTGGCGTGTGTTTAAGAAAAAAAGTTTATAATCTGAACCAATTGTTTAATGCATTCTAGTAATGTTTGTTTCGTTCAATTTTTACAAAATAGCTTTCTGTCTAAAGACAGATGACGAAGACCGCTGGAGACGCGATCGCTCAGTTTCTGGAAGAAGTACAGCATCTTGATGAGCTCCACCCGGAGTGTGATGAGGAACTCCTTTTCCATAGGAGGTATAGGATAGCATACTACCACAGCCCCAAGGGAAAGCTCCCATGTCCAAGCTGCCAAGAAGCCAATCCAAAGTCCCCTCCTATTTACATCTCCAAGGGAAAGGTATGTTATCCGACATACCTTGTTGCTGATATAATAGTTTACACTTCACCAAAACCTAACTTACTGCACTGCTGATCATTCATTACCTATTCTCTTTAGATGCAGAGCCATTATAAGCTACAACACCCGAAGGCCAAGATAAAGTGCGAGCAAACTGATTGCACCGTCTTGTTCCTGTCGCATGCTGATAAGGAAGATCATATCTCCTATTGCCACACAAAGTCGTATGGTGAGTTTTTTAATATCGAAATGTTTACTTCTGTGCAGCCATTTCATTTTTGAAGTAAAGTATTTTACGTAAACTAGAACAGAAAGGATAACCCAAGGCTGAGCTCATTTAAGGATGTAAGTGGCAGAGGTGTCCAAAGGTCCTACATATGCCACCCACAAAAAATTGATCAAACAGCGTATGCGGATGCCCGCAAAACTTAGGTGGCATATGTGGCTGAGCCACCTATGCACTCTACGCTGCCTGTTGTGTACAACTTAGGTTGTTTGATACTACCATATACACTCTGGCTTAGAACTTTGGATTTATTACAAATCCGACCTGATAGTTTGACGATGAATTGTTCATACTGGCAGATCCCTTATGTTAGTTTGGAACTTCTCAGTCTTTGTTTGAAACGACTGGTTCATGAACAATTCGTTTCTTGATTGATGTAATTGAGATTCACGATGTGTGATGATACTGTGTGAAGATGTTATATATAGAATTCGCTTGAAATGTTTTAGAGAACATCAAATTTGGTGCGTGATCCTCAATACTAATCATATCGTCATTCGTCAATGAATGGTTGGTTTTATGCGTGGGCTTGACTGACTGTTCCCTGCGTGGTAGCCAGATGGTCGCCACGGTGGTCAAGCTCTTGGGCCTTCTTCATGCACTGTGGTCTGTGGGTAACCCTCTAATCGGCGGAGGCGCTCGGCTTGGGCGCTGTTGCTGTGGCCTGCCTGGCTCGCCGGGACTCTGTCCGCTCAAGATCGATGCGCGGTGAGCGACGCTGCGCTCCTAGTGGTCGACAGCTCCTTGATCTCACAAAAAAAAAAAAAAGTGGTCGACAGCTCCGTCCGGAACCTGAGTTTCATCCTGGAGTTGGCGCGCGTCATCATGGAAGATGTTGCCACCGCAAGCATCCGCGCGTGAAGCGGCATGTTAGTACTCCTACTACTCATCATCACCAGCCGGTTTCTAATCCTAGTAGAGTAGTAGTATTCTTTTTATACTGGCGTTCCTCGAAAAAGACATTCGTCCCGCTTTATAAATAAAGCCACATGGCCAAATCGATACATAGTGACGATGAGTTCCTCGTAGATCAAAAGATAAACTACGAAGCCTAGGAAGCATCTAACTTGCCACTGAGGAAGGCGAGACTAAGGAGACCTGAGTTCCACGACAACACCTCCAAGGAGGTAACGACGTCACAAGCGCCGCCATCACCGAGACCACAAGGGTCTAGGGTTTTCACCCGGAGCCCTAATAGGGTGAGAGTAGCCACAACAACGCCCCCAAGTGGGTCAACGACACCCACAGGCGTCGCCGTTGTCTGCGCCGGAGCGCAGGCCTTTCGCCTAGAAAAACTCTCCACATTCGGGACCTTAGACCATCACCAAGCCTCGACCCGAGCTTCCAACCACGATATGGGCGTTGCCACCACCAGGAGCCCCCCGAAGCCCACTCCTTGTCACCCTCTAGGACCAAAGAGAAGAGCGATCACCGCCGCAACGCCGCCCCGCTGTCCGAGATCTCGCCCTTGACTTGACAACGCCCAACAACACATTCCCTAGAGCAGGCAAGAGAGATCCAGGACAACCCTCCAGCACTCGGACAAGTGTTCAACGAGCAAGGCACTCTGGCAAGTTAAACCCGCAGAACCCGATGAAAGGGACTGCTAGGCAGACGCCAGATCTAGGCCTCCAGGCCTAGATCTGGCACCCCAACCACATCATGGTCAGGGGATGGGCTCCCAGACCCGCTGGTTGCCCCTGAAATCCGCGGAGGCTGCTAGGCCCGCCAACCCAGATCGGGCCCGGATGGGCCAAGACAGGGTCGGCAGCCTCCCGGCCAGCTCCACCAGCCACATTCGTCCCCCCAGCTCCGGTGGAGGGTGTCGCCTAGGGCCCTGTGGTCACCGGTGATGATCTCCGGCCATCACAGTCATCTCCCGCGTGAGGAAGACGTCCCCGCCGCCTCCAACACGCTGGTCCACCGCGGCCGCGGCTCGCTGGCCCACCGCACTGGGATGGCCAGGACCAGCGCTGCAGTTCGCCGCCGCCCTCCTAGTAGAGACGAACCAAAGGAAACCGCCGCCGCGTGATGGCGGGAGGGAGGGGAGAAGGGGGAGACGGGAGAGGTGCGACTAGGTTCGGCTCTTGGTCACCCGCGAGGGGGGGGGGGGGGGCGACTGAGGAGTGAGGGGGCCAGACGGATGTCCCTTTTTTATATTATTTCTAGTGTCCCCACAATTACGCCGATGTACCTTTTTTAGGGTAAAACATCATATATTAAGCATGCAAGCCGTCTCATTAAAACCTTCCAGTCCCCTTAGGTACCCTGGTAAGGAAAAAGAGTGCGTCTGAAACTTGCAGCCCATCAAACAATTGTAGCAATCGTTTACAAGAGGTTGCAGAATAAAACTAGGGGGTTCATCAACCCAATTACAAGATGAATAATCAGCGAAACAAACCCTTGTGATCTCATGAGCTACTTTATTTGCCTCCCTTGGACAGTAGATAAAACTAATGTTGTAGAGACGGTGTCCATACAGTCAGCAAATAAACCCGCTGATTCAGTCCACCAGACTGTTTGTCCTTTGCAAGCTACGATAACCTCCGTTGAATCACCCTCTGCAATAATATTATGGCATCCCATTCTATTTGCCAAGTTAAGCCCTTCCTTCATCGCTGTAGCCTCAGCCATCGAGGCTGAAGATATATGATGGAGAAACTTGCATGATGCCGCCACAAATTTGCCCTGGTAATCACGAAGAACCGCTCCACAAATGCCAACATCTTTGAGATAATTTTATAAATCACGTTACACAGGCTTATTGGACGAAACTGAGTAATAAGAACAAGATCATCTGTTATTGGAATCAGCACCACTGTCGTATCATTACATCCCTCTAACACCTGTGTTCAACGCATGCAACACTTTCAAAGTTACCTGTTCTCCACAAATATCCCAAAACTTCTTGTAGAAAACAGCATGTAGGCCGCCAGGCCCAGGGGCTTTGAAATCACCAATACTAAATACAACCTTCTTAACTTCCTCAGCAAAAAACGATGCAGTCAGTTTTTCATTCATATCACTTGTTACTTTTGGATAGATTTTTTCCATAAAATTTGGATCAATGTCCTGCACTTCAGACGTGAAAAGATTAGAAAAATACTGAAACACCAAAGGTTTTAGCAGTTCTGTACCTTCTACCCACTCATTACCATCATTTCTTAGCTTCTTGATAAAATTCTTTTTTCGACAAGCCGACGCAAAAATGTGAAAAAAAGATGTATTGCCGTCTCCATGTTGTAACCAATTAGCTCTAGAACGTTGTAACCACCGGACCTCCTCTTGTTCCAGTAAGAGCTCTATTAATTCCGCCATCTTTTTAGCTTTTGCCTCGCTTTCATCGTTGATAATTCCGCTGACAGCCTTGTCGAATTCGCGCTGAGCCTGTCGCAGCCTCCTCTTTGGTTGCTTCAAGACGGATTGGTCCCACTCATGCAGCACGACGTGCAGGTGTCCCAACCTCGCCAGTACATTGCCACTCGGTATCGCATGTGTGGCAGATTCCCACGCTTTCAAAACCACATCCCGAAAGTTTTTCTCCTTGAGCCACTTAGCCTCAAAACTTCTTGGCCCAGAACGATTCGGGGCCTCCGATTCAATGAAATCAGTATCAAGCAGAATCAGCCTATGGTCAGATTTGATATATCCGAGATGTACCTTGTTGATAGGGGAAGAAGGAACTTTATAAAGCAACCAAGGCCACGGTTACCAGGTCAAGACATGGAAGCAAGACGATCACGTAACACCTTAGGCCTGGCCTGTGTGGAGTGAAACGATGACCCGCTGGGGCCTCGTGTTGCATGTTATACTAGACCATAAATTGCGCGTCCAATCTTAAAAAAATAAAATAGGTAAATGTATTTGACAAAACTTGCACTATTATAGTACATATACCTTATTAAATATTATGAGAATAACCAAGGAATATCGATACATTTATGATATTGCATAACTGAGTGATGCCGATCCAACAAGTAAAGTTTGGTCTATAAGAAGACACAGAATTTACAATAGTGCGTCCAGAACCAGAAGGATCACATCAGTGCTACTATATCAGTGAAGATTGAGTGATCACCCATGAAATCCACGCATGCCTACAGCTGTGACTTTTCATATTTCAGTGGCTCCTCCTTGGACATGCCTGCACGGGCCGACCGTAGGTTGCCTCAGCACGGCCTCATGATTTTGTTGAGATAAAATTGCAGTTCCTCCACCAAAACCCCTGGGGGTGAGGTACTACTCGAGCCAGTAGGTCGGAGCTACAATGCCCTTTTTCTCATTTATAGCTCAGTTTCAGAAAAAAAGAAGTGTAAAACAAGTGTGTGATAAAAAAAGAGTGAGCTTTTAAGAACACCAAACTGGACATGTCTGGGCCATGTTAACATTCCAAACCTCAAACATGGAAAAAATTAAAGAGTCTGTGCACACGCAATTGGGCACCTACAGTTGGATTATTTCTCCTCAAGTTGAATCCAAACCAAGAGTAAGCAGGAAGGGCAAGTTCTACCTGAACAAGAATATTGGATCGATGGTGAAATCTCTGTTGTGTTCGCCTTCAATAGAGATAGAAATTGAACCCGACACTGTCACCAACAGAAAAGAATTGCAATTCAGTGTCTCTGACATCTTTGTGACCACCATCTTTCCATGACAGGGACGACAAGAATGAAGGTGACGCTCTAGATAGTAGTACGAGCTCTCTAGGGCTCTTCCCTGTAAGCGAAAATATACATGTAACAACCTTGTAAAAACATGGAATGTGGGGAAAGGTATATCTAACAACCTGGCATTAATCTTTGCAGTACTGACAATCTCACACTATCATTCTTTGGTGACACATGGAAATACAAATATCAGGTGCAAACTTTATACCGACGCAATCTATATGCTTTGCTGCATAGGATAATGAGTTGAATGCATGAACAATTTCAAAAGATATGGGATCTGGAGCATTAACACTATCGAATATGGTAATATCCCCGTATGCTGTTTATTTTTAAACTCTCCAAGCATGAATGCAATATTAATGAATGTCACTATGTAAGGGTTAGCACTTGAAACTCTGAGCTAGAGATAAACTCTTCAAGTCAGTCACAAAATACAAGATCTACCAGAAATTAATGGTGGCACGAGTTAAATAAGAGTCAAGGTCGTAACAGAAGAATGACATCTTAACTAATAACATAAGCTTACTACTACACCAATTCTGAATAAATCTTTTTTGCTAAACCAGGGGAAGTACAGAACACCATGATTACATATCCGAACTACCAATCTGCAGCTGAATGTGAGTCGGTGACTAATTGAAGTACAAAGACGACATTGCTAGGAATGATGCCCTAGAGGCTCACGTTCCGCCTTGTATTTGTAACCCATTATCCGGCTTAGAGATAGCTGTATGTGTCACTTCAACTGTTGCAGGTGTGAAACCACATACTTATATCTACCTCTAGCCAGTTTGTTCTTAGTCATTTGAGGTTCGAAGGGAAACCTACTGCTGAGACTAATTTGTAAGTCAGAAGATGACAATGTTTAACGTGTTATGGAAAAGCCGGCTTTGGCTCCACCTACCGCTCACTGTAACTGTGAGTCATAAGGATGGTCTTTGGCCAACTTCGAAGCAAGCTGCATGACGTGGATCAGCCAAGACGGAATTTGCCCGTCCATCTCAGAGAGATATTATCTAGGCCCTCTCGTGTGATATGATTCAGAAGCATGGCCATGCGCTACTCAATCAAGTGTTGATCGAGGTAGTTCGACTTAGGGAAGCCGTTATCAGTACAACGAGAAGAGAGTAAACCGACACTGGGATGACGGAATCTCCCCTTCGGTTTATCACCCATATCGTGAGGCAAAGGGACTCAGACGTATCGTCACATTGAGGGCACTTGCGTAAATCGGGAGTTGAGAAGTCTTGCTAGAGGCCGTTGCCGATTATCAGCTCTAGTCGGAAAGTCACTGAGCTACTACTCTGACTGAATGTTTACTGAGTTGTGTCTGGCTTACTGTAAGCCTACGAGATCGCACACTTAAGAGAGTGGAACTAGGCGGATGATGATCCGATTATCACAAGCCGGCAAGTTGGACTTGTTTAGATAGGGACACGTGTCAACAGATTGGACCCACTTTGACTAGGGTTAGGGTTTGAGACTGAGGGACACAAGTGTTGTGTGCCCTCACCTACTCGCCTATATAAAGTAAGGTGGGTGGCGGCGGACAAGACACGATTTTGGATCCAGTGCTGCTTCCTAGGGTTTTGCTATACTTGGCAACCACCTTCCTGTCCCCCAAGGCAAGACCGAGACTAGCATCTCATCTCACTTGCTGCTGTTCCACCTTGTACGTGTGTGTGATAGCACAGGCACCACACCTGTGGTGCTTGTCGACATCATTAGGTGGAGGAGTCGGAGGCGGGAGGAGCAAGCCGACGACAAAGTGGTCCTAGGATCGAGAAGTTTGCCGAAGCCGGACGAGACAAGGAGAACGTACGACACCACCACGACGCGATTCCTCAGCTTCCGCACCTGCGTGTTGAGAGGTACAAGCTATTGCCTTTGACCTTAGCTGGATCTTGGGGTGGCTCACCAGAGACCTTGCCGGAGCAGAGAAGTTTTTGTTTTCGTGCTAGCTCTGCGTGTTTCCCAATAGTGGTATCAGAGCATCAACTCTAGGTTTTTGGCCTAGTTCTTGCGAATGAGATGCACTAGTAGGAAAGATTGGATCTTTCTTGCTATTTTTGTTTTGCCTTTTTATCTGTTTTGGCCATATATGGTTTGTCTTGGCCAAGAAGTTGGTCAAAATTAGCCCAGATCTGAGTGGGAGATCACGTGGCTGACGTCCACGATAAACAAATAAAGTTGATTTTCTTGTTGGACAAGAATAGGACAACTGTACCCTGTCAAAAGTTACAACTAAGAGTTAGCTGGTGTGAGTCGGAAAGGTTCCAACTTACAAGTTTGATTTGATTCTTTTCCCTCAAAGAAGGTCTAGTTGGATTACCCCGCCATTTTCCGCAACACTACAAGTCAGACATTTTTGGTTAGTGGGCTCATATTGTTGGGGCACTACCAATTATCTTTGATAAAGTGTGAGAGATTCAGACTCTCTCAAGCAGGGAACTTGGTAGCTAGACGGAGCTATCACAATAGTTGTGGTCTTATGGGTAAGGAGGGCTGTTAGACAATCCAACAAGAATTAGATAGATATCTGATTGGCAAGGTGTTGCCTACTCGGAAGGTTCTCCATCTAGTAGTGACGCAAAGGCTCACTAGTCGGATAACTGACCGAGATCCTGAATCACTGTCGACCGTCGGAGGGGTATTGATACATTGCAAATGTATCTATAATTTTTGATGTTCCATGCTTGGTTTTATCTACTTTCTTATGTTTTGTCCACACTTTGGAGTACTTTTCATATGATTTCTTGGACTAACCTATTAACAAGAGCCACAGTGCTAGCTGCCTGTTTTCTGCTGCTTTTGGTTCCAGCAAAGTCAGAAAAATGAATATTCTCGGAATTGGACTAGACAAAAGCCAAAGTCATTTTTTACCGAGGGACACCTAGAGCCAGAATACGAGACGGAGAGGGGCTGGGGCCTAGCCACACCACCTGGCCATGCGGGATGGGCCTAGTCGCGCCAGGGGGTGGTCTGGCCGCCCCAGACACCCACTCGGTCTCCCTCTTCGCCTATAAGTTGCTTCCTGACCTAAAAACTCAGGGGGGTTCGACGTTTTTCCAAAAGGAGTTCCGCTCCGCCGCCACCAACAAATTCCACAAAACAGCACCAGAAACTCTGTTCAGGCACCCTGCCGGGACGGGGAATTGGAGGAGATCATCGCCATCATCATCACCATTGCTTCTCCATCGACCATTCATGTTTCCCCCATCTATGAGTGAGTAATCCCCCGCTGTAGGCTATGGGGATGGTAGGGATTGGATGAGATCGTTCATGTAATGGCATCAGATTGTTAGGGCATGGTTCCTAGTATCTTTTATTAGTGCTTTATGACTTTGTTGCGACTTGTTATGCTTAATGCTTGTCACTAGGGCCCGAGTGCCATGATTTCAGATCTGAACATGTTATTGATTCACTATGATAGTATTGTTTATGGTCTTATCTGCAAGTTGTATACACACGTTGTTGTCCGGAACCAATGGCCCTGAAGTGACAGAAATCGGGATCACCGGAGGGAATGGCTTTGATGTGAGGATCACATGTGTTCATGGAGTGTTAATGCTTTGCTCCGGTGCTCTATTAAAAGGAGCACCTTAATTGCCAGTAGTTCCCTTGAGGCCCCGCTGCAAACGGGCTGGCAGGACAAAAGATGTTGTGCAAGTTCTCATTGCGAGCACGTATGACTATATATGGAACACATGCCTATGATTATCTAGTACTTGGATGCTTTATCTTATTTATCTGCAATTGCCCTATGTTCTGATTGCTATGTGAATTGTCTTGTCCATGCAACGCCCGTCCATCCATCCCTATGCCTACCGCACTCGAATCCTACTGTTTACTTCTATTGTTACTGCTGTCTTTATTTTACTACTGCTGTTACTTTACTATTCCTACTACAAAACTGTTGCTACTGATAAACTTCTGTGAGCAAGATTGTTTCCAGGTGCAGCTGAATTGACAACTCAGTTGTTAAGGCTTATAAATATTCTTTGGCTCCCCTTGTGTCGAATCAATAAATTGGGTTTCACTTCCCTCGAAAATACTGCGATACACCCTTATACTTGTGGGTCATCAAGACTATTTTCTGGCGCCATTGCCGGGGAGCATAGCTTTATTTATCAAGTCCACTTGGATTCACTATTGTTCAAGCTTAGTTTATTTCCGCCTTGTTTGCTTGTTTCTTTATCAAAATACAAAAAATTAGTTCCTACTCTAGTTGTTATTTTCATTGGTCTGTTATTGTCTTGCTTTATCATGCTCTCTATCAATGGTTGGTTTCTTTGAAACTGAACCTTATTGGCAAGGTGGGTTCATGGAAGAACAAAAATATTATTATAAGGGACACCGCTTGTCACAAAAAGGGAAGCAATTATGGGAAGAAATTGATAAATTGTATACCATTGCTATAAATGTGTGCTCTACTTATAATGTTACTTATTGCTTTGATAAATCTTGTTGCTGTAGGAGGTACAAACACCTTCCTTTTCAATGTGAGTATAATGATGATGTTACCATATCTTCTTATATTAAGGGAAATTATGACTTTTATGATATGGAACAAATTGAGGAATTTATTGCTTGGAAGGGTGCATTTGAACTTGCTAGTTTGCTTGAAAATATTGATGATTCACCTTATAAATATGAGGTTTATGATATACTTAGATTTTGCTTTGATAATTACAAGGAAGAAAATGGCTATATTCTTGAATATATGAATAGATGCTTTCCACAAATGGAAGAGACTAATGGCTTGCAGGATCCCATGGAAGAAGAAATTGATGAACCTGAAAGCTCATTAGATGAAAATGAGGAGGAGAGTGATGAACAAAAGGACGAAGAATGGATTAGCTACCCATGCCTACCTTGTAATGAGAGTAACTCTTTATCCCTTACATTATTTGATTGTTCCCCATGCTTACCAATGGAGGATGAATGTTATGCTCATGTTATCTGTGATAATCCTTTATTTGTGCCTAACTTTGAGATGCATGGTACTAAAGAGTTTTGCTTAGAAATTGTTTATGATAAAGCTCTAGACAATGGTCCTATATTAAATGATCAGTCATCTTGTTATAGAATTGTTAAAAGTGGGTTTGAAGGTTTTAATCCCACTATTTTTGAGCTTGATAAAAATTATGTTTTTGTAGAACATGAAAAGCATGCTTTATGTGATAGTTATATTGTTGAGTTTATTCATGAGGTTACTGGAAATTATTATGAGAGAAAAATATGGTTGTAGAAGTTTTCATGGTATTGAAACACCTCTCTATGTGCTGAAAGTTTTGAAGTTACTCTTGTTTTATCTTCGTATGCCTGTCACTTTGTTCTTTGTGAATTTATTTGCATACAAGCTTCCTATGCATAGGAAGTGGGCTAGACTTAAATTTGTTTTGAATTTGCTTCTTGATGCTCTCTTTTACTTCAGTTCATATTTCTTATGTGAGCATCCTCTCGAACTATCATGCCTAACTTAAAGGCGTTAAAGAAAAGTACTTATTGGGAGATACCCAAAAGTTTTAGATGAGTCTTGGAAGTTATTACTTCAGTAATAACCGCTCCTTATCCTTTTTATTTGCTTTTTGTGCCAAGAGTAACCTCTAATGAGAGAGAAGTAATGGTTGGGAAAGTTGCTGTCCCGAAACAGATTTCTGTGCTTCACCGTAAATATTCGTGTAAAATCTCTGTACGTCCTTTTGAGGCGTGAATTTTTGTGCTTCTGCCCCAGGTTGTTATCTAACTTTTGTTAGTTCAACATTTTTCGATTTAGCAACAGAAGGTCTTCGAAAAAATTCGTCTTTACCCGCTGGTCTGTTTTGACAGATTTCTACCTTTATTTGCATTTGCTTCTTGTTGGTTCCTTTTGGAGTTCTTTTGGGGAATTGAGATTTTTGAGGGAAGTGCTATAGTAGCTTGTGTTTTAATGAAAGTTTTATTGGTGTTGGAACTGAACCTAAAGACCTATTATCTTGAGTGCACTAATGTTGCTAATAAAGATTGTGTGAAGTTTTGTATGAAGGAAAAATTTCAGGTGTATGGAAGGAATGAGTAATGAGATGAAGGATGGACTAAAGCTGAAGCTTGGGGATGCCACGTGTGTCACCCCAAGAAATATCCAAGAAGTACAAGCGTCAAAGCTTGGGGATGCCCAAGGCATCCCCTTCTTCATCAATAAAAATCTCATGTTTCTTCCAAACATTTCATTTTTATTGTTTCATGCACAATTGTGTTGTTCTTGGAGCGTATTCTTTTTCATTTTCGTTTTAGTTTTTAGTTTTCTTTGTTTTCTTAGTTTGCTGAATAAATTGGTTGGACCCCCTCTTTCATGCATTGGTTTTCAAATAGTTTGGTTTGGATTGGAAAAGAGTAGGAAAGTTCATGCATAAGTGGTAAAGAGAGCTTGTTTTTGACTGTGGCCTATGCTTTGTCATGACATGCTTGATATTGTTTTGGCTTTATGCTTAGTATTTTTTGCTGTAGCATGACATGTTATAAACAATTAAGATTGCTTAATGTGCTTTGGATGAATCAGGCATTGTTTTAGCATATTAAAGCATAGTATTGTGGTATTCTCCTTTGATGCTTTATTTGGGTTGACTTAACGCATGCTGACACCATGTTATGACTATCTCAAGTCGCCATAGCCTTTATGATCCTTTAGTTTTCAACTTGTAGTATCACTTTATACTTTGATCAATGATGTTTTGTCGCTCTGCATGATTATGGCCATTATTGCTCTCTTAGTTTGTCGCTCCCAGTCTTTTGCTAGCCTCCACAACCAAGTATGAGTTCCACTCATGCATCCAACTCCTTAAACCAAGTTATTCCAAAGAGTCTACCATACCTACCTACTAGCATATGCTATTCCAAGTATATTCATGTTTTTGTTTACCTTCCAAATTAAACTTGTTATGAGAAAACTAGTGATTAAATCTCTCACGAATTTGATGGCACACTTTACTTTTCTTGCCCTTAATAAACTTGAACCGTTGTGTCGTCTATGTTGTATATGCTTGCACTTATTTGTTGGGGATTAGCAGAACCATGCTGTCATGGGGAACGCTTTTAACATTGCACGGGTACTTTGTACCTAGTTGATATCATGCTCTTTTGTCTATGGATGTCGTCGGTGTGAAATGAAAGGGGAGCTTGTAAGTCCATGTAGTTATGTATATGTGTTAGAGAAACGCCTGGGCCGCTGGTCTAATCCATGGTGACATGGTGGAAACCTGCAGCGTAACCATAATAAGCTATCTATGAAGCATTCTTCTTATAAAAAAGAGTCCTATATTGAGAAAAAAGAGAAAAAGAAAAAAAAGAGATTATGAAAAGAGGAAAGAGAGAAAAAAGCACCATATTCCCATTTTAAATAAGAAGATTGCTGAGATGCTCGTTGTCTGCTTGCCTTGTCATTTTGATATGGGGATTCTTCCGTATCATCGGGCAAGGGGTACCCCGTTGGCGGTTCTCTATGATACACATGTACTTACAATGACAAGAACTTACCGGTGACTAAACTTGAGTAGCACGAGGAGCGGCCCTCGTAGTCAAGGGACATGAGATTTCTAACTTATACTTTGTCAAACATGTACACCATAGTTTGTTCACTTTAACCTTAATCACTTCAAGATGCTTATGTTAGGGGAAATGAGAGCTGAAAGCTATTAAGTACCATAATTTTTGTAAGCTCTTTATGAAACTTGAATCTCTGCTTCCTTCTATGAAGGCCATTCTTCCACCATTATATTGAGTCTTCACCTTCTACCTTTATGCACCTACTTTGAGAGCATAGTGGCCATTCTTAGTTCTATGTGCATTGTCCCAAGACTAGTTGATTGATGCATAATTTGATATTGCTTGTTTTAAACTATTTGTATCTAGTCACTCTTATAAACTTTGAAGGTGTCCTATGCATTTGTATTTGCTACTCTATGAGGGACAAGTTGAATGCCACTATGGTATGTTTTCTTTATGTAAAACAAACAAACGTCTTGCAAAGCATTGTTATTCATGAATCTTTTGTTTGTGCCTTTTTATGTTGCAACATAGTTGCTTTGTCTTATTGTTAGAACTTTATCTTTCATGTTATGTTGAAGTACTATGATCCCAGCTATGAATGTTTTACGAATACTTTGATCAAGTTTATGATGGTGCATGTCACCTCAAAAATTATTCTTTCTTTTTATCACTTACCTACTCGAGGACGAGTAGGAGTTAAGCTTGGGGATGTTGATACATTGCAAATGTATCTATATTTTTTGATGTTCCATGCTTGGTTTTATCTACTTTCTTATGTTTTGTCCACACTTTGGAGTACTTTTCATATGATTTCTTGGACTAACCTATTAACAAGAGCCATAGTGCTAGCTGCATGTTTTCTACCGTTTTTGGTTCCAGGAAAGTCAGAAAATGAATATTCTCGAAATTGGACGGGACAAAAGCCAAAGTCATTATTTTACCGAGGGACACCTGGAGCCAGAATATGAGATGGAGAGGGGCTGGGGCCCAGCCACACCACCTGGCCGCGCGGGCTAGGCCTGGCCGCGCCAGGGGGTGGTCTGGCCGCCCCAGACACCCCCTCGGTCTCCCTCTTCGCCTATAAGTTGCCTTCTGACCTAAAAACTCAGGGGGGTTTGACGTTTTTCCAGAAGGAGTTCCGCTCCGCCGCCACCATCAGATTCCACGAAACAGCACCAGAAACTCCATTCTGGCACCCTGCCGGGATGGGGAATTGGAGGAGATCATCGCCATCATCATCATCATCATCACCATCGCTTCTCCATTGACCATCCATGTTTCCCCCATCTATGAGTGAGTAATCCCCCGCTGTAGGCTATGGGGATGGTACGGATTGGATGAGACCGTTCATGTAATGGCATCAGATTGTTAGGGCATGGTGCCTAGTATCTTTTATTAGTGCTTTATGACTTTGTTGCGACTTGTTATACTTAATGCTTGTCACTAGGGCCCGAGTGCCATGATTTCAGATCTAAACATGTTATTGATTTATTATGATAGTATTGTTTATGGTCTTATCTGCAAGTTGTATACACACGTTGTTGTCCGGAACCAATGGCCCCGACGTGACAGAAATCGGGATAACCGAAGGGAATGGCTTTGATATGAGGATCACATGTGTTCATGGAGTGTTAATGCTTTGCTCCGGTGCTCTATTAAAAGGAGCACCTTAATTGCCAGTAGTTCCCTTGAGGCCCCGCTGCAAATGGGCTAGCAGGACAAAAGATGTTGTGCAAGTTCTCATTGCGAGCACGTATGACTATATATGGAACACATGCCTAGGATTATCTAGTACTTGGATGTTTTATGTTATTTATCTACAATTGCCCTATGTTCTGATTGCTATGTGAATTGTCTTGTCCATGCAACGCCCGTCCATCCATCCCTATACCTACCGCACTCGAATCCTACTATTTACTGCTATTGTTACTGCTGTCTTTACTTTACTACTGCTGTTACTTTACTATTCCTACTACAAAATTGTTGCTATTGATAAACTGCTGTGAGCAAGATTATTTCCAAGTGCAGCTGAATTGACAACTCAGTTGTTAAGGCTTATAAATATTCTTTGGCTCCCCTTGTGTCGAATCAATAAATTGGGTTTCACTTTCCTCAAAAATACCGCGATACACCCCCTATACTTGTGGGTCATCAGATATCAGTCTCAGTGGGAGTGTGCATGGTTAAAGAGTTTAATCCGCCTTCTCTTGTTACATATACATTTTCTTAAGTGTTTGCATCTTTGGTTTGTAGATGGCACCAACTAGCACCGTTCACATTTCCAGTTTTGCATTGTGTATGATCCTTGAGAAGGACAAGCTAAATGGACAAACTTTACCAACTGATATCGTAACTTGAGAATCGTTCTCAAGCAAGAAAAGAAGGAACATGTCCTAGACAATCCGATTCCAGACGAGCCGGGCACTGATGAGTCTAATGCTCTAAGGACCGCCTTTTGCTGGGCTCAGGATGAGTCGACGGAAGTCAGGTGCCTCATGCTCGCTCACATGGAGCCAGAACTGCAGCAGCAGTTCGAGAAAGTTGAGGCATATGATATGATTGTTGCCCTCAAGGGCATGTTTGAGACATAGGCTAGGACGAAGAGGTACAATGTCTCTTGAACCTTGCTCAGGTGCAAGCTGAAAGACATAGATCCACTAGGACCGCACATGATCAAGATGGTTAGATATGTGTAGTCCTTGGATAGTTTGGGATTTCCCTTGAGCAAAGAGTTTGCTATCGACATTCTCCTGAATTCTCTTCCTAGTGCTTATGGTCTGTTCATTTCGAACTACCATATGCATGGTATGGATAAGAAACTGGTAGAACTTCAAGGGATGCTCAAGACAGCAGAGGCCAACATCAAGAGAGGCAACAACAGTCAAGTGTTGATGGCACAGAATGCTTCCAAGATCAAGAAGAAATCTTGGTCTAAGAAAGCCAAGCCAAAGGGAGACGGCACGCTGCATCCATGTCCCAACGCCAACTTAGTGACTAGCAAGCCGAAAAAACTTCCGGGTACAATATGCTTTTACTGTAAGGCGAAGGGTCACTGGAAGAGAAACTGTGACAAGTACAAGGCAGATAAAGCCAGGAGTGGGAGTATGACTTCTGACTCAGGTACACTTGTTGTGAATGTTATAGAAATTTATCTTGCCGACACTCACCTGGGTATACAATACCGGATTGGTTGTTCATTTGTGCAACTCGATGCAGGGACTAGTAAGGCATAGGAGCATGGAGAGAGGGGAGATTAACATCAGAGTCAAAAACAAAGCAAGAGTTGCTGCGTTAGCCGTAGGGACGATGCAACTCCAGTTACCTTCAGGATTTGTACTAGAATTAAACAAGTGTTATTATGTTCCTGTACTAAAATGAAACATCATTTCTGCCTCATGTTTGATGGAGTAGGGTTATGAATCAAGTATTAAGAACAATGGTTGTTCCTTTTATTTGAATAATGTGTTTCATGGCTATGCATCTATCCAATCCGTATTTTTTGTGCTTGATCTTGAATGTAAATCAGTCTATAAATTGAATGCTATAAGTTTGAAGTCGAATGATCTTAGTCCTACTTATCTGTGGCATTGTCTCCTTGGTTATATCAGCTGGAAACGCATGTAGAAGATCCATGGTGATGGACTCCTGGATTCGATCGGCTTGGAGCCGTTCGAAACATGTGGATCCTGTTTGCTGGGTAAGATGACCAAGACACCTTTCGCAAAGATTTGCGAGAGGGTGTTTGACTTGCTAGAACTAATACATAGTGATGTATGCGGTCCAATGAGCACGACAGCCTGAGGTGGTTATAAGTATTTTGTCACGTTCACGGATGATCTCAGTAGATATGGCTATGTCTACCTAATGAAATCCAAGTCGGAGACCTCTGAAAAGTTCAGAGAGTTTCAGAGTGAAGTGCAAAACCAACTTGGCAAGAATATTAAGTTTCTGTGATCAGATCATGGAGGCGAATATATGAGCCATGAGTTTGATGACCATCTCAAGAGTTGTGGAATAGTTCCACAGCTCACCCGTCGGGAACACCTCATAGGAATGGTTTGTTGGAAAGGCGGAACCAAACCTTGTTAGACATGGTGAGGTCGATGATGAGTAAGATGGATCTACCTTTATCATTCTAGAGTTTTTGTCTAGATACATCAGCGATAACACTAAACACAGTACCATCTAAATTAGTAGAAAAGACACCACATGATATGTGGATAGGCAAGAGGCCGACCTTGGCTTTTCTTAAGATTTGGGGACGTGAAGCTTTTGTCAAGAGATTACAATCTGACAAGCTCAGCCCCAAGTCGGATAAGGTATTTTTCGTAGGCTACCCTAAGGAAACTTTGGGTTACTATTTCTACAACCGAGAAGAGGGCAAAGTGTTTTTCGCTCAAAATGGGGTATTTCTTGATAAAGAGTTTCTAAGCTGGAAAGATAGTGGGAATAGGGTGCATGATGCAGCCCGTCCTACGGACGCTCCTACATCTACACCACCAAGTCCCCCAAGTGGACCCATGACTCGTGCTCGAGCCAAGCTTCTCCAAGCTAAGGTGAATTCGCTCTTGTACTCATGTGACTTCGATACACCCCTGGATGGCTTGCTACTTCATGCTCCGACACTATGCATCATCAGGTATGAAGACACGAGCCAGAGGAGCGACGCAGCAACCAACAACTGCCAGGAGACCGCGGTACTACCGGTCCCTGGAAGCGGTACTACCGCTCATGGACAGCGGTACTACCGCCCTAGGCAAAGAGATGGACCCGAAGCCCCAGATCCAACCGGTACTACCGCACTCAGCAAGCGGTACTACCGCGCGCACCTGAAGACTCACGCCAAAGCTTCTGCCCGCCCGGTACTACCGCGCCATTCAAGCGGTGCTACCGCGTTTTACCGGTACTACCGCTAAACCGAGCGGTACTACCGGACACCCCAGGGCTTGCGCGCTCCAGCTCGGCCCTTTGGCCTTGTAACGCCCCCTTTTGATACTTTAGTTGCCTAAACTACCCCTGAACTTGTGGCTGGCCTATATATAGCCCCCCACCTCTATTGTAAACCCTAGGCATGATATTTGGAATTAGTGGAAACCCCTTGTGGATCTATCTAATTCTTGCCTCATGCTCCTTTGATAAAGGAGCACCAAATATCCCAAACCTCGTTGGAGTTTTCATCGTGTCTCCGCGTTGTACAAGGCCTTGGCATCAGTGTCCCTTTGCCAAGACGTCAAGATCTCACCGAGTCTCCCATCTCGCCGTGTCAGTTCGAGAGAGAGTCCTCTGCCCGACGCCGATCCTAGGGATTGCGCCGGACCGGTCACCGCCGGCGTGAGCTATTGGTGTGTATCGTGGTTTTGTGTGCGTGTGTTCATCGCGTTCTTCGTGCGTGCGTTCATCGTGTTCATCCTTCCCTCCTCTCCCTGCGCTCCATCCTAGATTTGAAAGGGGATCGTGAAAGATCGGGCCACCCTAGAGGTTTACCCTCAACATAGTGGTATCAAGAGCTTCGTTGCTCACGAATTTCCCCGCAAAATTTTCTTCTATCCACCAAAAATTTCGAAAATCCCCAAAAAAGAGCCCCGAATTTGCCTTCGGATCGATCTCTGGATTTGGTGCATTTTTCGTGGTTTTGGTCCATAGATCTGTTGCTTGGGGTATCGATCTACCTTCTTTGTGTGTCCCTAGCCCCAATTTTGTTCAGTGTTCCGCCAATTTGAGGATTTTTGGGCCGATTGTGCGTTCAATTTTGAGATTCACACGCCCAAGAATCTGAGAAGCGGTACTACCGCCAAAACGAGCGGTACTACCGGTGAGCAGTACTACCGGCTGATCGCAACGGTACTACCGGTCACCGGTACTACCGGACTTTTTGAGCGGTACTACCGCACCTGTCAGACAAGAAAATTTTCACCCCCATTTTTCTTCGCTAATTTTCGTATTGGCTTGTTCGTGTTTCACGTGCATGTCGCCCAACTAACTTCAAGCTTCCGCAACAATTTTCACATCCCGCGCTCATCGACACCGCGACACCGAACATCAACCCCAACACCGGTAGCAAGTCGTCTATAGCGAAGGTATAACTTGCTCCACCTTGTTAACCCTTCTTCCTTGTGTGTATCTATCCTATGAGAGCAAATCATTTTGTGTTTGCCTAAGCATTCTGCACTTGCCCTTGGAAAGTGAGAGTGTGAGAGCAAATACAAGAGTTAACATAGTAGTATAGAAAGGGAGAAAAAGAATCAAAAAAAGAGAAAAAGAAAAAGCAAAAGAAAAAATAGAAAGATACAAAGTCTCCCCATACAAAGAGAGTCTCAAGCTTGTAAGCAAAGAGAGAAAAAGAGCGCGACCGAGGCAAGTGCACAAATCCATTGCTTATTTCTGTTTTGGCGAACGAGTTGTGGTCTCTCCTTGTGTTGGCACGACACCGAGCGTAGTCTTCGCTAGGACCCTTTGTGCTCTTTTTCATAGTCGTGCTAACCACATCCGTCTCCACGTGTGTGTATCTTTGTGTTTTGTAGATCATTTCCTTTTTTGCTTTGATCTTTGGTTCTCTACCACTTTTGACAATAACCTTTTCTTTGGATCGTTTCGATTGGTTTTCCACAACCCTAACCTTCCACCCATAGCTTTTGGGAGTTAGTTCTTTCTTTAGTGTGAGTTTCTTTGCGATTCCACTTTGCACGCTCATAGCTCTCACTTGTGGTTTCTAGTTCGGTGCAATCCCCAAGGTGAGGAACAAGGCTAACACCACCATATCCCACCTCCATATACAATACTTGTGTGTTTGGCATGATGGATAGGCACGGTGAAATGAGCCAACCACCTCCTCAAGAAGAAGAACATGGACCGTACATGACACGTGCAAGTCACTTCATCGTCCGCCAAGAGTTCCGTGAACGTTGCCAAGCCCTTGAGACGCGTCAAGATGAACAATTTGGTGAGACGCAAGCCGAGTTCAAGAACATCGACAACCGCTTCGACGGCCTAGAACGACAAATGAACGCAATGCATCACAACTTTGGCCATCAAAATGAAGCGCTTTAACGCTCCGTCACCGAAACAAATGACAATCTTCGACGCCTAATCAATGGAATGGCAAGACCACGTTCACGTGCTTCAAGCTCTTCAAGTTCTTCGCATCGTCATGTTCCTATCCAACAAGATCTTCGTACAAGTGCTCCAAGACGCAATGATGCCCCGTGGTTGAAGATGGAAGTTCTTCCAACTACATACCTTCGCCACGGCATGCCGCAACGTCAAGCTATGACGGTGACCTCTCTTCAAGGCCATGAGCAAGGCAAGAAGCACACCGTCATCACGCAAGGGCATTAGTGATACAACAAGAGCAACCACAAGAAGAACCGCAAGTGCAACCACAAGTCTACCACCATCGACCGCGACACATACTTGACACAACAAGTGATGACTCCAATTTGGAGAATCAAGCTTGTCATCGACGTGAAGCTCTCCAAGATCCTCCTCCTGATCATCAACGTCATGAACGTCCACACCAACACCATGGTCATCACGAGGCGCCTCCTCCACCACAACAAAACTTGGAGCGTCAAGTGATACAAGTTGAGCGACGCCCACCACGTCAAGAGGCTCACGACCATGATCTTCGCCGTGAGGCCTATGTGCCTAACCAACATCACCAACCAAGGAACGAGTCTCCCCTTCATCGTTAACCGCGTAAAGAGGCTCCACACCCTCACCGCCATGAGGCCCAAGCGCCTCAACCACGTCAACAACCACGCCAAGAGCAAGAGCAAGCTCCACAACAACAACATCAAGAGCAAGCTCTTCACCAAGGTCGCGAGAACCAAGTTCCACCGCATCAACATCAAGATCACCAAGCTCGTCGCAATGACCGCAACGATGAAGAAACTTTCGGCAAGCTCAAGTTCACAACGCCAAAGTTCACCGGATCCAATGACCTCGAAGAGTACCTTTCATGGGCACTCAAAGTCGACAAGATCTTCCGTATGCACAACTATAGAAACGAGAAGATGGTTGCCGTGGCTTCACTTGAGTTTGATGATTACGCCAACCTTTGGTGGGAACAAGTTCAAGTTGCTCGTGATGCAAGACAAGAGCCGCCAATCACAACTTGGCATGACATGAAGGCTCATATGAGATCCCGCTTTGTCCCCGCGCACTACATGCGTGACCTCTTCAACAACCTTCAATCGCTTCGTCAAGGGACAACGACCGTGGAAGAGTACTTCAAGGAAATGGAACTCAACTTGATTCGTGCCAACATTGATGAGCGCATGGAGCAAACTATGGCACGTTTCCTTATTGGCTTGAATCACCCAATCAAGCGCATCGTCGAGTTCCAAACATACAACGACATGGTTGAGCTTGTGCACATCGCAACAAAGGCTGAATGTCAAGTGCAAGAGGATATCAAGTACAATAAGCCAAAGACGTACTTCACCTACAAGTAAGCTTCAACCGCTACACCAACAAATTTCAATGGAATCTCCTCAAGTACCTCCAAGCCTTCCTTCAAGCCCACACTTCCTCAAGGAAAACTGCCCCAAGTGGCAAACAAGCAAAGAGTGATACACCTTTCAATGGTGAATGCTACAAGTGTGGAGGTAAAGGACACAAGTGGTGGCTTATCTACTACCTTAGCAGTGGTAGTAGCATTACCAAATAAGAAACTCAACGAATTATCCATAACGAAAATAAAGCAACTAACAGAAGTAAACAATACTCACAGTAGAAGTTTCCTTTACCAGTTCCACTCTCCAATGGCGCTTCACTCCCCGGCAACGGCGCCAGTAAATAGTCTTGATGACCCACAAGTATAGAGGGTGTATCGCAGTATTTTCGATAAGTAAGAGTGTCGAACCCAACGAGGAGCAGAAGGTGCTGGCTAGTGGTATGGATCAGGAATTCTCTGCAAATACTTAGCAAACGGAGTTTCCCCTATGAACTATGCAAGATTCAACGCAATTGTTACAACAATATGGAGATGGTGATGAGGGTGCTGCTGATGATGATGGTGGTGATGATGATGATGATGATCCCGATGAAGTCCAGCTTGATGGTGGTGTTGATGGTGACGATCTCCCCTCTCCGGGAAGGAATTCCCCCGACAGAAATCTGTCTGCCAGAGAGATCTTTCTCTCTCGGTGTTTTCCGCCCCGTAGAGGCGGCGGAATCTTTCTGTGGTCGCTCCTCGAGTCTTAGGGTTTTGGGAGGATGATATACGCTAGAGGGGAGAGGCTGGAGTGGGCCAGGGTGGCCACACCACCTCCAGGCGCGGCCTAGGCCTGCCCGCGCCATGGGGTGGTGTGGGCCCCCTGTGGCCCATCTCCACTCCATCTTCTGGCATCCTTAGTCTTCTAGAAAAATAGGATTTTCCGTATATTTTCCCGGATTTTCTGATCTTCGTGAATTTTTCCTCCAAACAACACCTTTTCCATCAGAATCCTGACTGCAGCGGTCCATGCTCCAAAAGTCATCAACCATGCAAAAATAGATGAAATAACATAAGTATCACCTCTCAATACGAAATATATCAATGAATAATAGTGAATTAAGACATAGAATAGTGATGCAAAATGGACATATCAACTCCCCCCAAGCTTAGACTTCGCTTGTCCCCAAGCGAAACTGAGCTCAATAAACATGGCCTCAGGTTTATGGAGTGAAGAGTCGATAAAAGAATACGGACAAGAAGCATCACATTCATCAAATACATAGATCATAATAGAAGACAACTCACTATTATATAACTCAACTTGAAATGAGTAAAGGAAACACAATAAAGATACATAAAGTGAATCATAATTGGTAATGGCAAAATTAGCTCTTGGTCGAAGAATAGTTGATAAATTGCTGGAGTTCACAAATAGCCGGTTTTCAATGAAAGCTTTCAAAGTAGTAAACATCAAGATAAAAGCAATATGCAAAACAAGGAACATAAGAAACATGATTGAATAAATCACCAAATGAATGAATGAAACACATCAACTCAAAATACTTGCTGAGATAGAAGGGAATAGGTTTACTGACTCAACTACAAAGTAAAAGAAAGGCCCTTCGCAGAGGGAAGCAGGGATTGCAAGTCTCATAAAGAGCTCCCAAAAATTATGATACTTACTAGCTTTCAGCTCTCATTGCCCTATCATAGGCATCTTTAGGTGATTAAGGTTAAAGTGATCAAAAATGAGGATATGCATTGACAAGTTGTAAGTTGAGAATCTCATGTCCCTTGAATACGAGGGCCGCTCCTCATGCTACTCAAGTTTAGTCACCGGTAAGTTCTTGTCATCGTAAGCATATGTGTATCACAGAGAACCGCCAACAGGGTACCCCTTGCCCGATGATACGGAAGAATCCCCATATCAAAATGACAAGGCAAGCAGACAACAAGTATCTCAGCAATCTTCTTATTTACCATGGGAATATGGTGCTTTTTTCTCTCTTTCCTCTTTTCATAATATCTTATTTTTTTCTATTTCTCTTTCTTTTCTCAATATCGGACTCTTTTTTTATAAGAAGAATGCTTCATAGATACTCGCTATGGTTACGCTGCAGGTTTCCACCATGTCAGCATGGATTAGTCCAGCGGCCCAGGCGTTTCTCTAACACACATGCATAACTCCATGGACTTACAAGCTCCCCTTTCATTTCACACCGACGACATCCATAGACAAAAGAACATGATATCAACTTGGTACAAAGTACCAGTGCAATGTTGAAAGCGTTCCCCATGACAGCATGGTTCTGCTAATTCACAACTTACAAAGCGCAAGCATATACGCAACATAGGTGAGCACAATGGTTCAAGTTTATTAAGTGCAAGAAAGTAAAGTGTGCCATCAAGTTCGTGAGAGCTTTAATCACTAATTTTCACATAACAAGTTTAATTTGGGAGGTAGATAAAATAAGAATTTACTTGGAATAGCAATAATGCTACTAGGTAGGTATGGTGGACACAAATGGCAAAGGTTTTGGTTTAAAGGAGGTGGATGCACGAGAAGAATACCCTCTCAGTACAGGTTTTTGGCTAGCAAGACTGGGCAGCAAGTATAAGAGTTGAAGGAAACAACCAAACATACAAATGATAAAGACAAACATGCAATTTTCCTTGGAAGCACAAAAGATCTTAACTAGAGAATACTAGACTTATGAGCAAATCAAGAAAAAAGATGATGAAATTATTTTTCTCTAGAGTACTTCTATCTTTTTCATTCAACTCTCAAAAATAGTGTTGCTACTGACCGAGCCAGGTTTGCCAAAACCAACTAAATTAACTCAATGGTCCCAAAGTGATACCAATACTAACAACAAGATCAATCATATAACCACGAATTGAAAACTAATATAAGCTATGCAAAAGAGTGAATGATAGAACTTCTCATTAATAACCCATAACGGCAACTCACACCAAGGGATACATATCTAACGAGAGAGGGGACACTTCCATAATGCAAACCATACTACAAAATAACTCCTTTATTCATGATATGACTCTACTAATAAGGTAAAAAAGATAAAAGATAGTGATATGATACCGCGGCACTCCCCCAAGCTTGGAACAAACCAAGGGGATGCCAAACCTGATGACGAATTACTCCTTAGGTGGTGGTGGTGTCTTCTCATCTTCGTCCGTCTTCCAGGGTAAAGGCTTCCCATCAACAAAGGACATCGTGGTTTCCAACATCCTGAAACTTGCAGCAGCACTTATGCGTTTAAATCTAGCCTCATACTCACAGTTTTGACTTTGAAAGTCATAGAACTGTGCTTGCAATTTGTTGGTTGTTTGGCGGAGTGAGAGGACTTCGTCTTTGAATTCAGCAGTCTCCTTTTGGTGCTCGGTGATGAGTTCAGAACAAATCTTATGGATGATATCCACTTCGCGCTCCGCCATCTTCTTGTACCTAAAGACTTCTTGTTCCAACGCTTCCATCCTGTCCTCCAGACTTCCTTAACCTTTGGGTCCTTGAACCTCTTTAATCCGAACCTCCCCACCTTCGAGCAATAACTCCTTGGGATGAATCTTCAATTCTCTCATGTATGGGTTGATGATATATTCCAAGGAATCTCCCTTAAATGATCCAGTGGAAGACATTGAGGCTACAAATCTGAGATTTACCTGGCAAAAATAGATTGAAACAAAAACATGACGAAAACACGATATACAGACCTCGGGGGATCCGGGGGATTATATATTACGAAGTTCCATATCAAAAGGAAGGTACTGGGTGAAAACGAGTCGGAGGTGGAGTCCTGGGTCCTCACCACCTGGTGGCGCGGTCAGGGGTGGGCCCACGCCACTGGGTGGTGTGAGCCACCCTGGCTCCATTTCTGTCCCTTTTTCGCTTCGTAGCTTTCCTTATTGACTGAAAATTGCAAAAATATAGTTGGATTGTATTTTCGTGGAACTTTTCTTACCAGAACTATTACCTATTTGAAAACAGACTCTGCAGGTCTCTAAAATTGGTCCTCGATGAATTTCTCCGAAGTTATAACTTGAAAGGCATCAACATCTTCATTGTACGAATCTCCAGCAATATAATGTTTGAGTCGCTGTCCATTCACTACTTGTGTAGTATTATCTTTTAGAGAAGAAATTTTTATTGCTCCTGAACGGTATACTTCTTCAATGATGAAAGGTCCTTCCCATTTTGATAGTAGCTTTCCTGCAAAAAATCTGAGATGAGACCTATACAATAGAACTTTCTCACCAACATGAAATTCTCTCTTAAGTATTCGCTTGTCATGCCATCTTTTAACTTTTTCCTTAAAGAGCCTAGCATTCTCATAGGCTTCACTCCTCCATTCATCTAAAGAACTTAAGTCAAATAATATTTTCTCACCAGCGAGCTTACAATCTCTATTTAGTTCTTTCACTGCCCAGTAAGCTTTGTGTTCTAATTCAAAGGGTAGGTGGCAAGCTTTCCCATAAACCATTTTATAAGGAGACATTCCCATAGGATTTTTGTAAGCAGTTCTATAAGCCCATAAAGCATCATTCAACTTCTTAGCCCAGTTTTTTCTAGACCTATTAACAGTCTTTTGCAAGATAGATTTAATTTCTCTATTTCATAACTCTACTTGCCCGCTAGTTTGGGGGGTGATAAGCTGAAACAATTCTATGATTAACATCATATTTAGCAAGGGTCTTCCTAAAACCACCATGAATGAAATGAGAACCCCCATTAGTCATGAGATAACTAGGCACTCCAAACCTAGGAAAGATAACATCCTTAAGCATCTTTAGAGAGGTTTCCCCGTCAACACTTTTCGTAGGAATGGCTTCTACCCACTTAGTAACATAATCAACGGCAACAAGAATGTGAGTGTAGCCTTTCGAGGGAGGGAAAGGACCCATAAAGTCAAATCCCCAGCAATCAAAAGGTTCAATAACTAGAGAGTAGTTCATAGGCATTTCATTGCGTCTAGAAATATTACCAACACGCTGACATTCATCACAAGATAAAACAAATTTCCTTGCATCTTTAAAAAGGGTAGGCCAGTAGAAACCTGATTGTAGTACTTTTTGTGCAGTTCTATCTCCTGCATGATGTCCTCCATAGGCACTACCATGACATTTACGCAATATCTCCTTTTGTTCATATTCTAGAACACATCTTCGCATAATACCATCCACTCCTTCTTTGTATAAGTGTGGGTCATCCCAAAAATAATGCCTCAAATCATAGAAGAACTTGCTTCTTTGATGAGCTAAAAAAGTTGGAGGCAAATACTTGGAGACAATAAAGTTAGCATAATCAGCGTACCAAGGGCTACCTCGCGAGCTCACCCCTACTGCAGCTAACTGTTCATTTGGGAAACTATCATTAACATGCATAGGGTCAAAAGAGATGTTTTCCAAATGAGATAAATTATCAGCTATAGGGTTTTCAACACCCTTCCTATCTACTATATGTAGATCAAACTCTTGTAAAAGCAGCACCCATCTAATAAGCCTAGGCTTAGCGTCCTTCTTCGTCATAAGATATTTAATAGCAGCATGATCAGTATGAATGGTTACTTTTGAGTCCACAATACAGGGCCTAAACTTATCACAGGCAAAAACAACAGCTAGAAATTCCTTTTCAGTAGTGCCGTAATTCCTTTGAGCACCGTCTAGAGTCTTACTAGCATAATGGATAACGTTTAAGTTTTTATCAATACGTTGCCCAAGGACAGCCCCTACAGCAAAATCACTAGCATCACACATTATTTCAAAGGGTAAACTCCAATCAGGTGGTTGAACAATAGGGGCTGTAGTTAAAGCCTTCTTAAGAGTTTCAAAAGCTTCCCTACAATCATCATCAAAAACGAAGGGTACATCTTTTTGAAGAAGATTAGTGAGAGGTTTTGATATCCTAGAGAAGTCTTTAACAAACCTCCTATAGAAACCAGCATGACCAAGGATACTACGAATACCTTTAATGTCTTTTGGACATGGCATCTTCTCAATTGCCTCAACCTTAGCTCTATCAACTTCTATGCCTCTTTCAGAAACTTTATGCCCAAGAACAATCCCTTCATTGACCATGAAGTGGCATTTCTCCCAATTAAGAACAAGATTAGTTTCTTCACATCTCTACAAAACTTTATCAAGCTTGTGCAGACAATTATCAAAAGAAGTTCCATAGACAGAAAAGTCATCCATGAATACTTCTACAATTTCCTCACAAAAACCATGAAAGATAGCAGGCATGCACCTTTGGAAAGTAGCAGGAGCATTACATAAACCAAAAGGCATACGTCTATAAGCATAAGTTCCATAAGGGCAGGTAAAAGTAGTTTTTTCTTGATCTTGTTGTTTAACAGCAATTTGAGAGAAACCGGAATAACCATCAAGAAAACAAAAATGGGTCTTTTTAGACAACCTTTCCAACATTTGATCAATAAAAGGAAGCGGGCAGTGATCTTTCTTAGTAACTTTATTGACCTTCCTAAAATCGATGCACATCCTATAGCCTACCACTATTCTTTGAGGAATAAGCTCATCATTATCATTAGGGACAACCGTAATACCTCCCTTTTTAGGAACACAATGAACATGACTAACCCATTCACTATCAGCGATGGGGTAAATAATACCAGCGTCAAGGAGTTTCAATACCTCATTCCTTACCACTTCCTTCATCCTAGGATTTAAACGTTGTTGGTGCTCCACTACTAGCTTCCCATCTGGTTCTATGTTGATAGAATGCTGGCATATAGTAGGTGAAATCCCTTTTAAATCATCCAGAGTATAGCCCATATCTCCGCGATGTTTCCTCAAAACTTCCAATAACCTTTCTTCTTCCTTCCCTGAAAGTTTGGCGCTAACAATAACAGGATATATCTTTTTATCATCAATATAAGCATATTTAAGATCATCAGGGAGAGGTTTTAGATCGAAAACCGGATCCTTTTTAGGTGGCATCGTGGTACCCAAGTCTTCTACAGGCAAGTCGTGCTTAAGCATCATAGGTTGATCACGGAGAATCCTGTCAATCTCATTCCTTTCTTCCATGAAGATTTCACTTTCATGATCTTCCATAAATTGCTGCAAAGCATTGTTAGGAGCAAGAGAAATAGAAGCAAGTTGTTCAACCCTAAAATCCTCATTATGGGTTTCCTCTTTGCAAGGTCCTTTAGCAAATTTCGAAAAATTAAACTCATAAGATTCCCTAGCAAACTTAGTCAAGATTTTCTCCCTCTTGCAATCAATAATAGCTCCACAAGTACTCAAGAAAGGTCTAGCAAAAATGATAGGGTAGGTTTTACTAGCAGAAGAACCAAGTACTAGAAAATTAGCAGGGTACTTAATCTTACCACAAAGAACTTCCACGTCTCGTACAATACCAATTGGAGAGATGGTCTCTCTATTAGCAAGGTGAATAACCACATCAATCGCTTCCAACTCGCAAGGACTGGTCTCATGCATAATTTCTCTGTAAAGCTCATAAGGAATAGCACTAGAACTTGCACCAATATCACATAAACCATAATAGCAATGATCACCAATTCTAACAGAAAGCACAGGAACACTAGCCTTTTTAGTTCTATTGGGATGTGAAACAATATTAGAAGCATCCTCACAAAAGACTATATGCCCATCTTCTACGCTTTTAGTGACAAGGTCTTTCACAATTGCTACCACAGGTTCAATGTTTATTTGTTCATCAGGTTTTACAGTTCTTTTTTCACTTTTGGTGATTACATTAGTTATCATAGGATGGTCCTTAACCTTTTCGGGGAAGGGAATCTTCTCGATATAAGGTTCGGGTAAGATGGGGTCAATAATGCAATACTCAGCACTTCCAATAGGAGCATAATCAACAGTATCTTTGTAAGGTGCATGGTATTTGTTCCATCCCCTTTTTGGAATTTCGATATAGGAAGCAAAAACTCTAAAGCAATTCATAATAACTTGCAAATCAAGACCATAAATATTACTAATATTTCGAAAGTCATCAGTTCTCATAAAAGATTCAATGCATTCATAATCATAATTTATACCTGACTTTCTACCTTTTTCATTCTCCCAAGCTTCAGGATTGTCTTGAATACGGTCCAGAAGATCCCATTTAGCTTCTTCTTCCATACGAGTGAATGATCCAGCACAAGAAGCATCCAATAAATCTTTATCATGTAGAGGGAGCCTTGCATAAAAGTTATTGATAATAATATTGTTGGGGAGCTCATGAATGGGACATTTGAGCATTAGTAACTTCAATCTCCCCCAAGCTTGAGCTGTACTCTCTCCATCAAGAGGCCAAAAGTTGTATATTTGATTCCGATCTTTATGAATCTCACTAGGAGGATAAAACTTTGAATAAAAGAGAGGCACTATTTCCTCCCATTCCAGAGCTTGACCATTCTTTAGCAGCTTATACCATTCCTCAGCTCTTCCTTTCAGTGATAATGAGAATAACTTCTTCTTAACTTGATCTGTAGTAATACCTGCACACTTGAACAACCCACATAATTCGTGTATAAAGAGTAAATGATCACCGGGATGGACAGTTCCATCCCCAACATAGTAGTTATCCATAACACGATCAATAATTCTTCTGGGTATTTTGAAAACATCATTCTCAGCAGGTGGTGGCTTATCTACTACCTTAGCAGTGGTAGTAGCATTACCAAATAAGAAACTCAACGAATTATCCATAACGAAAATAAAGAAACTAATAGAAGTAAACAATACTCATACTAGAAGTTTCCTTTACCAGTTCCACTCTCCAATAGCGCTTCACTCCCCGGCAACGGTGCCAGAAAATAGTCTTGATGACCCACAAGTATAGGGGGTGTATCGCAGTATTTTCGATAAGTAAGAGTGTCGAACCCAACGAGGAGCAGAATGTGCTGGCTAGTGGTATGGATCAGGAATTCTCTGCAAATACTTAGCAAACGGAGTTTTAGGGTTTTTTGATAAAGCAAGTAAACAAAGTACGAGTAAATAAAAGACAGTAGGAATAAATGCAGCAAGTATCCCAATCCTTTATGCAGCAAAGGACAAGCCGGTTGTATTACTTAAGATGACCAAGCGTTCTCGAGGACACATGGGAAGACTGTCAAGTGCTTTCGCTTCATATAGTCGATTAATCTTCTCTAGCTTGCTAAGTGTTGTGTGGGTGAACCTGTGCTAATGTACCGCCCCATCCAAGACTAATACATACTTGTGATTATACCCCTTGCAAACATCTGTAAGTACAAGAAAGTAATTAAGGTAGAAACCTAACCACAACTTTAAACTCTAAGACCCTTACGTCCCTTGTGCAGTGGTTTCCTATCGGGGGTTCAGGTTTCTGTCACTCCGGCAACCCCTACGATTAATAGCCAAATACACAATGCATTCCCCTAGGCCCATATAGGTGAAGTGTCATGTAGTCGACGTTCACATGACACCACTAGAAGAAGTACACCACAACTTAAATAACAATCTATTGAATCTTTCTCAACGCAACTCCACTACTAAAACCAAGACTTCTCCCATGTCCTCAAGAACAAAACGAACTACTCACAAGACATCATATGGATCATGATCAGAGATGGAATAATGATGTATAACAATCTGAACATAAACAATAATTCAATGGTTCACTCAATAGCACCAACTAAAAAGAGTAATCAACACCGAGAAAGTTTCCCCTATGAACAATGCAAGATTCAACACAATTGTTACAGCAATATGGAGATGGTGATGAGGGTGCTGCTGATGATGATGGTGGTGATGATGATGATGATCCCGATGAAGTCCAGCTTGATGGTGGTGTTGATGGCGACGATCTCCCCTCTCCGGGAAGGAATTCCCCCGATAGAAATCTGTCTGCCGGAGAGATCTTTCTCTCTCGGTGTTTTCCGCCCCACAGAGGCGGCGAAATCTTTCTGTGGTTGCTCCTCGGGTCTTAGGGTTTCGGGAGGATGATAAACGCCAGAGGGGAGAGGCTGGAGTGGGCCAGGGTGGCCACACCACCTCCAGGCGCGGCCTAGGCCTGCCTGCGGCATGGGATGGTGTGGGCCCCCTATGGCCCATCTCCACTCCATCTTCTGGCATCCTTAGTCTTCTGGAAAAATAGGATTTTCCGTATATTTTCCCGGATTTTCTGATCTTCGCGAATTTTGCCTCCAAACAGCACCTTTTCCATCAGAATCCTGACTGCAGCGGTCCATGCTCCAAAAGTCATCAACCATGCAAAAATAGATGATATAACATAAGTATCACCTCTCAATACGAAATATATCAATGAATAATAGTGAATTAAGACATAGAATAGTGATGCAAAATGGACGTATCAGAGAGCCACAAGCCAAACTTGAGTGGAAAAACTAAGAGTGTTCTCCTTGCCACCAAAAGCGAGATGAGAGATGTTCGGAACAACCCATGCATCTTGCACTATGTCCTCCTTTGCAAGGGACTAGCGCAAGGAACTAATGAATTAACCAATGTTCCTCCATCTTTGATGATTGTTTTGCAGGAATTCAAGGATGTGTTTCCCGAAGAACTTCCACATGGACTACCTCCTCTTCGCGGCATCAAACATCGCATTGACCTCATCCCCGGTGCACCACTTCCCAACTGCGCCGCTTTCCGCACGAACCCGGAGGAGACGAAGGAGATCGAACGTCAAATCAGCCAACTCATATCCAAAGGTTTGATCCAAGTTAGCACTAGTCCAAGTGTCGTACCCGTGATTCTTGTTCCAAAGACGGATGATACGTTACGGTTATGCATGGACTACCATCCAATAAATGCTATCACCGTGCGTTATCGACATCCCATACCACGTCTTGATGACATGCTTGATGAGTTGTGTGGAGCCACTATTTTTTTGAAAATTGATCTTCGTAGTGGTTACCATCAAATACGCATGGCTAAAGGTGATGAGTGGAAAACCGCCTTCAAGACCAAACTTGGTCTCTATGAATGGTTGGTTATGCCCTTTGGTTTGTCTAATGCCCCATCCACCTTCATGCGCCTTATGAATCACATCTTGCATTCTCTCATTGGAAAAAGTGTTGTTGTCTATTCAATGATATTCTTGTTTATAGCAAATCACTTGAGGACCATATAACACATGTCAAGGAAGTTTTGCAAATCCTTCGACATGAAAAGCTTTATGCTAATCTTCCCAAGTGCACTTTTGCTAAAGACAAGTTGATTTTTCTTGGATTTGTCGTTTCTTCGAAGGGAATTGAAGTTGATGTTTCCAAGGTAAAGGACATACGAGATTGGCCCATCCCAACAAATGTGAGTGAACTCCGAAGTTTTCATGGGTTGGCTGGTTTCTATCGTCGCTTTGTGAAATACTTTTCCACTATTGCTTGTCCTCTCAACGAGTTGAAGAAAAATAATGTCACCTTCGTGTAGGGCAAAGCACAACAAAAAGCTTTTGATGAACTTTAAAAGAGGCTCACTGAAGCACCTCTCCTTGCGTTACCAGATTTCACAAAAACTTTTGAGATAGAGTGTGATGCTAGTGGTATTGGAATTGGAGGAGTCCTTATGCAAAATGGATGTCCTATAGCCTACCATAGCGAGAAACTCGATGGTGCTCGTCTTAATTATCCAATTTATGACCAAGAGCTTTTTTCCTTAGTTCGTGTCCTTCAAGTTTGGCAACACTACCTATGGCCCAAAGAAGTTATCATACATTCTGACCACGAGTCATTGAAATATCTCAAAGGCCAAGCCAACTTGAGTAAGAGACATGCTAAGTGGGTTGAATTTATGGAGTATTTTCCGTACATTGTCAAGTATAAGAAGGGCAAAAATAATGTAGTTGCGGACGCTTTGTCTCGCAAACACACAAGCCTTCTTACGAGACTTGAAATCAACGTGTTGGGTCTTGAGGAAATAAAACCTTTGTATGCTTCCGACCCGTTCTTTGAACCAATTTTTGCAAAATGCTCCATTGCCAAAGGAGTTGATGATTTCTATTTGCATAAGGGATTTCTATTTAAACAAAACAAGATTTGCATTCCGAAGTTGTCGCTTCAACTTTTGCTTCTCCAAGAATCTCATGGTGGAGGCCTCATGGGTCACTTTGGCCGTGACAAGACATTGGACATGCTCTCCACTCACTACTTTTGGCCCAAGATGAAGCGCGACGTGGAGCGCTACGTTCAACGATGCACAACATGTGTTCAAGCTAAGTCGCAAGCTAACCCCTATGGTCTTTATATGACATTGCCTATTCCTCATACACCTTGGTCCGACATTAGCATGGATTTCGTGTTAGGATTGCCTAGATCTAAGCATGGTCATGACTCTATATTTGTGGTCATGGATCGCTTTTCTAAAATGGCACATTTCATACCGTGCCATAAGAGCGACGATGCTTCACATGTTGCAAATCTGTTTTTCAGGGAAATCGTCTCTCTTCACGGTGTGCCACGAACAATCGTCTCCAACCGCGACATCAAATTCATGAGCTACTTATGGAAGACCCTCATGGCCAAGCTCGGCGTCAAGCTACTCTTTTCATCCGCATCGCATCCTCAAACCGATGGCCAAACCGAAGTTGTCGACCGAAGCCTCGAAACTCTCCTTCGTGTGTTGATCAAGAAAAACCTCAAGGATTGGGAGGAATGCATTCCACATGCCGAGTTCGCCTACAACCGTGACAAGCACTCAACAACCAAGATGAGTCCATTCCTGATCGTCTATGGTTTCGAGCCCCTCACCGCGCTCGACATCCTACCACTACCCCTCCACGAGCACACCAACATGGACGTCGAGAAGCGCACACAAGCTATGAAGAAGCTTCACGAAGAAACAAGAGCTAAAATCAAGCAACAAGTCTTTCACCAAGCTTCAAGGTTAAACAAGGACAAGAAGGAGATGATCTTTGAAGAAGGTGACCTCGTATGGATACACCTAAGCAAGGACCGCTTCCCCAAGGAATGCGACTCCAAGCTCAAGCCAAGAGGAGATGGTCCCTTCAAGGTCCTAAAGAGAATCAACAACAACACATACATCATCAACATTCTGACCTCCAAGTACCTTGCAAGCAATACATTCAATGTCAAGGACCTTTCACCATACCATGGAGATGTTCAAGATGATAACCATGAAGAGTCGAGGACGAATCTTTCCCAAGGGGGGGGGAGCTGATGCAGCCCGTCCTACGGACGCTCCTACATCTACACCACCAAGTCCCCCAAGTGGACCCATGACTCGTGCTCGAGCCAAGCTTCTCCAAGCTAAGGTGAATTCGCTCTTGTACTCATGTGACTTCGATACACCCCTGGATGGCTTGCTACTTCATGCTCCGACACTATGCATCATCAGGTATGAAGACACGAGCCAGAGGAGCGACGCAGCAACCAACAACTGCCAGGAGACCGCGGTACTACCGGTCCCTGGAAGCGGTACTACCGCTCATGGACAGCGGTACTACCGCCCTAGGCAAAGAGATGGACCCGAAGCCCCAGATCCAACCGGTACTACCGCACTCAGCAAGCGGTACTACCGCGCGCACCTGAAGACTCACGCCAAAATGGCTTTCCGGGCTAGTCCTTAACGGAAATTGAACCGAGGATGTGTCTATGATACAACTTGGGGTTTTGTCCATCCGGGCTAGTCCTAACAAATTTTGCAAGCTTCGGAAATCCATCTATGGATTGAAGCAAGCAAGTCGGAGTTAGAACATTCATTTTGATGAAGTGGTCAAATCGTTTGGCTTCATTAAAAGCGAACAAGACTCTTGTGCATACTGGAAGTTTAGTAAAAGCTCAGTTGTTTTGCTACTATTGTATGTAGATGACATATTGATAGTCGGAAACAACGTTCCAATGTTGCAAGAAACCAAAGATTGTTTGGAGAAGTGTTTCCAAATGAAGGACTTGGGTGAGGGGGCATTTATACTGGGAACTAAGATCTAGAAGCACACAAATACATGAGTTCATCCTAGCTAGCTACTACAACTACTATAGCACAGAAAAACATTGGTTCATCCTACTACAACAACTACACAACATAGAGATACATGGGTTCATCCTATACTACAACTGTCAGTGCACACACTCACAGATGCATCATGCCACCATCCAACAACAAAAATCCCCTTCTTCTTCTACCTAGAGTCAACAAACTCATAAATTGTAACAAAATAGGGTTAATTCACAAAAGCTTCATAAGAATACAACGCAGTACATCTTCGAGAAGCTCCTCTATGGCGAGCTCCTCGAAGATGTCTGAGGAAGGGATCCTAAGATATCTTCGAGAAGCTCCGTCGTAGTGGTGTCCCTCTCGCACCATCTTGTAGTTTATAACTTCTTTATCTATAGATTATTACGCCGGGGAGCTAAAAAATTTCACATATTAGGGAGTGCCTCTATGGCGAGCTCCTCAAAGATGTCCGAGGACGGGATCCTAAGACATCTTCGAGAAGCTCTGCTGTAGTGGTGTCCCTACTCTCATGCACCATCTTGTAGTTTATAACTTCACAAGGATGCATCTTGCATATTTACAGATTAAGTGTCACAACATAATGTCGATACTCATGACATGATGTCGACACTCACCCCTATCATAGTGCCGCCACCCACCGAAATAGTGTCGGCACTCACTGGCATAGTGCTGCCCACTCACGACAGTATCGACACTCACCCATGATGTAGTGTCACGACCGACCGAATACAATCGCCACCCACATTTAGTCCTGGTTGGTGTCTCCAACCGGGACTAAAGGTTCATCATAACTTTAGTCCCGGTTAGAGACACCATCCCAACCCCTTAATTCCTACATCTGTAGCCGAAGTATCGTTGTGTGCTTTTATTTTTAGACCGGTACTAATTTTAGCATAGTAATTTTGTTTGATGTACTTATATAATGCATATGAGCTGGCCATGGATGTACGCTGACTGACGCTCTAGCGAGTTCATTAAAGGTGTGCGTTCTTTTCTCCTTGAAGCCGAGACAAACAAGCGGAATGGTTTTATGTGTTGTCCAAGTGGTGTCTATCGGAATCAGAAGGAATAGTCTTCCTCAAGTGTCCTTCACGGCCACCTGTTTCGATCCGGTTTCATGTTCGGCTATAATTGTTTGACCAAGCACGGAGAAAGAGGGGCTATGATGGAAAACAACGAAGAAGAAGAGAATGATAATAACTATCCTATGTCCCTGGATATGGTGGTACTACAATGGAAGAAAATGATGAAGAAGAAGCTGAAGAACGGGCATCAGATGAGCCCGATTGATCTTGATCAGGCCTTTGCTGATGCAAAAGGAGAATCCAAAAGTGAAAGGGAGAGGTTTAAGTTCGAGCAGATGTTAGAGGATCACAACAAATTGTTGTACCCGAATTGCGAAGATGGCCACAAAAAGCTGGGTAGCACACTAGAATTGCTGCAATGGAAGGCAAAGAACGGTGTGACTGACAAGGGATTTAAAAAGTTGCTAAAAATAATAAAGAAGTTGCTTCCAAAGGATAACTAACTGCCCGACAGTACGTACACAACAAAGAAGGTTGTCTGCCCTCTAGGATTAGAGGTGCAGAAGATACATGGATGCATTAATGACTGCATCCTCTACCGCGATGAGGAGTATAAGAATTTGGATGCATGCCCGGTATGCACTGCATTGCGGTATAAGATCAGACGAGATGATCTTGGTGATGTTGAGGTCGAGCGCCCCAGGAAGAGGGTTCCTGCCAAGGTGATGTGGTATGCTCCTATAATACCATGGTTAAAATGTTTGTTCAGAAACAAAGAGCATGCCAAGTTATTGCGATGGAACATGGAAGTGAAGGAAATATGCCTTGAGAGGCAATAATAAAGTTGTTATTATGCATTCCTTGTATATGACAGATGTTTATTTTGCATGCTATAATTGTATTGATTGGAAACGGCAATACATGTGTGTTTAATACACAAATAAAAGGTTCCTAGTCATGCCTCTCTTATAGACTAGCTCGTTGATTAACAAGATGATCAAGGTTTCCTGATCATGGACATTGGATGTTGTTAATAACGAGGTCATAACATTTGTGAAATGACGTGATGAACATTCATCCGAAGTATAGCATTACAATCAAAGTCATTATGTTTATATTGCTATAACATCATACGAAGTAATCTTAGTCCTTAGACCATGAGATCATGTTAATTGCTAACATCGGAAGAGTAACTTGATAACATCAAACGTCACACCGTAAAAGGGTGACTATAAAGGTGGGTTCAGATACTCTGAAGGTGTTATGTTCAGGCTCATGGATCAAGAGTGGAATTTGTCAATCCCGATGACGGTTAGATATACTCTGGGCCCTATCGGTGATATCACATTAAGATAGCTTGCAAGCAAGTGATGTGATCACTAGAATGTTATATCACGGGAACGAGAAAAGAGTGCATGTTGGTAACGAGATCAAACTAGGTATTTGGATGCTGATGATTGAATCTCGGACATGTAATATATCGTGAGACAAAGGGATTAAGTTACTTGCATTATAGGTTCTCACGATCACAGAAGTCATCGTTGAATGTGCAGGAGTCAGAATGGATCTCCAGGTCCCGCTTCTGATTATTGATTTGAGAGGAGTCTCAATCATGTCTGCATTATTCGCAAACTGTAGGGTGACACACTTAAGGGTTGCCAAACACCATTTGGAGCACATATGTTTGAGACAAAAAAATTGCAAAGCGCTAGAATCATTTCGATGGAAACCGGAATTGTTTCGGGTGAAATTGAAGAAACTGGTTCTGCATGTAATATTGAAATGTTACAAGGGGTTTTATGTGAATGTTTGTTAATTAAAGTAATTAACAAAATTCTGAATAAAATAAATAAAGTAGTTTTATTAAATGAGAGTTGCATTAAATTTGGTGGAAATTTAATGCATGTGAGTGGAACTTTGAGTGGAGGCTAAATTGATGTGAGTGGAGCTTCCATCACATGAATGAGGAAGAGGTGGGGGCACTCCCCATGGGCACCGGCCATGGGAGCAGAGGAGCCCCCTCTCCTATAAAAGTCCCCCCTCTCCTCCCTCACAAAGCACACCTCCTCGTGAAGGATCTCTCTCCCCTCTAGATATTTTCCCCATGGCCTCGGATTAGCGAGATACATGTTCCCTGTGACATTTCGTCTGGAAGGAGTTGCTGCTTCCATTGATTCGCTGGAGCTAGGAGGTGGAGGTTGTTCAGTGGCCTAAACGTGTGTGCGAGGACCTATGCGCTGCTGATTTGCGGTGCTAGGACTTCCACACGATCTTGAGATCGACAAGTGTTCGACTACATCATACACGAGTTCCAACTCGTTAACAAAGCTTTGTTTTCTTCGAGGGTAAGTTCTCCATGGATTATATCCACCCGTTGCTTGTATCTAGTAGATAGATGTTGGCGTATAGTTCCCATCGTAGGATTTTTTTTGTTTTCTATGCTACGAACCCAATAGTGGTATCAGAGCCTGATGTATGCGTAGGTGCTTTGCATGGGTAGTACACATATGTTTATATGTGGGCGATGATGATCATGTTATTGCTTCTTTCATGTATTTTGGATATTGGTGGCATAGTGGGATGAAGCGTCCCGGACCAACCTTACATGTCATCGCACATGAGACCGGTTCCACGACTAACATGGAACTAGTTTTGCATAAGTGGCTAGCGGGTGTTTGTCTCTCCTACTATAGTCAATATCTGATTTACAACGAGTTGATAATAATCTAGTTATCATCGTTGTGGTTCCATGTTCGTAGGTAAGACCGGTTCTATCTCCAAAAGCCCTAAGCCACATAAAACTTGCAATGGATAAATTAGAGGCGTCTAGTTCAGATTGTTGCTGGGCTAGTGTCATGATATGGTAATATTGTAAGTTGATGTATGGTAGATACCCTTACAACACACTTAACGTGTAAGTTCCATAGACCTTGGCCTTACACACAAAGGAATGATAGAGATCATACCACGATGCATATGATGGTGATCAAATGCATGGACCATATCATCCCACTTTACACATATGATGTTCGCATCTTATATTGCTAGTTTGGCGCTTTTAGTAGCATTGTAAGATGATCCCTCATTTAAATATCAAGATAAAATGTGCTCTTCCTTAAGTGTGCACCATTCTATGGATCGTGTTTCGAGACATCACGTGATGATCGGGTGTACTCGATTCTACGCTTTCATACAACGGGTGTAAGACAGTTTTACACATGCGAGCACTAAGGTTCTTACTTGGCGAGCCTAGCATGTTGATACATTGTAAATGTATCTATAATTTTTGATGTTCCATGCTTGGTTTTATCCACTTTCTTGTGTTTTGTCCACACTTTGGAGTACTTTTCATATGATTTCTTGGACTAACCTATTAACAAGAGCCACAGTGCCAGCTGCCTGTTTTCTGCTGTTTTTGGTTCCGGGAAAGTTGGAAAATGAATATTCTCGGAATTGGACGGGACAAAAGCCAAAGTTCCTATTTTTCCGGAAGTCATCAGATGCAAGAATACGAGACAGAGACGGGCTGGGGGCCGACCACACCACCTGGCCGCGCGGCCAGGCCTGACCCGCACCAGGGGGTGGTCTGGCTGACCCCAGCACCCCCTCGGCCTCCCCTTCCGCCTATAATATGCCCTCGGGACGAAAACCCTAAGTACCCGTAAAAAATCCACGAAAGTGTCTATAGCCGCCGTCATCTCCATCCCTAGATCGGGAGGGATCTAAAGCTCTTCCCGGCACCCTGCCGGAGAGGGGAATTCACCCTAGAGGCCTTCTTCATCACCATGCAAGCCTCGGGTGTGATGCGTGAGTAGTTCATCCTTGGACTACGGATCCATGTAGTAGCTAGATGGCTGGTTCTCCTCCTTTGTGCTTTCATGTTTAGATCTTGTGAGCTCCGTTCATGATCAAGATCATCTATTTGTAATTCTGCATGTTGTGTTTGCGGGGATCCGATGGATATTGAGATGCTATTTCAGATTGATTATTGATTCTATCATGTCTTTGTTATTTGTGATCTTGCATGCTTTCCATTGTTAGTAGCTATCTTGGCCAAGTAGAAGCTAGCAACTCCAAGAGTTAGTATTTATGCTCGATAGTGGGTTCATGCTTCTGGTAATCTGGGGAAGTGACAGAAATCTCTAAGGTACTAGATGTGCTGTTGCTACTAGGGAGAAAACAACAATCCTTTGTTCATAGAACAATCATATTGTTTACTTTACACGCAGTTCATAAAGCAATAATCTGTTGCTTGCAACTTAATACTGGAGGGGGTTCGGATGATAACCTGAAGGAGGATTATTAGTCATAGATGCAATTGGATGGCTGTCTATGTATAATGTTGTAATGCCCAATCAAGTCTCAAAGGAGTCAAGATGATTAGTATATGCATGTATTGCTTTCTCGATGTTTGTCAATTGCCCCGCTGTAATTTGTTCACCCAACATGTTATCTATCTTAAGGAGAGCCACCTCTAGTGAACTATGGATCCCGGTCCTTTCTTTTACATACAATCTACAAACTGTTACTATTTTGTGTTTACTTTCTGCAAACTTTCACTTCTTTCCATTCGATACGTTTAATCCTTTGTTTTCAGCAAAACATAGTGAGATTGACAACCTCATCGCAAGTTGGGGACAGAGTTCTGTGGTTGTGTTGTGCATGTCTCCATGTTGCTACTAGCACCGGTAGTGCGCCCTACCAAGGCTCAGCTAGCAACACCTTTGGGGTGTTTCCTTGCTCCTACTGGTTCGATTAAACCTTGGTTTCATAACTAAGGGAAACTTGCTACTGTGCTCATCATACCTTCCTCTTGGGGTTCCCAACGAGCTCTACATCAACACCGAGCCATCACATGTACAGACATGGCCTCGGAACACGGACCGAAAGGTTAAGCATGAGTCATATAGTTGATATGATGCCCATATAGATGCTCGCCTCTGAAGCTACACCGACTCATGTGATGATCGGACTTGGTGTAGTGGATTTGGTTCATGTAATCACCAAAAGGACACGAGGGATGTCGTTTCTCAGTGGGAGTTCATTCCTAATTTGGATTAGTTGAACTCAATCTATCATAAAATTAGTCTAAATAAACTTTACAAATTCTGTTGTAGATGGCACCACCTGCTTTTAATTTCAATGTGTTCATGGAGAAAGAGAAACTTGTGGCAAATGGTAGCAACTTTACCAACTGGGCCATGAATTTGAGGATTCTCCCCTCTACTGCACAAAAGCAATATGTGCTAGAAGTGCCGCTAGGTTCCCCACCAGCTCCTGATGCCCTTGAAGAGGAAAAGAATGTCTATTTGACTTGTCAGAAGGACCACAACTTAGTTCATTGCGGCATACTATATGGGCTAGAGCCAAAACTTTGAAAGCGTTTCGAAAATGGCAATGCTTTTGATACCATGGGAGAATTGAAAATGATTTTCGATACCCATGCTGCCGTAGAGAGTTATAATGCTTCTGAAAAGTTCTTTAGCTGCATGATGGAAGAGAACAACTCCGTTAGTGAGCACGTACTC
The DNA here is from genome assembly GCA_910589775.1 of Avena eriantha. Lineage (NCBI taxonomy): Eukaryota > Viridiplantae > Streptophyta > Magnoliopsida > Poales > Poaceae > Avena > Avena eriantha. Next base: position 134,562,717 of record OU342742.1, read on the forward strand.
AAAATGTCTAGGTACGCTGATAAGCTTGTGTCCTTGGGAATAACGATTCCCATTGACCTAGGCATACATCATGTTCTCTAATCTCTGCCACCTAGCTACAAGAGCTTCGTGATGAACTATAACATGCAGGGTATGAAGAAGTCTCTTCCCAAGCTTCTGTCAATGCTTAAAACTGCAGAAGTGGAGATCAGGAAAGAACATCAAGTGTTGATGATCAATAAGACCACCGGTTTCAAGAAAGACAAGAAAGGCAAACAGAAGGGAAAGAAGGGCAGCAAATTTGTTGCCGCACCTAAAAAGAAATCCCGAGCTGGCCCTAAGTCTGATACCGAGTGCTACTATTGCAAGGAGACTGGCCATTGGAAGCGCAACTGCCCCAATTATTTGGAGGACAAGAAGGCCGACAAGGCAAACAAAGGTATATGTGATATACATGTTATTGATGTGTACTTGACTAGTACTCGCAGTAGCACCTGGGTATTTGATACGGGATCAGTTGCTAATATATGTAACTCGATTCAGGGGCTGCGGAACAAGCGACAACTAGCAAGGGATGAGGTCACGATGCAGGTCGACAATGGATCAAGAGTTGATGTGATCGCCGTCGGAATGCTGCCTCTCCATATGTCGTCAGGATTAGTGATAAATCTAAATAATTGTTATTTGGTGCCTGCACTGAGCATGAACATTGTATCCGGATCGTGTTTGATGTGAAGTGGTTATTCCTTTAAATCAGAAAACAATGATCGTTCGATTTATATGAATGATATCTTTTATGGTCATGCACCTGTGATGAATGGTTTATTTCTGTTGGATCTCGACAATAGTATTATGCATATTCATAATGTTGATGCTAAAAGGATTAAACTTGATAATGATATATCTGCATATATGTGGCACTGCCGTCTAGGTCATATTGGCGTTAAACGCATGAAGAAATTCCATTCTGATGGACTTTTGGAATCACTTGATTTTGAATCATTTGATACATGTGAGCCATGCCTTATGGGCAAGATGACTAGAACGTCGTTTTTCGGTTCAATGGAACGAGCGGCAGATTTATTGGAAATCATACAGACTGATGTATGTGGACCAATGAGTGTGTCAACGCGAGGTGGATATCGTTATTTTTCTACTTTTACGGATGATTTGAGTAGATACGGGTATATCTATTTGATGAAACATAAGTCTGAAACCTTTGAAAAGTTCAAAGAATTTCAGAACGAAGTAGAAAATCATCGTAACAAAAAGATCAAATTTCCGCGGTCCGACCATGGAGGAGAGTATGTTAGTTACGAGTTTAGCAAACATATGAAAGACTGTGGAGTAGTTTCACAACTCACGCCTGCCGGAACACCACAACGTAATGGTGTGTCGGAACGTCGTAATCATACTTAATTGGATATGGTTCGATCTATGATGTCTCTGACTGACTTGCCACTGTCATTTTGGGGCTATGCACTGGAAACCGCTGCATTCACTTTAAATCGGGCACCATCTAAATCCTTTGAAACGACACCGTTTGAATTATGGTTTGGAAACAAACCTAAGTTGTCATTTCTTAAAGTTTGGGGATGCGATGTTTATGTCAAGAAACTTCAGCCGGATAAACTCAAACCCAAAGCGGAAAAATGTGTCTTCATAGGATACCCTAAAGAAACGATTGGGTATACCTTCTATCACAGATCTGAGGGCAAGGTTTTTGTTGCCAAGAATGGATCCTTTCTTGAGAAGGAGTTTCTCGCGAAAGGTGTGAGTAGTCAGAAGGTAGAACTCTAAGAGGTTATTGAACCTTCTCTTCATGAAATGGCGAGTGGCGTAGCACCGAAAATTGTTTCGGAGTTGACTTCACCTGATGAAGAGAGAGCTAATGATAATAATCATGAAACTCTGAAAGAGGACACTGCCGAACCGCGCAGGTCAAGCAGGACACGTGCAGCTCCTGAACTGTACGGAAATCCTGTTATAAATTTCATGATTTATGAAATAGATGACCCTACGACGTATGAAGAAGCGATGATGAGCCCGGATTCCAACAAATGGCTAGAAGCCATGAAATCCGAGATGGAATCCATGTACGAAAACCAGGCTTGGACCTTGGTGGACTTACCTCATGATCGAAAGGCCGTTGAGAATAAATGGATTTTCAAAAGAAAAACTGATGCTGACGGTAATGTGACCATCTATAAAGCTCGACTTGTCGCAAAAGGGTTTCGACAAATTCAAGGAGTTGACTACAATGAGACATTGTCTCCCGTAGCGATGCTAAAGTCGGTTAGGATTATGTTAGCAATTGCTGCATATTTCGATTATGAAATATGGCAAATGGATGTCAAAACTACGTTCCTCAATGGTAATATTGAAGAAGAGTTGTATATGATACAACCTAAGGGTTTTGTCGATCCTAAGGATGCTGATATGGTATGCAAGCTTCATCGATCCATCTATGGACTGAAACAAGCATCCCGGAGTTGGAATATCCGCTTTGATGAGGTGATCAAAGAGTCTAGATTTGTCCAAACTTATGGAGAGGCTTGTATTTACAAGAAAGTGAGTGGGAGCAATGTGGCATTTCTGATATTATATGTAGATGACATATTATTGATTGGAAATGATATAGATCTTTTAAACAGTGTTAGAAGTTATCTAAGCAACAAATTTTCAATGAAGGACCTTGGTGAAGCTTCATATATATTAGGCATTAAAATCTATAGAGATAGATCAAGGCGCCTAATTGGACTATCGCAAAGTACATACCTGATGTCTACGCACTTCTATTCTTGTAGACAGTTGTTGGGCCTCCAAGTGCAGAGGTTTGTAGAACAACAACAAGTTTTCCCTTAAGTGCATCACCCAAGGTATATCGAACTCAGGGAGGAAGTGGTAAAAGGTATCCCCTCTCAAGCAAGCCTGCAATCAAGATACAAGAAGTCTCTTGTGTCCCCAACACACCCAATACACTTGTCAGGTGTATAGGTGCACTAGTTCGGCGAAGAGATAGTGAAATACAAGTGGTATGGATAATTATAAGTGGTAACAGTGCTAGAAAATAGCTTGACGGCGTGGAAAAGACTAAAGTAAAACTGAAATAAATATGGAAGCAAGCAACCATGTAACCGATGTAATTGCAAACGGTGTTTCAATGATTAGAAACAAGGCCTAGGGATCATACTTTCACTAGTGAACACTCTCATATAAATATCTTCTCTTTATGATACTACGCTGAACTACTCTCCGGTTGGACACTAATTGATGGTAGGGCTATAACAGCACACCTCAAAGTAAGTCTTTCCCATCTAGAAAACCCCACACTGTCACCTTGAGCACTAGATGGTTCAAACAAGCACCACAATTTCATATAGACATCCAACTCCAAATATAACCCATAACAAGTATTTGTAATCTCTAGGCTAAGTGCCTCCATGGTGTGCACGCTGTCACTTTCACACACATGGGGAGAGCAGAGATCTATTAAAACACTTGAGTAGCAAAGTAGATCTATAGATTACAAGCTCATGATCTCAATAAGATCATGCATAGAGAGAGAGATGAACACATAGCTACCGGTAGAACCCTTAGCCTCGAGAGAGAACTACTCCCTCCTCATCATGGGAATCAGCAATGGTGATGGAGATGGTGGTGGAGATCGATGGAGATGGCTCCGGGGGCACTTCGGTGGCGGCAGCGCTGCGGAACTTTTCGTGGATTTCTGATTGGCGATCTAGGGTTTTTGCCTCGGGAGGAATATATAGGCGAAGGAGGCAAGGTCGGTGGCCAGCCAGGGGGCCTACACCATGCCCTAGCGCGGCCTAGGGGTACCCGCGCCTGGGGGGGGGGGGGGGGGGGTGGCCAGGCCCTGGCCCTCCTTCGTCTCGTATTCTGGCTCCGTGAGTCTTCCGGTAAAATAGGAACTTTGGATTTTGTCCCGTCCAATTCCGAGAATATTCATTTTCTGACTTTCCTAGAACCAAAAACAGCAGAAAACAGGCAACTGGCACTGTGGCATCTTGTTAGTAGGTTAGTCCAAGAAATCATATGAAAAGTACTCCAAAGTGTGGACAAAACACAGGAAAGTAGATAAAACCAAGCATGGAACATAAAAAATTATGGATACGTTTGCAACATATCAATACCTTGATAAGATATTAAAGAAGTTTAATATGGACGGAAGTAAGAAGGGGTTCTTACCTATGTTTCAAGCCAAGACATTGAGTAAAAGTCAAAGTCCGGCTACAACAGAAGAAAGAGAGATAATGGATAAGATCCCCTATGACTCAGCCATAGGCTCTATAATGTACGCCATGCTATGTACAAGATCGGATGTGGCACATGCTATTAGTTTGACTAGTTGGTACCAATATGATCCAGGTTCAGAACACTGGATATCGGTCAAGAATATCCTTAAGTACTTAAGAAGAACTAAGGATATGTTTCTTGTATACGGAGGTGAAGAAGAGTTGGTCGCTAAGTGTTATGTCGATGCTAGCTTTGATACCGATCCGGATGACTCTAAGTCTCAATCCGGATATGTATTTCTCTTGAACAGAGCAGCAGTTAGTTGGAGGAGTTCCAAACAACCTGTGGTGGTTGGATCAACAACGGAGGTGGAATATGTTGCTGCTTCAGAAGCGGCGCAGGAAGCGGTTTGGATGAAGGAGTTCATAATGGAACTAGGTGTGGTTCCTAGTACATTGGACCCAACGGTGATCTATTGTGACGACAATGGAGCCATATCCAATGCCAAGGAACCAAGGTCTCACAAGAATTCCAAGCATATTAAGTGTCGGTTTCACTCCATCCGCGAGCATGTCAAGGATGGAGATATAAAGATTTCTAAAGTACACACGGACCTAAATGTAGCAGATCCGTTGACTAAAGTTCTCCCTAGGGAAAAACATGATCAACACCAGAACTCCATGGGTGTTAGATTTATCACTATGTAAACTAGATTATTGTCTCTAGTGCAAGTGGGAGACTGAAGGAAATATGCCCTGAGAGGTAATAATAAAGTTGTTATTATGTATTCCTTGTATATGATAGATGTTTATTTTACATGCTATAATTGTATTGATTGGAAACGTCAATACATGTGTGTTTAATAAACAAATAAAAGGTTCCTAGTTACGCCTCTCTTATATACTAGCTCGTTGATTAACAAGATGATCAAGGTTTCCTGATCATGGACATTGGATGTTGTTAATAACAAGGTCACACCATTTGTGAAATGATGTGATGAACATTCATCTGAAGTATAGCATTACGATCAAAGTCATTATGTTTATATTGTTATAACATCATACGCAGTAATCTTAGTCCTTAGACCATGAGATCATGTTAATTCCTAACATCAGAAGAGTAACTTGATAACATCAAACGTCACACCGTAAAAGGGTGACTATAAAGGTGGGTTCAGATACTCCGAAGGTGTTATGATGAGGCTCATGGATCAAGAGTGGAATTTGTCAATCCCGATGATGGATAGATATACTCTGGGTCCTCTCGGTGATATCATATTAAGATAGCTTGCAAGCAAGTGATGTGATCACTAGAATGTTATATCACGGGAACAAGCAAAGAGTGCATGTCGGTAACGCAATCAAACTAGGTATTTGGATACCGATGATCGAATCTCGGACATGTAATGTATCGCGAGACAAAGCGATTAAGTTACTAGCGTGAAAGGTTCTCATGATCACAGAAGTCATCGTTGAATGTGTGCAGGAGTCAGAATGGATCTCCAGGTCCCGCTTCTGATTATTGATTTGAGAGGAGTCTCAATCATGTCTGCATTATTCGTGAACCGTAGGGTGACACACTTAAGGGTTGCCAAACACCATTTGGAGCACCTATGTTTCAGACGAAAGAATTGCAAAGCGCCAGAATCATTTTGATGGAAACCGGAATTGTTTCGGGTGAAGTTGCAGAAAATGGTTCTGCATGTAATATTGAAATGTTACAAGGGGTTTTATGTGAATGTTTGTTAATTAAAGTAATTAACAAAATTCTGAATAAAATAAATAAAAGAGTTTTATTAAATGAGAGTTGCATTAAATTTGGTGGAAATTTAATGCATGTGAGTGGAACTTTGAGTGGAGGCTAAATTGATGTGAGTGGAGCTTCTACCACATGAATGAGGAAGAGGTGGAGGCACCCCCCATGGGCGCCGTCCATGGGAGGGGAGGATCCCCCTCTCCTATAAAAGGCATCCCTCTCCTCCCTCACAAAGCACACCTCCTCATGAATGATCTCTCTCCCCCTCTAGATATTTTCCCCATGGTCTCGAATTAGCAAGATACATGTTCCCAGTGTCATTTCGTCTGGAAGGAGTTGCTGCTTTAGCTGATTCGCTGGAGCAAGGAGCTGGAGGTTGTTTGGTGGCCTAAACGTGTGTGCGAGGACGGATGCGCTGCTGATTTGCGGCGCTAGGATTTCCACACGATCTTGAGATCGGCAAGCGTTCGACTACATCATCCACACGAGTTCCAACTTGTTAACAAAGCTTTGTTCTCTTCGAGGGTAAGTTCTCCATGGATGTATATCCACCCGTTGCTTGTATCTACTAGATAGATCTTGGCGTATAGTTCCCATCGTAGGAATTTTTTGTTTTCTATGCTGCGAACCCAACAGGAAGACCGTAAGAAAGATGGGATGTTGAGACACCCCACTAATGGGTCGCAGTGGAGAAAAATCGAGAGAGAGAGTTCCTGGACTTTTCAGGTGACGTGAGGAACTTATGGTTTGGTCTAAGTACAGATGGCATGAATCCTTTTGGGGAGTAGAGCTTCAGTCATAGCACCTGGCATGTGACTCTGTGTATCTATAACCTTCCTCCTTGGTTGTGCATGAAGTAGAAGTTCATTATGATGATAGTGCTCATCCAAGGCCTGGAGCAACCCGGCAACGACATTGATGTGTACCTAAGGCCATTATTTGAAGAACTTTTACAGTTGTGGCACGGACAGGGTGTACATGTGTGGGATGAGCATAAACAGGAGGAATTTGACCTACGAGAGTGTTGCTATTCGTAACCATCAATGATTGGCCTCCTCTTAGTAGCATTTCAGGACAGACAAACAAGGGATACAATGCATGCACGTACACACTATTTAGGTGATAATGAAAGTATATATTTGGATAAATCTAAGAAGAATGTGTACCTAGGGAATCATCGTTTTCTTCCGCCCTCGCATTCCGTAAGAAAGAAAGGTAAGCATTTCAATGGTGAGGCAGATCACCGGAGTAAGCCTATCCGCCGTACTGGTGATGATGTATTTGATATGGTGAATGATTTAAAAGTAATCTTTGGAAAGGGTCCTGGCATACAATCTATTCCGAATGACGCAAGCGGACAGGCACCAATATGGAAGAAGAAATCTATATTTTACGAGCTACCCTATTAGAAAGTCCTAGAGGTCCGCTCTACAATCGACGTGATGCACCTGACGAAGAATCTTTGCGTGATACTGCTATGCTTCTTGGGCGTGTATGGAAAGAATAAATATACACCAGAAGCACGACAGGACCAACAACATATGAAAGACCGAGACAGTATGCATCTAGAGCTGTTTCAAGGTAGTACAAGCTACGCTCTTACCAAAGAAGAGAAGGATATATTTTTTGAATTCCTGAGCAGTATCAAGGTCCCGTTTGGCTTCTCGATGAATATAAAGGGAATAATAAATATGGCAAACAAAAAATTTGAAAACCTAAAGTCTCATGACTGCCACGTGCTTATGACGCAGTTGCTTCTGGTTGCATTGAGGGGGATTCTGTTGGAAAATGTTCGAGTACCCATTCTGAAGCTATGTGCATTCCTCAACGCAATTTCTCACAAGGTAATAAATCTAGATAGTCTACCAAGGTTACATAAAGATGTGGTCCAATGACTTGTTAGCTTCGATTTGGTGTTCCCACCATCCTTCTTCAATATTATGACGCACCTCCTAGTTCACCTAGTCGAAGAGATTAACATTCTCTGTCCTGTGTTTCTACACAACATGTTCCCCTTTGAGAGGTTCATGTGAGTCTTAAAGAAATATGTTCATAACCGTACTAGGCTAGAAGGAAGCATCTCCGAGGGATATGGAATAGAGGAGGTCATTGAGTTTTGTGTTGACTTTATTCCTGATCTTAAGCCCATCGGTGTTCCTAAATCATGGCATGAGGGTAGATTGAGTGGAAAAGGCACGCTAGGAAAGAAAGCAAGGATATGTATGGATGTGCATTCTTTCACTAAAGCAGACTACGTAGTTCTGCAAAATTTCACCTTGGTGGCTCTATATATCGAGGAACACCAAAATATCGCACGCTCCAAAAACCCCGGGCAGTTTGACTCCTGGATTAAGCTTGAACACATTGAGACTTTCGGCGGTTGGTTGCAAACACATCTCATGAATGACTCCACTGTTGGAGATTAGATGTACTTGTTGTCCAAGTCACCATCTTTGACTATATTGACTTTCCAAGGGTACGAGATAAATGTGAATAATTTTACATGATCGCCCAAGATAAAAAGAGCACCAACCAAAACAGTGGTGTCCGATTTGATGCAACAGACGACAATTGGCAAAATGACACATATTATGGTTACATAGAGGAGATATGGGAACTTGGCTACGGACCTTATTTTAAGGTCCCTTTGTTTCGGTGCAAATGGGTCAAGATGACACGAGGCGGGGTAAAGGTAGACCAGAAGTACGGAATGACAACAGTGGATCTCAACAATCTTCCGTACAGAGATGAACTATTCATCCTAGCAATGATGTGGCTAAGGTTTCTATTTGAAGGACATGTCTACTAAACCGAGAAAAATGAAATATAAGCAAAATAAAACATCATACGATGAGCCAAAGCGCCACATAGTTCTTTTATGGAAAATAAACATCGTGGGAGTGGAGGACAAGATAGACATGTCAGCACATTATAATAAGTTTCATGAAATTCCGCCTTTCACAGTGAACACTAACCCAAGAATCCCGTTAAATAAGAAAGATTCTCCATGGTTACGGACTAGAAGAAAACCCCAACACTAGATGTGGATGTTGGTGATGTATAATAATGTATTAAACCTTTATTTTTGGTGATCTGCTTATATATGGATATGAACCATCTCGATCTCAATAGGTAGTATTGCAACTTGTTGTGGCCAACACCCAAGACATTTATTAATATTAAAAATTCAAAATTAGTACACAACTTCAGGTTCATCATCATCGTCATCATCATTGCTAGGCGCATGTGGCTGGATCCTCAACCCTTCCCTGACTTGTGCATGGGGGAACCGGGGACCGTCAACCATGGCATATTTTGAGGGTACCTGCCACCCCGGTCTTGGATTCATGACGCACAGGGAGGGGGCTCTTGGATGAAGACGCCGCTACGCCCGCGGACTTCACCACCACCAGCATTCTTCTAGCTCTGCGGCGGGTCAAAGTGCGGGTATCGCAGGCAAGGATGATCTCCCTCAGCGATGTAGCGCATCACGCTGGTGATAGTCTGGTTTGCCCAACATAGGCAGCGGCCAGCTTCGTTGTGGTTCATTGGGGGCGTGCCGTCACCCTCTTACCTGGCGAGCTCCCTTTCGCGCTGGTTAGCAAAGAAGGCATTACATGTGTTGTAGTTGTCCGGATCCCAATGGGGATCCATCCGCTGCTCTGATGTGAGCTCGAGGTAGAAGTGGTTCGTGATGACCACCTGGAGGACGGAACCTTGAGGCAGAGGAGGGACAGGAACCCCTCCAGTGCTTAGCATCTAGCTAGCGGGCATGGGTAGCTAGAGGCGCACAGCGCCTCGGTCTCCTCGAGGATCAAAAATGCCTAGTAAGCGGTGTCCATCGTTGTGCGAGAGGAAGGTGTGGATGTGTGGATGGCCATGGGGGTCGACCTAGATATATAGGGAAAGGGCGGGAAAATATGACGGGAGGCGGGGGAAATGGCGGGAAAGCATGGCGCGTGGCTTAACGACTCTGAAAATGGCGGGAAATATTTTTAGTCTCGGTTAGTGTCTCCAACCAGGACTAAAGGCCCCTGAAATATCTTTAGTCCCACCTACTAGTTTTAGTATAAAATATTATATTTTAATGGGTAGATTATTTTTTTGTGAATATTTTGGTATATTACATGTATTTTTTTTTCTGATTTTTAAATAATAAAATATGTTTTTTCCAAGATTTATACTAAACAGAATATTTGTTAAACAATAAATTATTTCATTTTAGTTCTATAATAGAGTATGATAATAGATTTAAATTATAGATCTTCTTTTTCTGAAAATTTTGATATATAATACATAATTTTCTAAATTATGTGTATTGATTTTCATTTTGGTGCCAAAAGAACCTTTAGCCCCGGTTTGAGCTATAGGTGGGTAGGTATAAATACCCACCCACTTACCCCTTATAGCTCAAACTAGGGCTAAAGGTGGGTAGGTATAAATACCCATCCACTTACCCCGGTTCGAGCCACCACCCAGAGCACGCATTCTTCATCTTCTAGAGCTTGTCGCTGCCGCTCGCGCCCATGGAGAGACGTCGTCGCCCGCGCCCACGGAGAGAAGCCGTCGCCGCGTCGAGCCGCTCTCGTGGGGAGTAGGAGCACCACCGCCCCACGCTGCCGTCGCAGTCTCCCAGCTGCGCCGCCCCCGTAGTCATCCTGACAGCGCCGCCCCCGCAGGTGAGCTCCCACGCCATATCCCCGTTTAGTGTTTAGTTTAGGTTTAGGTTTAATTTAGTTTAGATATTTTAGTTAGTGTTTAGTTTAGTTGATCTAAAATTTAGTGTTTACTTTAGTTTAGGTTTAGGGATAATATTTAATGTTTAGGTTTAATTTAGTTTAGGGGTAATATTTAGTGTTTAGTTTAGTGTTTAATTGAGTGATTAGGTTTAGGGAGGTGTTTAGGTATGATTTAGTTTAGGGGTTTAATTTAGTGTTTAGGTTATGATTGTTTATGTTTAATTTAGTGTTTAGGTTTAATTTAGTGTTTAGGTTATACCCATCATGCATCCTCATCGTCGACACAGCGGCAGCAACGGAAGACTAGGCTCCATTGGGCATGTCCAAGACTGGGCTCCACCGGGCTGGCACTGGGAGGTGCTACCTTCCGGGACACATAGCTTGGTGCGGAATTCAGGTCTCGTTGTCGACCCAGAGCTTTTTGGTGGCGGTCGCGTGGTCCACTATCAGTGCAGAGGGAGCCGGCCCCCGAGGAGGTGGTACAGAGTCATGTCAGGGAGGAGAAAAAGCATGTTCGATGCTATATGGTTGCGTTGGACGTCAGGTTCTCCAATACCCAGCAGTTTCTTCAGGGATCTCACCCGAGCTATGCTCCTATGATGGTTTTTTCGCTTTGGGTGTCACCTCCCGCGGCTCAGGACCTAGTAGTCGACATCTAGTTTGATTGAGCGAGATGTATTAGTGATATTATCTGATATCATTGTTGTATTAATTGGATTATCCGAGATTTATTATTGTTTCATTAGTACTTTATCTTTCTTCTATTAAGCTAAATGATTTTATCTTTCTTCTGTTGTTGCATTAACAGAAATAGAAATAGAAGTGTGGTTTAGGGTTGCAGGGTCGTCGTCACAATTGTTTTATTGTTTTATCTTTCTTCTGTATTAGTTAAGCTATGGACGGTAGAGACCGTGAAGACGTGGTGCTCGACATGATAGATGAGGGTACTGGAGGTTATTATTACGATGAAGCAGACGGCGGTGGAGATGATGGCTCCCAATATCTTAACTTGTCTGGAGAAGACGACGACGGAGCAGAGGATGATGGAGATGCCTTAACAAAGTCTGATGAGGTATATAAAGCCTCTACTGATCACTAGTAGATGCATTAATTGATTCATATATATATATTAATGAATGTTTCCTCTCTTAGACCTATGCATCTGGTCAATCTTCTGTAAGGAAATGAGGCCTGACCAGAAAGTTGGCTGATGGTGCGCGTTTCTCAATTGACTTAGTCTCTGAGCTTGGTCAACCGTTGGAGCCAAAAGAGAGCGCATCTGCATTTGTACATCAATGCGGAGTGATTGTTAGGGACACTATCCCGATCACCACTTGACATTGGAATAAGCCAGGAAAAAAGGGATCCCGTTGGAGCTAGTTTTGTCGATGACAGAGCCAAAGATTGTCTTTGGAATTCGCTGATGACACATTTCACCCTACTAGTCTTGCCGAGTGATGAGCTCACAAAGGAAATTAGGTTGAAAGTCAAGGAGTGAGCTCTTAAGAAGATGGGCACACAATTCAATGACTGGAAGAAAAGATTATACCAAAAGTATGTCAAGGAGGAAAAACTCTAGAATTCACTGGCGCACTAGAGAAGCAACGGGATAACTGGGCCGCATTTATGGATTACAAGGATTCAGAAGAAGCTAAGGCAAGCTCAGCAAATAATAAGCTAAATGCTTCCAAAAATAAATATCACCACACAAGTGGCTACATGAGTGCCATGCCTAAGTGGGATAAAACTGAGGCCGACCTAGCGGCTAAAGGGATCACTCCAGCTACATGTGATTGGCCCTTGCGGTCAAGAAATTCGATACTTGGGCATGGGGCATCGTATGACCTAGAAACATGGGACATTGTTGCAAAGAAAGAAATTGCTGAACCCAAGAATGCACTTATTAAAGTGATAAAAGAGGTTAAAGTGGGAAAGTTCGTTCCCGAGAGAGAGAACGATGAGCTGACAAAGGCCCTCGGGAATCCTAAAAATTTCATACGAATACGAGGCTTTGGACCTTCTTATCCCTAGATTACTAGGTTTCCCTAGTACTTTGACGCTTACAAAAGCCGATCGATAAAAATGAAGCAACAACAGGCGGAGGAGGTAGAGCGGTTGGCGAAGGTTGAAGCCATGTTGCAGTAGCCCACGGAGGACTGTCCTGATAGTAAGATTAATGAACTTAGAGGACTGTCCCGATAGTAAGATCCTGCATTCAATAGTATGTCCAGCCCATCTCAGCAGAAAAGCAACATGGCTCCCACGGAGGTCCATACTAATGATGCACTGATGATCGAGAATAATGCACCGGTAATAGATGATACCGATGCAATGATAGATGGCTACCCTGTGGATGCAACCAAGGAGAAGACAAGTTGTGAGCTACGTGTTGAACTAAAGAACATATCCATGAAGGTGGCGGTTGGCTTGCTTTACCTTCTGCACCTGGAGCGACCTACCATTATTGTACGATTCCACCTGGCTATGCTCGTGTCGGTGCGGATGAAGTTCAACCATTATTTCACTCACTGCAACTTGACATCCCTGGAGGTGAAGGGGAGATGGAACTTGGAGAAGTAACGAGTGGCTTAATTCTTTGGAAAAAGGAATACATCAAGTTTCCAGGCTCGGCGCCAAGTCCACCCCCCGATGATCGTCAACCTCCAAGTCCACCCCTCAACGAGAGGGATGTTGATCGTTGCAGTGCGAGTACATCTTGATCTCCGTCTCCACGCAATACTATGTCGTTGAAAAAACAGAAGGCCACTGCTCCCCTCGCCCACTCAGAAGAAAGGTAGTACGACAAAGATAGTCGACATCCCGCCGGCTCTTCCCAAGAGACCTTATGACAAGACTGATAAGGAAAACACCGTGGAAGTGCCCGCCTACAATAAGGCTTTTTTTGCACCAAAAAACCCGAGAGAAAGCAGGTATTTGATGGAAAAACCAAAAAATGGGCTAACTCCTTTCTTGAGCAACCATCCCAAATATCGATGAATCGGAATCAGACTATAACCGTGAAATTATTAAGCAAGCAAGTGCGGAGTCTAAGAAGAACAAAAAAACAAGTGCAAAAAGCGGAAAACAAAATCCCTAGCTAAGACAACAGCAAAATCAACCGGTCCCCTCGCTCATAGTAAGTTCTGGTATCGACAAGAACTTCAGAGCCGATATGGATAAGGGCATGCAATTATTGGACCCCAGAGCCATAGCTGCTGCTAGAGAACTGGGTATCACTGTAACGCAGGCCAAAGAAAATGCTACCGCGGTAGATATGTCTCTCGGTCAATATTTAGGCTATGAAGAATCGCCAATGGTTGAGATAGCACGAAAATTATATCAAAGGGCAGTCTCTGGTTAGTCATGAGGAGTACACGCGTCTATCAACACATACGCGAAATCTGCACGAGTGGTACATGATGCAAGCATCAAAGCAACACTCTAAAGAATGGTTTCCGGTGGACGTTAGAGCATCACTTTAAACCTTACTTGATACAGATTCAAATGAAAGAATTGTTTCACTTATACAATCAGCGTGCCCTCGACAAATCTATCCTCGGTTGCTATTGTTTGTAAGTGATTTATTTCTGTAATTAAGTCCCTAGCTCAGCTTGTTCATTGCATGTAATATGTTATCCTGACTATATATCCTTTTATATGCTATTATGCATAATGAAGATGATTGAATACAAAAGATCTGGAAAATATGAAGTTGGGTTCATTGACCCATATATCGTTAATGAACATATATTACATAATCACCTCAATGACGTGGAGGATGACCTATCCAATTTTTTAATCGAGCATAATTACTATTAGAAAATACTATTTGTTTGCAACTTCAAGTGAGTGTATCTGTCTTGTATGCCTTATTTTTTTGCTTACTCGATGTTAAGTGCAATTGATGAGTTATGCATGTCTGGTTATGTAAACGTTCGCATGTTCCACTGGATTTTACTAATTCAAGTTGACAAGTCCCAAGTTGAAGTCAACGACTCATTAAGTTGGGACCAAGAGTAGTGGAGCGACATGAAAGCAATGCTCCAGAAGTAATTTCAATCATTATCGTATTATATCGGCCTCTTTCGTTTATTTCCTAATATCAAGTAATTAATAATTCCTTTGTTCATTTTCTTTGCCGAGTAGGTGTTTGACACGGTTCAAAAACAAAATACAAGGTCCATTCGAAGATGAGCTAACTTATAAAATGGTGAAGAGTTTGCAGCAGCCACCAGAGACTTATTTATGTGGATTCTACGTTTGCGAGTACATTTGCGAGTAGACCAGTGAGTGGAAAGTTGATTCAACTTATATTCACCGTTTGCGGGAGAAGCTCGACCTAGAACAACACATATGAGCAATTCAAGAGGAATTGACGGGATTTCTGATGAACGAGGTCATTGATGAAAAGGGAGAACATTATGTGGAGGACGAGGAACTCAATATGATTTAGTGATCTCCATGTAATTAAATAGTTGTATATATCAAATTATATATGTATGCTCGCAAGCGATCGAATATTAATTATATATGCATCAACGTGTACTCTATATGTAGTAGCGTAGAATATATGTACGAAAATATGTTTGAAATTATAATGAAACACAAATTAAAAAGGATTGCAATGGAAAAAACAAAATGAAAAGAAAAACATAAAATCGTGTCGTGATAGAGAAACACACGAATCTCCTGCCGCAGCAGCCGATCGCCCCAAAATGCTGCTGCGGCAAAGACCCTTTGGCCTTGGTTCGTGTAACGAACCGGGACTAAAGGTCATCCAGCCCAGCACACTACGTGGGGCCACATGGAGGCCCTCTAGTCCCGGTTCGTAATAGAACTAGGACTAAAGGTCGGACATCTAGTCCCGATTTGGCAGTTTCGGTTGCACAATCGGGACTAAATGCCCTTATGAACCGGGACTACAGGCCTGTTTTCTACTAGTGATATGGACATTTTCTGAGTTGTACCCTTTCGCTTACCGTCTCCAAATTTATTTTGTAAGCGCCAAATATTAATATTTAATTTAAGTACACTATTAAGGTTTGACTAGATTATGTACCTCAACAAAAAAAAGGTTTGACTAGATTATGAAGGGTTGCATGAGCGTGGACGATGGCTCAGAGATGGACGATGGTTGCGGTACACTAGGAGTTATGTGTGGCGTGGGTGATAGTGTGTGTGCGAGCAACGGTGCATAAAAACCACAGTATGGTTTGAAATATCTAGAGCAGGCTATTATCGTCTTCGAGGGCTTGAACATTCGCAGCATAACGATGCTATCCTAACCTTATGCAAATCGATCACGTGGCACCGCCTCCTTCATGTGTGCTCCTCGCCCGAGCCTCCCTTTTGCTGCAAATTGACATCAGCTTGGAAGGTAGAGTGATTGCACATTTTAGCCTCTAAATTTTCTGGACTGGATCAATGGTAGGGTGGACATTTGCTACATGTCTGGTGTAGCTCTCCCAATTCGTATGTTTGCTTGAGGATGGCTATTTGCTTTGATGCAAAATCTCAGCTACGGTTACTTCACATGGATATTGGCTACTTGAATAATATTAATTTACTATAGATGTATAAGCCATGTTTATTCGTCATGTTTTTTGCGAAAAATCCACCGATTCATTAATAATCATCAACAGTACTATAAAGAGGCCTAGAAGTAATAAAAAATATAAATAGATCGATGAACCACCTAGCGAAGACTACAAACATTAGCACGAGCCGAAGGCGCGCTGCCGTCCTCGCCCCTCCATCAGCGGAGCCGGGCAAAGCTTGTCATAGTAGATCTTGTTATAGTAGACATACGGGAAGTCGTCGTGCTAAGAACCCAAAGAACCAGCGCACTAAAGCAACAACCATCGCCAATGATGACATCAATAGATTGGAAAAGACTGACCTGAAATTAACACGAAAAACGACTAGATCTCATGTTCTTCACATAGTTTTGGTATAAAATAGTTTTGAAAAATAGTCTCTAAAAACATTTATGATTTGGAGTGTGCTCTATCATGTTAATAATTATAGACCTGAATAAGATGCTATGAGTTGCTTTAATCCTTTATTAACACAACCATAAGAACACTCCTATTTTTACATTGTTATTTTTAGACAGCAGAATGTGTGGCATTGTAAGTTGCATTACTTTTAGTTTTGTGAGTCTGTAAGAAGTTAATATGCCTTGGATAGCTGAGACGGCTACAAAGTCCATTTGGAACCATTTTAAGTATAGATAATGCACTATTTAGTAGGTAGAATTTTTTGTCCTACTGCTGCTCCAGTACGACTTGTTCTGTACTGATGGATGCGTACATGGTTTTTGGATTCAGACAAATACGAGCAAGCAAGAGCCAGAGTCCTGGACGTGACTTGCCCATAGTAAGAACACACTCAAATGCAGCGACATTGCGCTCTACATCCCGCTATGAGTATGACAGGTTTGTTTTGTATAACGTCACACCAGAAGCATTGGTGTCAATGCTTTGGCTATCATACTGATTTTGTCTACACTCCGACTCATGGAGCTCTCACACTCATAACGATAGTAAATTTAGATTCTTTCATCCAGCGATTCAAGGTAAAACTATTTTGTGGAGTCTTAGTTGTATATGTTAATCCTTCATATGAGGCTGAATTTACTATGATTTTTTATATTCACTCTGGTCTGTAAGAGACCATGCTAGAAAAGTTTTATCCTGATAATGACTTGGCATCTAATGATACATCAATTGTGGTTATCATATCGATTATATCCACAAATTTGTGAGGCTCCAAATAGTCCAATTACTGAAATTTTCATGTCCTGTGTTTATAACTTGCAAAATAGATTAACTTGTTAAATGGATGGGAATGTCATAGTTAGCCGTGCAGGAAGATGGTTTCACGTGTAAAACTGTGAAGCAATGGTGAATATGATTGACCCAATATCCTCTCCTTTTGCTATTACACCATGTGTAGCGTCACTAAGTTTTCTGCTCAAGTTTGGTCCATATGTTTTAGCCTTCACATGTAGATCATTATACAATATCCCATTTAGTAACAAATCCATAATGCACCAGTTTGGATCATAGTCTATATTATGGCCTTGATTTTTTTGGCCTCAACCTACTTGCTTCCCCTGTGATATGGTAGACTCCTCTTTCAGTTTGACAGAGAGAAGTGACCTAGCATGTAATGATACAACAAATATTATACTTTATGAGGAGGCCAAGGTGATTTTTCTAATGGGCTACAACCTTGGCCTGGGACAAGAAGCTCTATGAGGAGGCCAAGGTGATTTTTCTATACATCCTGTAGGCATTGACGACTGTTAAGTGTTAATCGTACTTGTCGATTTAACACTTGAGTGCATTGCTGAAATTGGTGTGATTTGTTGTAGAAACATTGTTAGCCCGATAGTTGAAATTATTCTATGATTGTCAATTATGCCTCATTCATTGTCATTGTCAACGGAACATGTTGGAACTATTTCGATTGGCTTCCCACGTTAATAATCCAACATTTCTGGTCATCAGCAAGCCATTCTTCCGTGGTATTTCATTTCCGTTTTTTTTTAAAACAGTATATATTAATATCATGAAGTACCAATTACATCCAGCCTATGCAACGACGCATGCCCTAGTGGCCTTATAGATGCACACAGACTAGAAAGAAGAAGAAGAATTACAAAAAAGAAAAGTCCCGCTACAGACTCGAAGCAACAACACTAACACCACCAAAAAAACACCAGTAGTCCAACCACTCCAATAGCGACGTCTTCAAGAAGGAAACAGTGCACAAGCGCCGTCGTCGCTCGACCAAAGATCATAGGTTTTCACCCTGGAGAAAGTCCTCACTCGCAAAACAATGCCTTCAACAAGGTCATTGCCAGGCACAACCAATTAAGATCAGACCTTGGATTTTCACCCTGCAAGGTAAGACTGGGAGCTCCTCCTGTGTTGTGCCCTCACAAACAGTCATTGCTGCGAGTCACAGATCATGCAGCCAGTTCCTCGTCACCACAAAGACTCAAATCACCATTGCTTCCCTGATGTTCCAGCTTTCCTGACATTCTCCACATCTGACTTCACCATGGATCGTCGAAGACATGAAACATAATGGTAACAAATATCAGAGCTTCGCAATTCTCCCACTGAAACCAAATGGCCAGAAAAAACATGGGTACATCCAACCGAATTCAATCCGATCCAGCAATCTCCAAGCATAGTTGCCCATGGGAGTTCGCCGGCGGAGCCTTCAGGAACTCGCCGCTCCAGCCCAGATTATCGAGGACAAGCAGCCAGCAGATCTTCATCTTTGCGCGGAAGGAACCCTAGAACCGCCACCATTATTCAGGCCGATCCAGCAGTCCCCACACCGCCGACCGGCTTCCGGCGAACGGAACGAGCGGGCCAGCCTTCAGCCCTTGCGAAGCCATGGCTGAACCCACATATCGGTTAGAGAGAGACCGAGATGCAGCGTCGCCGCCTAAGGCAACCACCACGCCGCTTCCAAGTCTGCACCATCGCCCCCATCTTCTCCTCCGCGCCTCCCTTCCAAGCCATAGGAAAACGCTGCTCGGGCGAGCCGCCCGCCGCTTGGCTCCACCGGCACCGTCCATTGGTGTCCATCCCCTGGTGCGAAGAGGATCGACGGAGCTGCGCAGATCGCCTGCCGCCTTCGGCAGCCTAGGCGTGGCCGCCACCGCCGGCGCGGGCGGCGGCAGTCCGGCGGGGGAGTGACGACGGCGGCGGCTAGGGTTGGGACGGGGCGCCCCGGGGTAAACTCGCGCAAGCGACCCAAGAGCGGCGGTGGCTATATATTCATTTCCATGTTTGTAGTGTGATATAAGCAAGGGTACGTATTTAAGAAAATGATGAGCAAGTACATATATAGGCATGCATTACTCAAATATAGCTAGACTAGCCAAAGGTTGATGTTTAGGTTTAAAATTGTATGAGACGCGGTATATTTACTAAGCAATTTGTGTACAAATCAGTTATTGCTCTTTAATCCTTCCATCTATTGGGGAATGCATTGATATTTTTCTTTGCTTATTATCTCCCTGTCCTACTTACCAGGGCCACAGGGACTGCATCAAAGTTCTATATGGGTTGTGATTTCTTCTACTATTGGTAACCTGGACATGGCTGGTCTAATAGAAGCAAGATACCAATATTAACGCCTAAGGTGGCAATTGGTGAGGAAAAAGTATTACATATTCAGGTATGAAACCGGTGGTTCTCAGTTTTGGCTTCATTAATGCTTATGGCAATTTTCTTATTCTACATTCTGCCTTTGGTGTGAAGAAACTGGTTTTGAAATCATTTATATTTAGTTATTCGAAGCATAGCTACATATGTACATTCTTTCAGCAAAAACTTATAGATGGTGCTGGTGAACTAGGAAGGAATGGTTACTATAATAGTCTCATAGATTACATGCTTCATCATGGTGAATTAGGCATGTCTCCATGTGCAAACCTCTATCACCATGACCTCCGATGTATTCCATCAGCAGTACCTAGCTACGCTATCTAGGCCCATAGATTTTGTAAAAACTCCAGACAATGGGAATCTTGAAGTTTCTGAAGTTGTAACCTTTTAAAAACCATCACAAGGATGATATTATTTTAGAAGTGTCTTATGAATTATGCATTAGATATTGGAGTGTATTCAGATGGCTATTTATTTATTTGGTTCATAACAATATCATATGTTAAATTCTAAAATTTCCATTCAGTTTTCCTATTTATTTGGTTCATAACAATGTCATATGTTGATAACAATATCATATGTTCAATTCTGTGAGTTAGACTTCCTCAATTCTAGGATAGTGATGAAAGAGTGGAGATGAGCATGACACACACAAGCATTGATGGTCTCCCCCTCTGTTCTTTTGTTATCACTTTAATCACTTCTGCTATCTTGGGTAGATAACTATGTGGATTCAGTTCATGATATCAGCAAATATTTTTCTTCCCTGCTGGTGCATGTGCAAGGTGACAAGGATAGGATGAACACAAGCTGGTATTGGGTGAAGCTAAAACACTCGTATGTGTTGATTGCATCTCTATTCACCTTCTTTGTACCTTTATTGGCAGTACTAAGCATCTTTTTTGGTCCCATGACTTTGAGAAGGAATATGCACATGTGAGAATGATAGATGGTCAATCTAGAGGGAGGAAGTGGAATAAACATGTTGGTGTTTATTGTCTCGATACAGTCCAAAACTGCATTTGTGTTGCATTTGATTTAGTGTCTTGAAATAGGGCACTAGTGGAAACGGGGCATTTTGTCCCGGTCCGTGAGGGGCTTTAGTTCCGGTTGCCCAACCGGGACGGGGCAATGGGACTAAAGCCCCAACCCTTTAGTCCCGGTTGGGCTGCAAACCAGACGAAAGGGCAGTCCACGTGGCCACTGGCTGTCGCAAGGGGGGAGGAGCATTCTTCCCGGTTCGTAATACGAACTGGGACATATGTCCCCTGCTCCCATGCGACGCTCGGGCCGCTCGAACCGGGACAAATGCGAGTATTAGTCCCGGTTCGTGGCGGAACCAGTACAAAGATCTGGGCTGCTCCGAACGAAAGGCAGTTTTCCTACTAGTGGGTTGATCCTTTTATCACAATCATTATTAGTCTACTATTTTATTATGTCTATGAATGGTGTGTACCTTTTATTAAGTGGGTTAGCTTTAGGAGCTAGCATGATTATAGGAGTAGCGCATAAATGTCATTCGTTTTAATATTTAAGGTGACAATAGGAAAATGAAATAATAAGGTGGGGCCTCATATGCGAGAAAACAAAGAGCTTCTAAGGGTGACGGTGAAGTAGACGGGAGGAACCAAGGAGCGAGCAGATAGAGAGGAAAGAATGAAGGTATAATTGGAAAACACACTAGAGAAACTACATACCTCAGTCGAGGAGGAAGCATACTAGACTTGAGGATAGTGTTAATATACGTTCTTCCTTAGCATTTTGTGTGTGTTTAGAGACATAAATGTAACAGTATATCATATTTACACAGAAATTTCATTAAAGCAATTGTCCATCGGAGTGTTCATGATATCTAATGATTATTTGTCATAATTACACATATATCATAATCATGTTTTACAACGTGAGTGTTTTTGCACTTAAAGAATCTTTATGAGGAGATTTTCTATGTACACCATATGTGCATTCATACCTATCTTCCCATTAAAACACGCAAAATCAATAGAGTTCCTTTGTTTTACAATATCTTTGTTTGTAGATTTTTTTGCATAAGCTAATACGTGAACTTGTAATGCACAATTTTATAAGTGTTAATCCAAACTACCAAATTCTCAATGAGGATGCTTTTATATATTCTTTGGGACTTGAATTTTTTTAAGCAATATTCATCTATTACTACCAAAAAGACGCTGACTATTGGAAATGTTTTCCCGTTGAATAGCTCCAATCGATGTTGAATTAGAAAACTGTTTCTGGTTGATCGACTCCAATCGGTGTTGAATGACCGTCCGTTCCCATGACCCAATAACTCCGAAGGTGATCAATGTTGAGACTGGTGATTTACCAAAGGCGAAGAAAACACAGGTTCACAACAGGGAGCGACATATTGTTGAAGTAGGAGAATACAGTATGCAATAGGAGGCACAAATAAAAAAATTATAGCATGTGGCGAGTGACACATTGTTGAAGTAGGAGAATACGCTATACAATAGGAGACATAAAAATTGATAATCCGTAACAACGCATGGGCATTTAACTAGCAATTTAAAAGGAGAAGCCCACCTCCATGGGCCTTTTCCCTAGGGAAAAAGGGCCCATGAGGGAGCCCCTTGGCCAACCGGCCAAAGGAGGCCTTGTGGGGAGCCCTCTCCATGGCCGACCAGCCCCGTCTAGTGGGCCAAGCCACATGGGAGATGCCCTCCTTGGCCGACCACCTCCTCCTCCTCCCTTTAGTCCCACCCGGGACTTTGAGGAGAGGAGGTGCCCCCTTGAGTCTATATAAAGAGGAGCACTCCCTCCTCCAAAGACATACCAATTTATATATCTCTCTCTCACGTGTGGTTCCTCCATTGGAACATGCATATGAGGAGAGATCTCTCCACCATACGCACACCGTCGTGTTGTTGGGACTTCGGTCTGGATCAATCTTCTTCCGCTGCTTCGTTGTATCAGAGTCTGGGGGACGTCTATGCATCAGATGTGTGTAGAGCTTCGGATGCGCTGCATTTGTGGAGCTTGGAGCTTGAAGCTAGGAGCTTTGGAGCCATGGAGCTTGGATCATGGCGCATGTTCGTCTACACGACCTTGAGGTTGACACCGTTGTTCATCTTCATCGTCAACATTCTCCTGAACATAAAAGCTTTCGGTCTTCAAGGATATGAATACCGAATCCCTCTGTTACTTTACGTCTGCATAGAATAGATCTTGTCACGTCGTTAGGAATTTTTTTTCTGCCACGGAACCAGCAGTGGTATCAGAGCCGATCTATGCGTAGATGTTTGGTACAAGTAGAACAAATGTTGATTGTGTGGGCATAGATTCTCTAGTTGCTACCTTATGGTTGTGAAATACCACCTCTTTTAGCCATATAAAATTTGCCATTTATCTCTCATATCATATTTCTTCTAGCTATATCAATGCCTTATATGCATGACTTCTAGTTCTCATTTACTTTCATATGAGCTTTGCACATTTAGTAGTTTAGGTAAAATTTTATCACTTTCCTTATCTATGATATTTGTGTAGGTGTTGATGATGATTATGGATAAAACAAAGGCAAAAGGAACAAAGAGAGTATAGTATGAAGGAGCCATGGGACCAAACTTAGCAATTTGGGTGTTGGAAAAGTCAATTCTTCAAACTTCTCAAAATAAATATCCAAGACCACTGGATTGTATCCCTCGCCGATAAGAATCCAACGAGCCCAAGAACACCCAAATTGGAGTTCGTATGAAGAAACGACAGCCAAAACACTGCGGAACCTGAAGGTTGGACGAGCAACTATACGGCAGGAAGCATTTTTCCGGCCGTATAGTTCCGCCGTATAGTTGCGAAAAAGGTCGCAAACGACAGGATTTCACCCCACAGAAGCTCCAGAACCTTCCCTAAGTTATATGACGGTATTGGTGGAATCCTAGGGCACCCCCAAGGCCTATGAAGGAGGAGGACCCAAGAGAGAGCCACCAAGCCATATCCTCCACCACGGCGGAGCCCTGTCGCCGTGCCACCGCCATAGCCTCCTCCAATCAGATCTACACCATCACCATCACATAAGAGGAGAAGGGACTAGAATCATGAAGGCCTCCATATCGATCTACATCGTCATCTTCATCAACAACGTCTCCATCACCAATCCCCTTTGGTTACTTGTTGTTATTCTAGATGGGATCTTGGATTTGCACTTGTCTTCAATTGTATCATCATACTTCATCAATATTCTATCCATGATGTTGACTGCCTTCATGTGTGAGTAGTTTCCTTTGTTCTTGGGGAGATGGATAAACCCTAGTATGAGATTGAATTAAGATAAAGATTATTATGTGATGTTGTTCATTATGTGTCTATGTTAGATTTCCTTCATTTTGATGTTGGGTGAAGCGCGCCACTCAATATTTGCCTCACTAGAGACTAGAGGGAGGGAACTACTTGTTGGTAGATAGAGGGATTATAGCACTTATGGTGTCTATAAAGTTGTTGTCATTCCTTACGTATCAACTTGGGAACCGAGGTGAACTCACAGAACATTCTTCATGCCATGGGATACATCCTACAGGGTAAACTCCCTTAATAACGTAGTAATTCGATTGATGTCGATTGCTGTCTACTGTGGTTATGACGGATGATGTGTGCAGTGGTTGCTGCCTATTCGTCCATATATGGAGCTCCTCCCACACATATCATAAATGGTCTTATTCATTATAATAATTTTGATCACTCTTTCTAATTACTAGCAATGGATCCACTACTCCCTGACAACTCTTTCCATCGTCTTGCAGACTTTCGTAATCATACTTAAATGCTCTTGTTTACTTACAGCTTTAGTTTACTTATTGTTCTCTTATTTGAAAACCCAAAAATATCTTTTACACAAAACTCACATTTTATCTTGTTACTTAGAACGTTATTTAGCATTACTATTTCAGTATTTAGTTCAAAGAGTTATTAGACTTCAGACTCCTGCTCCATGTGGGATCGATATCTTTATTTCAAAACTAGCTACAAACGATCTGTGCACTTGCAGTCATCAAGCTATTTTTTGGCGCCGTTGCCGGGGAGCTAAGCACCGTAGGTCTTTTAGGTTTTGTTTAATTATTTTAGTTTTGCTAGATTTTGTTTTAAGCTTTCTGTATTTGCTGCATTTGTATTTTTTCTTTTGTTTATAAACCAAAAACCCATAAAATATTTGTTGCTAATCATGTCCGCCGAGATAACTACCTTCCAACAGATGAAATCTATAATGGAGGAGTCAAAGGGAAGGACTTTGGGAGATATTCATAAGAGGCAAGGCATATTAAAAGAATGGTTGACTTGGGTGGACAAGTATTCATCCACACTATGTGACTCTTATCAATTATGTTGTGATTGTTGCAAATCTCCATATCACCTCAATTATCACTGTAAGTATAATTTTGATACCAAACTAGCAGACTATAATAGAGACAAGTTTAAATACCTTGATGAGGAGGACACGTTACAATTTGTGCTTTTTACTGGTTGCAAAGAGTTGTTATTTCATTTAAGAGATATACAGGTAGAAAGTAAACCACTCGATATGATCTATAAAGAAGTTCACCCTATATTATACTATTGCCAAGATAACTTTCATGATAATGAATTTATTGTTGGGCGGATTAAAGCTGCCATGGAAGAATCTAACCTTTTGCAGGGTGCTCCAAAAGATAATGTGGAGGGAACTCCACTCAAAGAGCCTCCACCTACACCACCAAAACATGTTGTTAATAAAGAGGTGGCACTTGATGTTGCACCCTCTCAACTAGTGGAAGGTAAGCCCGAAGGTAAGGCTATCACTGAGCTACTCGCAAATTATCTTAGTAAGAATGAACAGGAGCAACTTGATCAACCACTTGAATATCCTACTTTTGAAAATAACTTTCCACACACAAATAGTATGCATGCAAACGATATCTCATTATCTAGTAATGATTTCTATAAGTCCCAAACTTATGGTGATTGTTCTGAGGAGGATTCGTGCCTAGATAGTGATTTAGGGGACTTTGGTGAGGAACTAGAAAATGAATCTTTCTATGAATATTGTGATGCTATTAACATGGGACAGGAATCCTCATTGGAAGAGGAGGATGAGTATTTTGAAGAACAAATGAGAAATATGACGGTAAGAGAAATGTATTCCCAAATAGTGGAATATGCTAAAAAGTTAATTTCTTCAGATGCGATAGACTATCCAATAATATGTCCTCAATGTATGAAACTTGGGCACTACTTTTGTTTTCAATGCTCTGATACCTTTAATCAATCTTCAGTGTCTTATAATAATGGTGATACCACTAGTGAAGTATTAGAGTATGTTATCTTTGATGGTGCCCATGAGCTAATAATACATGTTATATCACGTATTAATAGTGAAGATAGTGTTCTCATAAAAATGGCTTATAAAATCCTGCAACATATTCCTTGGTATTGTCAAGAGCATTTTAGTGAGAATGAACTTATTACGAAGGCACGACATAGAACCGTAGTGCCCTCTGTTAAACGTTTGCAGGAAATCCCATTGGAGAAGGATGAAGTTCTTTCCTAATAAGAGGATGAACACGAAGAAGAACTGCTAATACTTGAGGATATGCAACTACTAGACATGTGGGAGCAGGTGGATTATTGTTATGGTAATTTGTCAAATTTATTCGAAGGGATGAGGCAATATAATGGTAAGCCTAACAAGCTTTATGATTATGAATGCATTCCTCTCTTTAAAGAATTTTTATCAACCAATACTCACATAAATGGTAATAATGTAAAACTCTTGGAATACATAGTTTATGAAGGGTCTCATGAGCTCCTTAGGAAAATTGGTATTATTATGAGAAGTAGCGATAATGAGGATTTAGCAAGGTATCATAATATTATGGATTATATTGTCAAGAACATTTTAGTGAGAATGTACTTGTGATAAAGAGTAAGGAGCTATGTAAAACAATAGTTCCTGAAACTAACATTTTGCAGGAACCACTGGATAACAAGGAGGAACACCAAAAAGGTGAGGTTGAAGACAAACATCATTCTACTAATAATAAGTTTGTTTATGATGCCTTAGTCTCTAGTAATGATTCTTATTGTGTTGAAACTAAAGATAATTTATCTGTGGAGGCTTTATGCCTAGATACTCATTTGGACAACACTAATAATTATTAACTGGAGATAAATCCTTGTAGTATTAATGAGCAGGTTTCGGGAGAGCACATCTTTGATGAAATATTTGTTGATGATGCTTCTTTTTGTGAGTGGATTGATAACTCTAGAATTGATGAACTTGATAGCAAGGGTGATGAACTAGAGAATAGAGACACTTTTGAATTTTTCCCTGCTGCTAAAGATGAGTATTATGAAGTGTTCCCTCATGATAGTGTAGCCCAAGAAGAGTACTATGAATTGTATCCCGATAATGCTATTAAAGGTAAAAGGTTTGAATTTATATGTAAATATCTAATCCTTTTGTTGAAGCTATCTAGGTAGGTATGCTCACCACACATGGCCCAACAATCATCATTTGCGAGCAATACCACATTTATCTACATGACTCCGATGCACCGTAAGTAGGCGAGACTTCGACCAGGCTATAATAGTAAGTGCTCCAAACCTCTTTTGGAGGTAAGAATAAATAATTCTCTGGCTCCTATCTATTGAAATAATAATGGATAAAAGCCTGGCTACTTGGTTATCAGAAAGCGCTTCCCGGGAGGCAACCCGGAAGGCATTAGGTGTCTTTCTTAGTTTTGTGTCTTAAGTCTTGATGCATTCATGTTGCATTGGCATTTTTATTCTTTACATGATTTGCTATTAGAGTTATCTTGTTGTAGTTTTCAAAAGGTAGAATTTATTGTTACTATGTGTTGCACAACTCGGTTGTACTTAAATCCCGTTTTATACATGCCGTTGTTGGTCGAAAATTAAAGTTGTTATTTTACTGTCAAAACATGGTGTTTCGCTAAGTTTTAGGATAAGAAAGAATTCTTGAAGAATTTTTTTTTGATGTCTACTTAAGGTTTAATGACCAACTATACGACGGGAATAAAAAAATTCCAGCCGTATAGTTTGGCCATATAGATATCCTTGAAGGAAATATGTCCTGAGAGGCAATAATAAAATTGTTATTATGTATTCCTTGTATAAGATAGATTTTTATTTTGCATGATATAATTGTTTTGAAAGGAAACGTCAATACATGTGTGTTTAATAAACAAAAAAGGGTTCCTAGTTATGCCTCTCTTTAAGACTAGCTCGTTGATTAACAAGATGATCAAGGTTTCCTGATCATGGACATTGGATGTTGTTAATAACAAAGTCACAGCATTTGTGAAATGATGTGATGAACATTCATCCGAAGTATAGCATTACGATCAAGTCATTATGTTTACATTGCTATAAACATCATACGAAGTAATATTAGTCCTTAGACCATGAGCTCATGTTAATTGCTAACACCGAAAGAGTATCTTGATAACATCAAACGTCACACTGTAACAGGGTGATTATAAAGGTGGGTTCAGTGTTACGAAGGTGTTATGTTGAGGCTCATGGATCAAGAGTGGAATTTTTCAATCCTGATGACGGATAGATATACTCTGGGCCCTCTCGGTGATATCACATTAAGATAGCTTGCAAGCAAGTGATGTGGTCACTAGAATGTTATATCACGGGAACGAGAAAAAAGTGCATGTCGGTAACGAGATCAAACTAGGTATTTGGATACCGATGATCGAATCTCAGTCATGTATTATATCATGAGACAAAGAGATTAAGTTACTAGCATTAAAGGTTCTCACGATCACAAAAGTTATCGTTGAATGTGCATGAGTCAGTATGAATCACTAGGTCCCGCTTGTGATTATTGACCTGAGAGGAGTCTCAATCATGTCTGCATTATTCGCAAACCGTAGGGTGACACACTTATGGGTTGCCAGACACCATTTTGGAGCACATATGTTTTAGACAAAAGGATTGCAAAGCGTAGGAATTGTTTTAATAGAAACAGGAATTGTTTCGATAGAAACCGGAATTTTTTCGGGTGAAATTGGAGAAAGTGGTTCTGCATGTGATATTGAAATGTTGCAAGGGGTTTTATGTGAATGTTTGTTAATTAAAGTAATTAACAAAATTCTGAATAAAATAAATAAAAGAGTTTTATTAATTGAGAGTTGCATTAAATTTGGTGGAAATTTAATGCATGTAAGTGGAATTTTGGGTGGAGTCAAAATTGATGTGAGTGGAGCTTCCACCACATGAATGAGGAAGAGCTGGGGGCACCCTCCTTGCTCGCTGGCCATGGTAGGGGAGGAGCCCCCCTCTCCTATAAAAGGCCCTCCTCTCCTCCCACACAAACACACCTCCTCGTGAAGGATCTCTCTCCCCCTCTAGATATTCCCCCATGGTCTCGAATTAGAGAGATACATGTTCCTGGTGGCCTTGTGTCTGGAAGGAGTTGCTGCTTCCGCTGATTCGCTGGAGCGAGGAGGTGGAGGTTGTCCGGTGGCTTGAACATGTGTGCGAGGATGGATGCGCTGCTGATTTGCGGCGCTCAGACTTCCACACGATGTTGAGATCGGCAAACGTACGACTACATCATCCACGAGTTCCAACTCATTAACAAAACTCTATTGTCTTCGAGGGTAAGTTCTCCATGGATGTATATCTACCCGTTGCTCTGTATCTAGTAGATAGATCTTGGCGTATAGTTCTCATCATAGGAATTTTTTGTTTTCTATGCTGCGAACCCAACAATCTTTGCGATCGACAAATTTTCTATCTTAGGTACTGAAGGATTAACGACAAACTATATGGCATGAATAGAAGTTCCAGCCGTATAGTTATCATTGCCTTTGTAAA
Organism: Avena eriantha; assembly: GCA_910589775.1. Classification (NCBI taxonomy): domain Eukaryota; kingdom Viridiplantae; phylum Streptophyta; class Magnoliopsida; order Poales; family Poaceae; genus Avena; species Avena eriantha. The sequence goes on from OU342742.1 coordinate 134,592,499, forward strand.
ATTTCTTTTCCAAGGTACAGTAAGTTTAACGACCAACTATACGGCGGGACCTTTTTGGTCCGGCCGTATAGTTGTGTCCGTATAGTTGGGAAAACCCCTCAAACGCCAACTAGAAGGTAACCATTGCTCAAAATTTTATTCTTTCTTCTTCTAAAAACCTCGAAACACCACCTGGGAGCTTCTCCCATGATCTAGAGAAGCCAAGCATATGTAAGGAATAAAATTCTACCTTAGAAACCTCCTAGACTGTAATTCTCTATAGAAGTTCATGTTTTCTTTTTTACTTTATTTTTGTCGGTTGGGTGAACAAACTTCATTCATACACCAAAACAATGTCTTTTATTTTGTGTGTTATTTTCGCAGGGATTTGAACCTTGTGTGACGACGTGTACGGTAGTGCCGACGTGCAAACACTCACACGAGCCACTTGGTTGCTTCAAATCAACATGCTTACGTATTAGTGGCTGGTAAAACCTTCCAAACTCGAACCTCTCCCAATTAAGCAGATAGGGGATGCACACTCGTCTTTTATATTTTGTCTCACTTGAACTTCATCAAAATCTGGGAGTATGTACAACTCTTGGACTTAGTTTGTTGACTTAAGAATGGTGCTTAGATTGATGAACCGACTCAGTGGGACTTGTATTTTTATCACTTTGAGCTAATCCCCATGCCTTCAAAAACACAAAGTGTTTAATTTTCTTCTTAGTTTTCAAGGAAGGCAGCCATCAGGCTATATCAAGAAATATACGTTAAAGCAGAGGTTCTTTGTCCATCAAAAGAGAGGTTACTTGTACCTCAACGGTAAAATATGTCACCATTGTTTTCAACTAAGCTTGGGGAGGTAACCACTTATCACACTCTCTTTTGGAAATTGTATTTTCTCTTTTCTTTTGGTCATATAGTCAAGTTTGGTTCCTGCAAAGTTCTAAGCTTGGGAAGGTTACTTCTGCGTGTGTAGAGTCTTGTGCAATGTTCGTATTCGATGCAGGTTTAATGCAATCATGTATCCCACTGTTTTTGAATGCTTGTTTAAGTGAGTATAGTTCTGTATTCATATGGGGATACACTTGCTCATGATAAGCACCATAGGAGTTGACTTAGAGCTTGTATGCATCTTGCCAAATTGTTTATCAAGCTTGTGACACTATTTGTGATGCTCTAGAAAACATTGCCACAATCTCTACACTTGGAAAGAATGAATACTATAACACCCCTAGTTTTACTTATACTAATTAGGATTTGTTTTGTGCATCATGAGCATAGCATGCATCTCATGGTTTGATAAATCTTGCATTAAGATAAAGAAGAAAACCCTAAACCCGTATTTCCCCTCTCTTGCAAATGAATTCAAAATGGTTTTTGTATTTCAAAAATATCAAAAGTTAAGGAACCCAAACTGTTATAAAGGGTCTCTGCCATCTTTTAATATGTTCACAAATTTCTTGTATTTTGGAAATATTCAAAAAATTTGAAATCTGAAAATACAAAGAGAAAAGAGAGAAAATGAAATAGAGAAGGATTTGTAAAATAAAAACCTAATCCTAACTCTACCTGGGCCGAGCCCATCTCCCTTTCCTCCTCTCTGCCGCCCGTGGAGCCAGCAGCAGCCTGTCTTGCAAGCCTTGCCGTGGCCCAAGTGCGACCCAGCCGCATCCCACCTTAGCCCATACCCCTTGCCTCGTCCGTTGTCGTCTTCATCCCCGACGGCGACCAGCTGCCTGTCGCCGCGCCGGCCGTCGATCATCGACGCGCGCCAAGATCCTCGCCGCCATCCTGGAGAGGATAAGACCCTGATGACGCATGTCTCTCCTCACTCATCCTCATCCCCTCGCGTGTGCACTCTCTCTCGCTCTGCTCCCCATCGCTAAAACCCTAGCTCCGGCTGCCGCTGTGCCCCGCTGCTTCTGGCCTCCCCTTAGCCATCTGACACCTCCACGACCTCCGCCTTGATGTCCTCATTCTCCCTGTCGAAGCACGCAAGCCGGGAAGCTTCTCCCTTGCCGGAATCGAGCTTGACACTCTGTCTGCCGCCGTCCTTCACGTTGTCGATTCTCCTCTGCCCGTTCTCCTGCGGCCTCCCCGACCTCACCGCCGTGCTCCTGGTGAGCTTCTGGTCCTTGTGGAACCTCTTCTTCGCCCCCTCTCGCTCTGCAGCTCGCCCTCGCCGTGCACCGCCGCTCACCGCTGTTGGCCGCTGTTGTGCTCGTCGCTCCGGTGACCTTCTCATAGCGGCACCGCCAGCTTTTGGCTCAGCGCGACGAGCCGCGTCGAGCCAGCCCACTCCCGTCGCCACGCATCGCTTGTAGCGCCAACCCCGAGCTCAATCTAGGAGCAATGGCTCAGCTAACGTCAGCATGATGTCATGCTGACGCCATAAAGCCATTTCTTTTGTTTAAATATTTTATAATGTTTTCTGTAATTATTAATATGACAGGTGGGACCTACCTATAAGATATTTAATCTTTTTGGAAATGTTTTCTGAAATGACTAAATATATTACATGTGGGTCCAGTTTGGAAAAATATTTCAAATATTCTAAGAATGTTTAATTGTTTTAATAATGATTTAAAAATGGATTAAAATTTGGAAAATCATAACTAATTCATTTTAAATCAGAAAAATATGTATAATATATCAAAATGTTCAGAAAAATGATATCTACACAATAGACACATAATAATGCATTGTTAAGAAACTTAGATGAAAAGTTTAATTAGAAGAAAAAATAAGCCCTCTCATATGCATCCGGGGTTTCTCTGAATTAGGGTTGGTACCCCTCGAACCCCGTTTAATTTGCACAGCATGTCATATAGTTTAATTTCAATACAATTTAACTTTCCTTATCATCATCATTGCTTGAGCATTGCATCGATGCCATGTGTTGATTGTTTCTTTCCTTTCTGGTGTTTCTGCTTCTTCTCGGTAGACCTCGGAGTTGATGTGAGGAACGAGATCGAGTCCAACATTGAAGACCGAGATCAACATCATCGAAGGTTATCAACGAATGATGCCACGCAGATGAACCCTGAAGATCCAAAGATGGGTATCAACAGGCAAAGGCAAGCAAAACCCCACACATGATATTATCCTATGATTTCAAAGTATTTCATTCTTGCCATGTGCATACGATTCCAAAGTCTTCTATCGATAGATAGCGTAATCCTATCTGATGCATGTTCCCTTTGTAGCCTATACTCCCTGATCCACTTCTCCTAGCATAACTAGGGTTTGGCTTATGAGCTTCGCTAGAGCTGTTATATCTGTTGCGCTTAGCCATGCTTAGCTGTTACTACTGATCCATCCGGTTGATGAATCAGAGCTGCGAATGAACTTAGTATGATTGGATGATGTGGTATTATCAGATATGAAGGTTAAATATGCTAAGGCTTGTATGGGAGGCCACAGTGGGTTCTGGTTTTTGCAGTCCCATACTTGCCACTACTAGGACCTGAGTTCTTGCCTCTTGAACCAAGACGAGCGTACAACCACAAGGGGGCCTAGAAGCCCCCTCGACCAACTAACTTGCCTAGTAGATTCCATGAGTCACATAGTTCATGCATTCCATTCGACATATGCATTCTGGTTGTTCTCGAAGGCGGTGGAGGAGGTGCATTCATACAGGTAGGTAATCGTGGCCGGGAACAGGAGAGGCACGGCCTCCATAATCTTGTTCCCTGCACACATATCTATGGACCGTCTTCGGGACTTGACCCGTTACAACGGCATCTCCTTAGGGCGTGACTCATGGTCTCGGTGAAAGCAAGGTAAAGGTCGTGTCTAACCACCCTCTGCCGGCCTTCCAAGGAAGAGGGCTAATGTACTGGCACTAAGAGTCGGTTAGTACGTGTGGGTAAAGTTGTGCACCCCTGTAGGGTATTAATCTTTTCGAAAAGCCGTGTCCACGGTTATGGACGACTTGGGAACAGACGTGATGATCATAGAGAACTATAACTTAATCATAAAACTTGGCAAGTTAAGTAATGTTTGCTTAAGGATGCTTCCTCAGGGATCGAGGGGGTGATCCTAGTTAGTAGGTTCAGCTGATAAAGTTTCGGTGGATATCAAAAGAAGATTACAGCTAGAGATATCGTCTTTCTTATCCCCTTTTAAAAAGTTCTATGTAGTCGAGCTTCTCCTACCTCTTTTAGAAACAAAGTTAGCTTTATGCAAAGTAACCCCACCAACCATAAGTCTTGCGGAGTACATCCTGTACTCAGCCTTGCTCTGTTGATACTTTTGCAACAGGTAAGTGTTATCATAGAAGAAGAGTTTGTTACAACATCGACATTGATGAGTAGCTTGGGGTTCCCGGTCGGCAGCCTAGAATCTATGGATTGGGACATCATCGTTATGCTTCAGGCCTCTTAGGCCATTTGTTAAGTTTTCTATACTTAATAGCATAATTTGCCTTCCGTTGTTTGATGTTTGTGGTCAGTGACCTCTGCTTGTAATATTTTGGTTCTCTGCTCAGTTATTGAGCTTGCTGTAATAACTTTTGCGTCGTAAGGTCACTGTAATGTTACCGATTCTTTCTCTGTATGCTTCCGTGATTTAGGTTAGGCTTATATCAGACGCTGGTCTGGGATTTGTCTATCCTTAATCCCAGGGGTGTCACAGGTTTTGGTATCAGAGTAGTACCAACTGTAGGAAAACCTTTCTACTGGTCGATGTTGAGTCTAGTGTTTGTGAAAACTATTTGAAAGCTAAAAGTATTTGCGAAAACTCTAGTATGCTTCTTTTTCTCCGTATCTAGTTTTGCTCTAACTCTGGGTCATCTTATCTTGTGTTAAATTTGGAAAAGTTTTGCTATCTCATCTCGTCTTTCAAAACTTAGGTGCCTTTCTGGCATGTCATTTCTTAACCAGTTGAACTAGTGTTGAGTTCTCCAGAGTCAGTTGTGTGTGTGTTCCTTGATTTCCTTTGCTCTTCTTCAGTTGAGAGATTCATTTCCATCATGATCTCTCTATCTTGTGTGTCCCACAACATTATGTTGATGGTTCCTTATTGATCTGTTCTAGGCCTCAAAGTTTCCTTTCGCCTCGTGTGCCTCGTTTTTGTTTGTTTGGGTACTTCAGAAGTTGTTTCTTCTCTTGGAAGATACCTCGTGATTACCATTTTGTAGTGTACGCTGTTTCAGTCAAGTAGTAGTAGTAGTTACCTCTTTCTCGGGTTTTAACCTTGGACTTGAACGTAAGATCCCTGATTGTGCTGGATTCTGGTATTGTGAATCTTGTACATGAAGCTGACCTTTAACCCAAGATCCATTTTGTTGATCCCTATTGTTAATGTTCAAACATTACCTCAGGACGGCTAGTACCTTCTAGTATAGCCTTCAAGCTTGTGGTATTTGTCGCGATTGAATTGTGACAATTAAGGACTTCCCCTACCACTAGCTACGACAGATGTTCTTTAATGGAACCAAATAGATCATGACAAAAGATCTCCTCGTGAGACCCACTTCTATATTCGTGACTCTGCCACACCTTCCTTTTCTGCATCGGTTCTCGGAAGATTGTTGACTTATGATCCACATCTCGGGATTCTATCCTGAGCATATTCTTTTTCCCTTGTTGTTTCTGACCTTTGTCTACCAGTTGGTAGCCAAGTAGTAAATGCGCATCGATGTCTTTCGATGCAAGATACTCTTGTGGTCTGTTAGACAAACCATCTCGGGATGTTAGGAGAAACAAACTCCAGTACCTCGTCATATCTAGGACCATGTCAAAGTGTTGTAGTCCATAGATTAAGAGGCACGATTAGCTTCTATATGTGCTACCTGAGAGTGTCACACTTTTATATACTAAGAGGTTATGCTGAGTTCCATGACCCTCTTAATGAAGTGATGCTCTTACACATATTTACCCACCCTTCCTCCAAGCCTTAGTGCTCATGAATAATACGTGTATGTAATAATGTGGCCATCTGAGATTCTTAGCAATCATTATTGCTTTGGACCTCAACAAGGACATTTGTGTCATTATTAGCATGATGGTTAACCCTATCAAAGCGAAGTTTGACTGTGCTACCAAGTCCACTATTCAGGTACACTCTCCTCAGTTAAAGAGTTAGGCTTGTGCCGAAGCTCTGAGACTATGTCTTCTTGCTGTACCAAGCAAGTTCCCTCTCGAACTAAGTGATATATCGGTGGTTCATGATATTCTAGATGTCTCTCTAGAAGTATCGCCATGTCGCCACATGACCGTGTATTCAAGTTCTTGAGCAAGTAAGTTCTCTGAACTGCCTTTATCCAAGGATATGTACTGGATACCCCTGAACTAGTTGGTTGAGCTTACACAACAACTTGGAGAGTTGTAAGACAAAAGTTCTATCCAACTTAGTTCCTCCTAAAGGGATGTCTAGTTTTGTTCATGATGAAGAAAGATAGCTTTCTCCTCGTGGAAATGTTATCTTCCCCACCTTTGGTTTGATTCGGGCTATCGTCAAATCAAACTCAGTCCTAGGGTTTATCCTGATGATGTATTTACTCGTGATGTTTCACCTAGGTACATCTTCGTGTCCTTTGATCTGACCAATGTCTATGTCTTATTCATACAGGATATGAGTCCATCTTCTTGGAGTATATTGATAAGTTTGTTATTGAGCCCGTCGATGACATCCTTACCTTCTCCATGCTAGACAATATTCGTATGGAATAGTTGGTACTAATGTTGGAAACTTTTGAGAAACCGTCTTCATGTCATTTTGAAGCATGTGTTCTGGATGTTAGAAGTGACCTTCTTTGGTTCACGTGTAATTGTTGAAAGTTGTCACCATGGATTTGAGAAGAGTTATCTTTGTTTCCTCGGGAATCATTTCAAGTCAGTCAAGCGTGTGCGAAGTATTATTGATATGGTAGGTTGATACCTTTCCATCTCGAGAACATCCTCTGAGCATGCTAAGCCACTGATGATTTTTCATGGAAGAGAAGAAGTTCTACAAACTTCAGTATCCTCCTAAATGTTTCCCAACAATAAGGATGCATTTGTGTTTTGTTGCAATCAATTCATGTAGGGGCAATTATCTTTTGATAACTTGTTAATACATGGGTTTCGCAACCTAGCTCATTATTTTGGAGCTTTACAACGTAGTCCATGTCTTGAGAATCTAGTGACTTCACCTCTACGGTAAATGTTGCAACCTTTCTATCCAGACATGCTGAGTCTAAAGTATCGTTTCACCTAACTAGAGCTGAATCTCAAGCAGCAACAATGGTTGGTGTTCTTCAAGGTTTTTGACCAAGGTCTCCTTGTAAACCCGGCAAGATTGATGTGATGGTTGACACAATTAGCCGGAAGACCTCTTGTCACATTCTCTTGAATCAGCAATAACAACCACTCCTCATAAGGCTTCTTCTATGAATTATTATAGGAGTTGTGCTTATGGTTTCCTTTGTAAATGAAGTCCGACCTTTACTTGATGTCCGCTTCTCGATCATCAAGGAGAACATTTAAAGTAGTGTTGCTAAATGTCTCTCGGTCGATCCTCTAGACTCTTTTATGTTGGCAAGCATCTTGTTGTGCCAAGTAATTGAAGTCTGAGAATGAAGTTTCTTTTTCCTCGTGTCATCGGGAATCTTCTTACATATTCATCTCAGTGATGTAATGTGATATCATGATCACTGGCAAGGATTTTGGTAGACCTGGATGAATAAAAGTTTCCTTCGGTTCCTCTAACGTGTTTAAAGAGCGACTATGATTTTGATAACCAGAAGTTTCTCTTAATACATGTTCTTTGTGACTCTTATGAGTCCTCTACACAAAATACCTTTCTGCCTTGACTTTCTGTTGAACGAAGAGTGATCCTTCTGTATCAAAGGTAGTTCAACATCTTGTATATCTGCATCACTATACCTATGGAATCTCTACTTAAGTCATTAGTAGAGTTTCATCTTTCGAAGTCTGTGGTTGTGATCTTTCCTTTGTAAACTCTCCTCTTCAGATGCTTAAACTCTTCTGAAGTTCCATGGTCTCAATCCTTATGAAGACTAGTTATCTAACACCTTGAAAACAATCTCCTTTTGTTTCCTTCGTTACTTTGACGTGTTCCATGCTCGTTGGCTCTAGAGATGTTATGAAACAACTATCCATGAGTTGACCATGGGATACTCTGTTTGTGGTTCTGTGGCATTCCCTCTCTTCTTAGTGTGTGCAGCAACCTTGAAGAAATGAAACGTTTCATTCATTCAATGATGGTGGCATGGATCAACCTCTTCGAGAAGATCGTCAAAGTTTAGTGTGACCCTGTTCCTTCTATCTTCCTACCTAGGAATCTCGGGACGAGATTCTGTTAAGGGGGATAGAACTGTAACACCCCTAGTTTTACTAATACTAATTAGGATTTGTTTTGTGCATCATGATCATAGCATGCATCTCATGGTTTGATAAATCTTGCATTAAGAGAAAGAAGAAAACCCTAAACCCGTATTTCCCGTCTCTTGCAACTAAATTCAAAATGGTTTTTGTATTTAGAAAATATCAAAAGTTAAGGAACCCAAACTGTTATAAATGGTCTCTACCATCTTTTAATATGTTCACAAAGTTCTTGTATTTTGGAAATATTCAAAACAGTTTGAATCTGAAAATACAAAGAGAAAAGAGAGAAAATTAAATAGAAAAGGATTTCTAATATAAAAACCTAATCCTAACTCTACATGGGCCGAGCCCATCTCCCTTTCCTCCTCTCTGCCGCCCACGCAGCCAGCAACAGCCCGTCTTGCAAGCCTTGCCGTGGCCCAAATGCGACCAGCCGCAGCCTACCTTGGCCCATACCCCTTCGCCTCGTTCGTTGTCGTCTTCATCCCCGACGGCGACCAGCTGTCTGTCGCCACGCCGGCCGTCGATCATCGACGCACGCCAAGATCCTCGCCGCCGTCCTGGAGAGGATCAGACCCTGACGACGCATGTCTCTCCTCACTCATCCTCATCCCCTCGCGTGCGCTCTCTCTCTCGCTCTGCTCCCCATCGCTGAAACCCTAGCTCCGGCCGCCGCTGTGCCCCGCTACTTCCGGCGTCCCCTTAGCTATCCAAGACCTCCACGACCTCTGCCTCGATGTCCTTGTTCTCCCTATAGAAGCACACAAGCCAGGAAGCTCCTCCCTCGCTGGAATCGAGCTCGACACTCTGTCTGCCGCCACCCTTCACGTCGTCGATTCTCCTCCGCCCGTTCTCCTCCGGCCTGCCCAACCTCACCGCCATTCTCCTGCTGAGCTTCTGGTCCTCGTGGACCCTCTTCTTCGCCCCTCCCACTCTGTAGCTCGCCCTCGCCATGCACCGCTACTTGCTGATGTGGGCCGCCGTTGTGCTCGTCGCTCCGGTGACCTTCTCGCAGCGGCGCCGCCAGCTTTTGGCTCAGTGCGACGAGCCGTGTCGAGCCAGCCCACTCCTGTCGCCCCGTATCGCCTGTAGCGCCAGCCCCGAGCTCAATCTAGGAGCAATGGCTCAGCTGACGTCAGCATGACGTCATGCTGATGCCATAAAGCCATTTCTTTTGTTTTAAATGTTTTATAATGTTTTCTATAATTATTAATATGACATGTGGAACCTACGTGTAAGATATTTAATCTTTTTGGAAATGTTTTCTGAAATGAATAAAAATGTGACATGTGGGTCCAGGTTGGAAAAATATTTTAAATATTCTTAAAATGTTTAATTGTTTTAATAATGATTTAAAAATGGATTAAAATTGGGAAAAATCATAACTAATTCATTTTAAATTAGAAAAATATGTATAATATATCAAAATGTTTAGAAAAATGAGATCTACAAAATAGACTCATAATCATGCATTGTTAAGGAAATTACATTTCATGTTTAATTAGAAGAACAAAATAACCCCTCTCATATGCATCCGGGGTTTCTCTGAATTAGGGTGGCTACCCCTCGGACCCCGTTTAATTTTCCAAGCATGTCATATAGTTTAATTTCAATACAATTTAACTTGCCATATCATCATCATTGCTTGAGCATTGCATCGATGCCATGTGTTGATTGTTGCTTTCCTTTCCGGTGTTTCTGCTTCTTCTCGGAAGACCTCGGAGTTGATGTGAGAAACGAGATCGAGTCCAACATTGAAGACCGAGATCAACATCATCAAAGGTTATCGACGAATGACGCCACATAGATGAACCCTGAAGAGCCATAGTTGGGTATCAACAGGCAAAGGCAAGCAAAACCCCACACATGATATAATCCTATGATTTCAAAGTATTTCATTCTTGCCATGTGCATACAATTCCAAAGTCTTTTATCGATAGATAGAGTAATCCTATCTGATGCATGTTCCCTTTATAGCCTATATTCCCTGATCCACTTCTCCTAGCATAAATAGGGTTTGGCTTATGAGCTTCGCTAGAGCTGTTATATCTGTTGCGCTTAGCCATGCTTAGTTGTTACCGATGATCCATCTGGTTGATGAATCAGATCTACGAATGAACTTAGTATGATAGGATGACGTGGTATGATCAGAGATGAAGGTTAAATATGCTAAGGCTTGTATGGGAGGCCACGGTGGGTTGTGGTTTTTGTAGTCCCGTACTTGCCACTACTAGGACCTGAGTTCTTGCCTCTTGAATGAAGATGAGCATACAACCACACGGGGGCCTGGAAACCCCCTCGACCAACTAACTTGCCTAATAGATTACATGAGTCACATAGTTCGGGCGTTCCATTCGACATATGCATTCTGGTTGTTCTCAAAGGCGGTGGAGGAGGTGCATTCATACATGTAGGTAAGCATGGCCGGGAACATGAGAGGCACGACCTCCATAATCTTGTTCCCCGCACACATCTCTAGGGACCGACTTCGGGACTTGACCCGTTACGGCAGCATCTCCTTAGGGCGTGACTCATGGTCTCGACGAAAGGAAGGTAAAGGTCGTGTCTAACCACCCTCTGCCGGCCTTCCAAGGAAGAGGGATAATGTACTGGCACTAAGAGTCAGTTAGTACGTGTGGGTAAAGGTGTGCACCCCTGCAGGGTATTAATCTTTTCGAAAAGCCGTGTCCACGGTTATGGACGACTTGGGAATAGACATGATGATCATAGAGAACTATAACTTAATCATAAAACTTAGCAAGTTAAGTAATGTGTGCTTAAGGATGCTTCCTCAAGGATCGAGGGGGTGATCCTAGTTAGTAGGTTTAGCTGATAAAGTTTCGGTGGATATCAAAAGAAGATCACAACTAGAGAAATCGTCTTTCTTATCCCCTTTTAAAAAGTTCTATTTAGTCGAGCCTCTCCTACCTCTTTTACAAACAAAGTTAGCTTTATGCAAAGTAACCTCACCAGCCATAAGTCTTGCGGAGTACATCCTGTACTCAGCCTTGCTTTGTTGATACTTTTGCAACAGGTAAGTGTTATCATAGAAGAAGAGTTTGGTACAACATCGACATTGACGAGTAGCTTGGGGTTCCCGGTCGGCAGCCTGGAATCTATGGATTGGGATGTCATCGTTATGCTTCAGGCCTCTTAGGCAATTTGTTAAGTTTGCTATACTTAATAGCATAATTTGCCTTCCGTTCTTTGATGTTTGTGGTCAGTGACCTCTACTTGTAATATTTTGGTTCTCTGCTCAGTTATGAGCTTGCTGTAATAAATTTTGTGTTGTAGGGTCACTGTAATGTTACCGATTCTTTCTCTATATGCTTCCGATATTTAGGTTAGGCTTATATCAGACGCTTGTCTAGGATTTTACTAGCCTTTATCCCAGGGGTGTCATAAATACTCGATCAAGATATTTTGAATTTTTTTGGTTGTCACTAATAGCTTTGTCTTAAATAAATAAGTTATGCTCGACCCCATAGTGTCAAAACAATAGACTTGATAGTTTGCTTAGGGAGGGATTTGTCACTTGGAAATGATATTTCGAAGTTTTGAGTTCTATGCTAAATAAGGTGTTGTTTTGTCTGAAGTGTTTAGCCTTAAAGATACTCAACACCAGAGATGTGATGATCGACTTGATAGTACTCTTTGAAAGGATTTGTTTGAAGAAACTAATAGTTAGCGGTAATTGAGATGCATGCCAAATCTTGACCTATTGATTAAAGTATGCTATTGCTTTATGCGTGTCTACACCGCTATCGCACAACATGGGATGCTAACAACTCCGCTAGACTTTGAACAGTCCAAAAAGAGGAAACTCTTGGAGTTTGGCTATGAGTTACCCAACATATCTAGCAGAAATGCTATATTTAGGTATGCATTAGTATTCTCATGGGCATGCATTCAAAGCAAAAGAGGGAATACTCCTCTGACTATTATGAGAAATCATTATACCGAAAATGGAAACCTTGTAATGGTCACGAGTATCCATTCTATCGGGGGGATGACCCCGGGATAGGCCAAGACGGGACCAACCGGACGACTCCAAAGTGCTTTGACCGTCTGGACCCAAGATAAGGAACCACAGCCGGATGGAACTCTCCACGCGGTCCACATCCAAATTTCCCCGTCTGGCCCGTCTAGCCGGGTGGCCAAAAGAACCGGCTGAGAGGCCGCTCCTAGCCAGCCGCCTCGGATCCGCTGGCCATGGTACAGTAGGGGTGACGCTCCTTGCTGAGCACACCTCTGACCGGACAGGCTGGCTAGCCCGGTCGATGCTACTGGACAACTGCACCAAAGCTAGCGGCTGACGAGTAAAGCTTCGGCTTACGGATAAAGAGCCGACTGACGAGTAAAGCAATGGCGCTGGACACTGTAGCGATGTCCTCCCATGTACTGCAGGCTTGACTGGACCCGTGCCTACCGTTCAGGCCCATCCAGCTAGCCCACTTTGTAAGCCTAGATCCAAACAGTAAACCCTAGAACCCATTATGTAAGCTACCTCCCCAACCAGTATATAAGGAGGGGCAGTGCTAGGGTTCTAGGTAGATACAAGTTAGAAGTTCTCTAGATTGGACAAGTGGAGTAGTTCCTCTTCTTCTTCTAGCAAGGAGTAGCTAGGAAAACAGCTCACGGAGCATCTGTATTGGGTGTTTGCCCCTTGATAGTAGATCCTTGCAGGAGTAGAAGCATTACCTTGCCAAGAGGGCTCCGAACTTGGGTACATCGCTGTGTTTGCAGTATCTGTGCCCAACCCGTTGCGAGTAGCCACCGATAGCATCCTGATTATCCCCTCTCATGCCATCCCCGATGGTACTGCCGTGTTCCACACCACGACAGTTAGCGCCCACCGTGGGGCACAACGCTTTGGCTGGGATCATCTTTCACATGGGACTTCTGCTTGTCGCCGGTGAGCGAGTCGCCTCCGGCCTCGTCCTCACCTTCGGCTCCTTCGACTACGTCCTCAACAACGCATCCTGCTTCACTGGGGGAACCTTCCCGAGCGGCGGCTCCATCATGCACTTCGGAGAGCACCGCGCCCTCGTTGTCGAGACCTTTCCTCGCGAGGTCGTCACTGTGTCCGGCGCACCTCCTGGCTTCTCCGCTTCGTGTGTCGCTAGTGGCAGCATCGAGGTCATGATGGTGGGTTCGTGCGAGAACCGCCCACCACCTCTAGAGCACAACAGGGATGGCCGCGCCGCTAAATCGCGCCTCCCGAACCAGGACCTACTCACCGCGTCCATCGAGCACCTCCGCAACCCCATCAACCCCATCGAGGCAGATCCGGCAGTAGCTGCAGCAGCGTTGGAGGCTACTCGCTAGAGCCTCCTAGAGGAAGCTGGCAAGGTGGCAGCCGCCCAATGGAGGATGAACGCGACTATATGTGAGTACAACATCATGCATGGTTTCGCCCTTTGCCCGGCACCAGCTGCCCGACCTAGCCCCAAGGCCGAAACCTTGGCTCGGAGATGGATCATGCTGCTGATCCGTGTACACCCGCGGTGCAGCCGGTCTATAACACTCCCAACAAAAACATGAGGGCCGTGGAGGTGGCAGTCGCCGAACTAAGCCACCTGGAGGGCGAGGAGCTACTCCGTCAGCAGGCGCATGTCTAGCTCCTCGTGGTCACGGCAAACAAATAGTAGGCTAAGGCAGAGCTGGGCATGGGTGGCAATAGCAAGACCCAACCGGCTTGCCGGATAGCAGATCCGGCCGCAGGTGCCAACAAAGCCTCTTCCCCAAATGGTACAAGGCCAAGGAACCGTCCACGCCCTAATACTTGCCACCTTGCCTGATTCCATGCATTGGAAGCTGCATTTCGACGGCTCCAAGATGTATAGGGGGCTCAGAGCTGGAGTGGTCATCACCTCCCCCAAGGGATATCGGCTAGAGTACGTGCTGCAGATCCACTTCCGCGCATCCAACAATGTCGCTGAGTACGAGGCGCTCCTCCACGGCCTCAAAATGGCAAAAGAGATTGGTATCCGACGCATCCTATGCTTTGGTGACTCGGACTTGGTGGTGCAGCAAGTGTTAGGCGATTGGGGCGCTAGGGACGCAAACATGGCTTTATATCGCTTCTTCATACAATAGTTGTGTGCCTGTTTTGAAGGATGCGAGTTCCACCATGTCCCTAGAATAAACAACAAGACCGCGGACACGCTCGCCTGCATCGGGTCAACAAGATAGGCAATTCCACCTGGAGTCTCCCTCGAGCACCTACGCAAGCCATAAATCACGCCGTCTCCAGAATCTGACTCCATCATACTGGACGCGGACCCGGGGACTGCCGACTCCAAGACAAGAGAAGTTGCCATGAAGGACCCGGGGACTACTCCGCGGCCCCCGGGGACTGCCAGCTCCAAGACCTCCGCAACTGCTTCACTGCACCCAGGGACTGCTTCGCCGCACCCGGCGACTGCTTCACCGCACCCGGGGACTGCCGCGTCCAGCTTGGAAGCTGCCGGCTCCGCTACTCTACCGGGTCGACCACTAGACGAGCCCAACCTGGCCATCCGCGCAGAGGAAAACCTGCTCATGCAGGCGGTATGCGCCATCCGGTAGACACCCACATGGGCCAAGACATTCATGGATTTCTTGGCTAAAGGAGAGCTGCCTGAGGAGGAGGTAGAGGCAAGGCAGGTGAAGCGCAGGGCCAACGCATACACTATCATCAACAACAAGCTCTACAAGCGCAGCGTTGTGGGCATTTATCAGCGGTGCGTGAGCCAGGAAGAGGGAATCTGGCTGCTGATCGACATTCACCAGGGCGAGTGCGGCCACTGCGCGTCATCACGGGCCATAGTGGCAAAAGCATTTCACCATGGGTTCTACTGGCCCACAGCGCTAGAAGATGCCGAACAAATAGTCAAGGCATGCAATGGTTGCCAGCGGTTTAGCCAGCAGAAGCACACTCCATCTGCGGCACTCAAGACAATTCCCATCACTTGGCCCTTCGCCGTCTGGGGGCTAGATATGGCCGGCCCTTTCAAAACAGCCTGATCCGGCATGACACACCTGCTGGTGGCAATGAACAAATTCACCAAGTGGATCGAGGCAAAACCAATAGAGAAGCTGGATGGGCCAACAGTTGTCAAGTTCTTCATGGACATAATCACACGCTTCGGCTACCCCAACATCATCATAACGGACAACGGCACGAATTTCGCCAAAGGGGCTTTCGCGCGCTTTTGCGGAGACAAGGGCATCCGTCTGGACCTAGCATCCGTGGCACACCCCCAATCCAACGGGCAAGGCGAGTGAGCAAATGGTCTAGTCCTATCCAGAATCAAGCCCTGGCTGATTGAACCACTGATGCGATCCCCCGGCTGCTGGATAGAGGAGCTACCGGCTATGGTTTGGAGCCTTTGCACCATGCCAAACCGGTCCACCGGCTACACCCCTTTCTTCCTCGTATACGGGGCGGAGGCGGTCTTGCCAACAGACATCGCGTTCGACGCACCCAGCAAGCTTCTATACTCAGAGCAGCAAGCCAAGGAAGCACATGAGGGCAGCGTCGACCTCCTCGAAGAAGCACGTGAGCTGGCCTTGTCGAGATCCGCCTTCTACCAACAAAACTTGCGCCGTTACCACGCCAGCCGGATCTGTAGTGTCTCGTTCCGTGAAGGCGACCTGGTACTGAGGCTGGTACAGGACACCAAGGGGATGCACAAGTTATCTCCACCTTGGGAGGGCCCATTCATCATCAGCCGGGCATTGCAGAACAACTCATACTATCTCATCGATGCCCGCTAGTCGGAAAAGAACAGGATGGACCGTTCGAGCGAAGAAACCAAACGCCCTTGGAACGCGAGCCTACATTGCCCCTTTTACACTTGAACAAGAAGTGTATGTATCTTACCTTCATGTAATGAACAAGCATGGGAGCCTCGACGTAGTCTTAGGGACTCCACAATAAATTAGCAAGTCATGCTGCATAGATTGTTTTTTTCCAGCTGCATTATTCTAACCCCGGAGTCGGCGATCTCCACCGTGGACTCGCCGGTTGGCCCAGATGGTCGCGCAATCCACACGGTAAAGTACTGTACGCGGCTCTAAGGGCTCCCTCTTCGGTTCTGGCTGCAGACCGCAAGCCGGCTGGCAGACCCGGCAAGAGCAGAGCGCTCGAAGACCCTTACACGAAAAAGCCTCGAGGAAAACAAAAGCGTCTGGATGTTCCGGTTGCGCTCGCTCGCCCAAGGCTAATGACCAAAACCCGAAGTATCGTGCAGTACGCCTACTAGCTACCCCTTCGACTCCGGCTCACGACCGGCAATGGCACAACATTAAATTGGCCAATGCTCACTAAGAAAAGGGAAAAGTTATCAGCTTCGCGTGAGGCAGCACAATTTCAAGACTAGCTCACTTCAGATTGCAATCCCATTTACGTCTGTTTAAGAAGGCAAACAACTTTTTTGTTTTTTCATCTTTGCATGAGCCAAAGTTCCATGACGAACACCCCAGCCGGACGATGGTTGCTTCCCAGGCGGCAGAAGAGCAGGTCAAGGAGTTTCGCCCCGGCTGTATCCTCCAGCCGGCACGAACCTCAGGGACTACACCCTGTGGGTGCGCTCGCGCGCCCCCACACAAAAACCTGCAACAAACAACAACATCAAGGAGCTTCGACCCGGCTGTATCCTCCAGCCGGCCTGAACCTCGGGGACTACACCCTGTGGGTGCGCTCACGCGCCCCCACACAGAAACAAGCATGCAACAAATGCAAAATAGAAAGTGCAGATACAAAGCACGAAAAATCCAAGGGGAGGCGATGCTCCCACCAGAACTCAATACAGAACAAAAACAGTTGTTCGCCAACACAAAATAATAAGTTTCTTCACCAACAAATACTCCCGGCATACCGGGGATCAAGCTTGCTGACTGGAAGAAGGGCAGGAGGCATCAGCTTGGGCTTGGCTACTGGAGGCGATGTCGGCCGAGGCGGTCTCTGGCGCTGCCGGGGCTTCAGTGTGCGCTGCATCCGGACTGAAGTGATGCAGCTCCGTGCTAGCCGGGTCACTGAAATCCCGGTGCAGCTGGACGAAGCTCCCAATCTTCACGCCACAAGAGCAGATATCAGGAACCTCGGCATGAAGCTGCTCATAGCTGGTCCCTTCGCGCAATCCGCGAGAGAGGCTCCGCAGATCCACGTCTGGGTACTAGGACTTCAGCAGGGCCAGCACCTCTTCGTGCCGCCGTGTGCCGCCCACTCCCGAGCCACGTCCATGAGGTCAGGGGCACCCAAGATCTTCTCGGCTAGAGTGTCCATGGTGGTCGGCTGGTCGGTGTCAGGCGAGACATAGTCGTAGACCTCGAGGGCAGCGGTGCACAGCTACTTCGCCTCCTCGCTGACAACCGCCACCAACTCCTATGGGTGGAGGTCGCGCCCGGTGTCCGCCTCGGGGATGTGTGCTAGAGCTTGGTCAGTCGCCTCAGGATAATGAGCTGCACCCGGAAAAAGAGATAACGATCAATGTTGGCTGTGAAAGACAAATGGCAACGATGGTCTGGTTTGAGGATACTTACTAACAACCATCCCAGTGATCTGGCAAAGCTCCCCCAACAACGCCATCTCCTTGGTCTGGGAGGCCTTGAGAGCATCCACCTAAGTGGCATGGAGCTTCTCCAGGTTCTTCAGTACCTCGGTACGGATGTCCGCCACCTTCTTGGCTTGGCCGGCCTTGATCTCCATCTGCTACTCATGCGCAACCAGCTGGACGATCTGGTCCTGGCGAGCTTTCTTGGACTCCTCCAACCGAGCAACCTCCCCTTTCAGCCTAGTTACCTCCTGGTCCCGGTCCGCCAACAGAGCTGCAGGAGGGTACCCAATGGTTAATAAGAAGCATGAGAAGTCGTGCAATCGGGAGGACACGACAACAATCTTACAGCCCAGATCCTATGAAGCCTTGGCAGCATCGACAAGAGCCCTCTGTAGGAGAGAAGGAAGTAAGAGCCAAAAGAACCATCTGAAGAGAAAGACAGCGAAAGTGGCAAAGGAATACGTACCTCGAACGAGGCCCCCACTGCTTTGGCCTGGCCAAGCCTGCTCCAGCACCTCAACCAGATGGCGGGCCTGGACGATAGCCGGAGGTGCCGCCTCCAAAAGCTGCGCCAAGGCGGGATCCAGTGGTAGTGCAGCCCGGGCTGGCGTCTAGCTGGTGACCTAGAGGTCATCATCGCTGCCCACGCCCGCGGAGGGCCCACCCGCCGGCTGTGCGGAGACCTATGGCGGTGGCACCTCCACTGGATCCTCCACCCGGTAGGCATCGAAGCCAACCCCCGCCGTCAGGCTAAAGGGAGGCGCGGTCGCACTGCTGCGCCCAGGAAGGAGCACTTTGGCGAGCCGAGAGACGGTGCTGGCCCGGTGCAGCGTCACGGGTGCAGCCGATGGCACCACCTCCACTGCATCCGCGTCGGCCCCTGCAGGCGCAACCTCGGAGGTCGCAGCCGGTGCGCCAGAGTCCCCAACCTCGGTAGGCGGAGGGGGGACGCAGTGGTGGTGGTCGTGGATCCGGTCAAGGCCATCGCCTCACTACAGGAAAGACAAGGGCGCAATGAGCAAATGCAAGCCCACCACTACGAACAAGGGGTACATGAGCATGTACCCGGCGATGCTCGGCGTGACGGCCGTGGCTCTGGGGCGGCGTCTTTTCTTGGCGCTACCTCCAGCTGGTATGGCGCTGGTCAAGGTGGCCCGCTTACCCCTGGCCCTGGGCGCGGTGACCTCAGCCGGATCCACATCCTCGCCATGCGCGGCTGCTACAACACACAAGGGAAATATCAAGTTTACGGTTAAATGAAGTGGAAGCAAGGCAGGAAATGACAGGGAAAAATTTCTCACCGGGTGGGAACTCGCAGCCCTCGTCAGCCCGGGTGGGGAACCGCTCCTTCTTCGTCTGCAGGTACTTCGTGGGCTTGTAGTCCACAAAGAAGAGGGGGAGCTCACCATCCCCCATGTCGTCCTCCACTTGCTGCGCCATAAAAAGTTACTCAACTGGGGAAGATAAGAGGCACGAAACAAAGATCCCTCGGGAAAAATCCACCTGGCGAAGGGAAGGAAAGGCCTACCTTCGGCGGAAGCCAACCATGGTGGTACGACCGGCAGGAGAACTCCCAGTCCTCCGCCAGCGCCTCTTCGAGATGGCGGCGAGCCACTCGCGGAGGGCCGCGTACAGCACGTCCAGCCGGGAGACCCGGATGGGATCCAGATGGCCAGAGAGGTGGCACATCTTGTGCGACCGCTGCTATAGCGGGAGCACATGACTCGTCATCCAGGACAGAAGAATGTCCCGGGCAGTGAGCCACTCCTTCTCCACCAGCACCGCCATCCGGGCGGCCATCCGGTCGATGTCCGCCTGGGCTCCCAAGTTCTGGAAGCTTCAGGCCTTCCGGGTAGAGGGGACATTCGAGAAGATCGGAATTTTGATCCAATCTACCTCGGTGGCGTTGCACACGTAGAAGTGCGAGCGCTGCCACAGCTTGACGGTGTCCGGGAGCTCCAGCCATGGCATCACCGTCGAGGGCCGCAGGTAGATGGCGTAGCAGCCCGTCTCCGTCAGCGGACCGCCCTTCCCACCACTTTAACCTTGAAGTAGAAGAACTTCAAGAAATTTGCCGCGTCGGGGCAAACACCGAGGTAGGCCTCGCAGCATGCCGCGTGATGCGCCAGCATCGCCACAACGTTGGCTCCAAGATGGTGGAGCTAGAGGTCGAAGGAAACGAGTAGCTCAAGGACAAATCTTCTTAGCGGCAACCCGAGGCCGCGGGTGAAGTGGGTGAGGAAGACGACGGCCTCGCCGGGCCGAGGGTTGGGCACCCACTCGTCCTTCGGCGCGAGGCGGTGCTTCACCAAGCATTCTGGTGGCAGGAACTTCCCCCGTCGGTACTTCCACACCAGCTCCTCAGTGACATAGGAGCCACACCACCTGCCGACGCTCTCCGGCAGCATGTCGTCGGTGAAGGTGGCCGTGTTGGAAGCACGCGGGCTCGTCGTCACGGAAGAAGAAGAGCGACACCGGTGACCAAGAGGCAGTGGCGCAAGCAAGTAGAGGGAGGATAGGACACGAAGGAGAGCAGAGGCAACGGGCGCAGGAAGATGAAGTGGAAGCCCGCTCCCTTGCATCCTTATTTATCGGGGCAGAAGAAATGCGCCAGTTGCCCTCCCTCCCCACCACACATGGCAGGCAACTGCCTCAGTTGCACACGACGGTTTGGGATGGATCGCCTGCGCAATGCAACCCACACAGAAGATCCTGCAGGAGTTACCGCTGGAGGCAAAACATGCCCACAATCCCCAAGAAACCGCAATGATGAAGACGTGTGCACAGTTACCAAAAAACTTCCATGCCAGGCCAAGAGGTCAAACTGATGCGACGCGCACCAGAAATGGCAGGCGTGGCCGACGCGAGCAACAACGACAACAAACTGGCAATCCCTCTCCCGGCCGGATGCGGTAGCAGGTCCATGAGATCACCGCTCACACCCTGTGGGTGGGGCCATCGGCTCCATAGCCGGTAAACCCCAGCCGGGAAACAACGAAGAATCTCAAGCCAGTAGATGACAAGAACTACAAGACAAAAGCAAATGACAAAGTCTCTGCATCACTAATCATTTCAAACTCGACCAATGAGCATGCAAGAACTTCTCCGTGGGGCGAAGTCCTAACGCGCTCGGGGACTAGTGTCGGGGGGATGACCCCCGGATAGGCCAAGACGGGACCAACCGGCCAGCTCTAAAGAGATCTGGCTGTCTGGACCCAAGACAAGGAACCACAGCTGGATGGAACTCTCCACCGGGTCCGCATCCAAATTTCCCCGGCTGGCCCGTCTAGCCAGGTGGCCGAAAGAATCGGCTGAGAGGCCGCTCCAAGCTGACCGCCTCAGATCCATTGGCCATGGTACGGTAGGGGTGATGCTCCTTCCTGAGCGCACCTCTTACCGGACAGGCTGGCTAGCCCGGTCGACGCTGCTAGACAACTGCACCAAAGCTGGAGGGTGACGAGTAAAGCTCTGGCTTACGGATAAAGAGCCAGATGACGAGTAAAGAAAAGGCGTTGGACACTGTAGCGATGTCCTCCCCTGTACTGGAGGCTTGACTAGACCCGGGCCTACCATTCGGGCCCATCCAGCCGGCCCACTTTGTAAGCCCAGATCCAAATAGTAAACCCTAGAACCCATTCTGCAAGCTACCTCCCCAACCAGTATATAAGGAGGGGTAGTGCTAGGGTTCTAAGTAGACAATTACAAGTTAGAAGTTCTCTAGATTGGACAAGTGGAGTAGTTCCTCTTCTTCTTCTAGCAAGGAGTAGCTAGGAAAACAGCTCAAGGAGCATTTGTATTGGGCGTTCGCCCCTTGATAGTAGATCCTTACAGAAGTAGGAGCATTACCTTGCCAAGAGGGCTCCGAACCTGGGTACATCACTATGTTTGCAATATCTGTGCCCAACCTGTTGCGAGTAGCCACCGATAGCATCCTTATTGTCCCCTCTCATGCCATCCCTAATGGTACTGCAGTGTTCCACACCACGACACATTCTTACCCTGCACAATCTGACTAAACACACTAAGTTTTGGCATGATCTCACTACTGATGAACTGAAGTTTTAGAAAGACAAAGAATATAAAATGAGTGTTTGATAGCCATGATTCATTGATGTGGATGACCAAACGAGACACTCTAATGCTATGCTTCTTTTGACATGTTCTCGCATTTCCTTTTGGCATAAGTCTCGTTACTAAGAGATAAACTTTCTGAAATTCAATAACTGATGTTTGTACTTGAGAGCCTTAACTAGATGACATGATTGGGTAGAAACGATAAACTTTGTTCCTATTTATGATTGACATCTATTTGTGACTAAGTTTTGCCTCATAAAAAATAATGATATGAAAAGTTATACAAAAGGTTCAATAAGAGGATCCCAAGTTTTTCTGAAAGTTAATTCACTATTGACATGGAGCATATAAGTTTTGATGAATCTTTAGTGATCTTTATACCTGAGCTTGTGTTGCCTTGTATGAATACATGTTTTCTCTCTTCAAGCTTGTAGAAGAAATAAGGATGCAAGCCATTAATTTCCAATGATAAGCTATTTCACAACCATTAATTTATTATCAACCCTTCCTATTCGAGGACGAGCAAGGTCTAGCTTGGGGAAGTTGATGGCTATGAAATACCACCTCTTTTAGCCATATAAAATGTGACATTTATCTCTCATATCATGTTTCTTCTAACTATAGCTATGCCTTATATGCATGACTTCTAGTTCTCATTTACTTTCATATGAGCTTTCCACATTTAGTAGTTTAGGTAGAATTTTATCAAATTCCTTGTCTATGACATGTGTGTAGGTGTTGATGATGATTATGGATAAAACAAAGGCAAAAGGAGCAAAGCGAGCATAGTATGGAGGAGCTGTAGGGACCATACTTAGACATTTGGGTGTTGGGAAAAGTGAATTTTTCAAACTTCTCAAAATAAATATCCAAGGCCACTGGATTTTAGCCCTCGTTGATTCGAATAAAACGAGCCCAAGAACACCCAAATCGGAGTTCGTATGAAGAAACGGCGGCCAAAACACTGCGGAACCTGAAGGTTTGACGAGCAACTATACGGCGAGAAGAATTTTTCCGGCTGTATAGTTCCCGTATAGTTGCGAAAAAGGTCGCAAACAATGGGATTTCGCCCCAGAGAAGCTACAAAACCTTCCCTAAGTCATATGACGGTATTGGGGGAACCTAGGGCACCCCAAGGCCTATATAAAGGAGGGAGGACCCAAGAGAGAGCCACCAAGCCATATCCTCCACCAAAGTGGAGCCCTGCCGCCGTGCCACCGCCATAGCCGTCTCCAATCAGATCTACACCATCACCATCACACAAGAGGAGAAGGCACTAGGATCTTTAAGGCTTCCACATTGATCTACATCATCATCTTCATCAACAACGTCTCCATCACCAATCCCCTTTGGTTACTTGTTGTAATTCTAGATTGAATCTTGGATTTGCACTTGTCTTCAGTTGTGTCATCATACTTCATCCATATTCTATCCATGATGTTGATTGCCTTCATTTGTGAGTAGTTTCCTTTGTTCCTAGGGAGATGGAGAAACCCTAGTATGAGATTGAATTGAGATAAAGATTATTATGTAATGTTGTTTATTATGTGTCTGTGTTAGATTTCCTTCATATTGATGTTGGGTGAAGCGCGCCACTCAATATTAGCCTCACTGAGGACTAGATGGAGGTAACTACTTGTTGGTATATGGAGGGAGTGATAGCACTTACGGTGACTATAAAGCTGTTGTCATTCCTTACGTATCAACTTGGGAACCAAGGAGAACTCACAGAACATTGTCCATGCTATGGGATACATCCTACGGGGTAAAGTCCCTTAATAGCGTAGTAATTCTATTGATGTCGATTGCTATCTGTTGTGGTTATGACGGAAGATGTGTGCAGTGGTTGCTGCCTATTCGTCCATATATGGAGCTCCTCCCACACATATCATAAATGGTATTATCCATTATAATAATTTTGATCACTCTTTCTAATTACTAGCGTGGATCCACTACTCCCTGAGAACTCTTTCCATCATCTTGTAGACTTTCGTAATCATACTTGCATTCTCTTGTTTACTTACAGCTTTACTTTACTTATTGTTCTCTTATTTGAAAACCCAAAAATATCTTATACACAAAACTCGCATTTTATATTGTTACTTAGAACTTTATTTAGCATTACTATTTTAGTATTTAGTTCAAAGAGTTATTAGACTTCAGACTCCTGCTCCATGTGGGATCGATATCTTTATTTCGAAAGTAGCTACAAATGATCTGTGAACTTGCAGTCATCACTACCGTACCACGTGTACTTGTTCATATCATGACAATGTCGGATGAAGCAGCCCGGACCGACCTTACACATAATCTTATGCGAGACTGGTTCCACGACTGACATATGGCTTGTACCATAGAAGTGGTCATTGGATGTCTATCTCTCTAACATTAGTTGATATGGCATTTACAAAGGATGGCCCTGGGAAGGGACTTAAAGCGGCAACTAGTCATTCCATGTTATGGTTGGAAGTTTGTAGGTAGAAACAGTTCTCTTGCGAAAGCCCTAACAACCGCATAAAATATGCAAAGATAAAGTAGAGGTGTGTAACTTTATTTTGTAGGGGCGTGTGACTTGATATGGTACTGGTAAGTTTTATGAAACATTCTACCACCGGCTCGGAGAAGCCATGGACCTTAGCGCCATGCCGAAGTTCTCGATGGAGATCAAGCCACGACAAACATGTCATGTCACATTACATTTGATGTAAATTACATTATGCATCTTATTTTGTGTGTATTAGATATAAGACAGTAGCATTATAAGATGATCCCTCAAACATTATTCCAATGTTCGTGTTCCCCTTGTGTGTGCACCACTAAGAAAGTTCTCCGTTATGAGGCACGCCATGATGATCGGGTGTCAGACATATCTGCGTTCACATACGGTTGGTGTAAGACATGTTGCACTACAATACATGCAAGTTAGAGTTGGCGAGCCTAACATGTACATACATGGACTCGGAACACAAGAGATCGAAAGGTTGAGCATGAGTCACATGGTTGATGTGACTGACATTGTTTAATCTATACCTTTGAAGCTATGCCATCAGCTATGACAATCGAGGGTGGTGTAGTGAATTAGGGTCATGTAATCACAAAATGACGATGAGGGATGTTTATTTGATTGGGAGTTATAGAAGTTTAGTTTAATTTAATATGAACTCATATTATGAACAAAATCAAAGTGAATTTGTATAGTTCATTGTAGTTATTGGCATCCGTTTACTTCATTGCGTTTTAGCTATAATTGAGATATTAGAACTATAGAAATCTGGATATTCAACTTTACGAACTGGTATCATATTGTTTTAAGTGTCAATCTAAAGTTTAAAGTCATATTGCAAACTTTACTTATTAAATCAAGAGTAGGAATTCTAGTGTTAGTATCTAATTATCACAATTGCCTCCATAATTCTTGAAATTCAAAAGATGTTTTGGGTATTAAGGTTATGTAGGAGCTGAAAAGATTTTTTTAGAAACTATCGTGTGTGGAAGATATTATGATATCTGAAACAATGATTAATTGCAAAGTGACAGAGTATAATTTTAGTAAGATACAAGTTCTCATATTGTATGAGTAATTGCGAAGGTTGGAGATGCTAGGCATCCTAATCTCCCAAAAGGTTTTGGGAACTACTATTATACTCACAATTCGTCTTGATGAGCTATAGTAGGTTGATCATGAAAGTTGTTATGATAGAATGAATATAAGAGGTGTAGGTAAAATGTTTACTACACTACAAGATGGAATTGGGAAGAATGCCAAACATTTAATGATGGTGATCTACATCAAAGTGCAAGTCCAACAGAATTAGTGTTTGACTAATACGCTTTGGACTATGTATCATGAGAAAAACACCACTGTTGATGTTGATAGATTCTTCTAAAAGGAAAGGAAATGCTGAAAGAGGATTTGAATATGATTTGGTAGAAAAGAATGAACTAGAAATGTCCAGCTCATGTATATAGATGATATACATGTTATGGGTGTATTGGTTGCTTGTTAAAAAGTGTGGCTCTTGGGTATTGGATACTAGATTGGTTGGTATGAATTGTCATACGGAACAACACAATACAAGAACTACAATGGCCTAAGTAACTAGTAAAAGAATACGCTATGATACTCGTCTAAGAACAAATAAAGTGTTTTTGTGATTCTCATTGGAATCAAACCTATCCTTCAATCATAGTTATTTGGTTCTGGCATTATGAGAACAGTAATTGTTCAAATTATCGCAATATTCATAAAGGATGATTGGGACCTTATAAATTTTGATTGGAGAAACTACATCCATAATTATGGTGCTAAAATGTCATAAGACAAATGTTTATAAGTAACAACACTGTTTAAATCATATTGGAAATGAAACATGAAGAAACTCCATGTTGATGGGATTTGGGAGTCTTTTGATTTTGAATCAAATTGACGCTATGCAAGGCATATGTAAAATGTTTACAACCAAAGTTGGATAATAGCATCTTTGTAGGTCATCCAAAAGTGACCGTTGGGAATTCCTCCTCAACACAAAAGAAAAAAGTGTCTATCGCTAAGAATGTCAAGTTTCTTGAGAAGGAACTTTTTGTGAAAAGTTAAGTGGGAGGATAGTAGAACATTGATTAAGGTTGTCGAACCTGAGTTATATGATCAGAGTAGCGCAACATCAGAAATTGTCCCGAAGGTAGCCACAATGCTCATGGATCCCGTTCCCCAAAGGTTGAGATCACGAGATCTAAGTTTCTATTGAACCGCGTACGTCGGGTAAAAATCAAAAGAAAGATTTGAGAATGAACCATTATTATTTAACAATGATGAACCGACTACATGAAAATAAGCGATGATGGTCCCTAACTCTATCAAATGGCTAGAAGCCATGAAAACCGTGATAGTTCTATATACGAGAAATCAAGTTTTGAACTTGGAAGACCCTCTGGAAGGCGTGAAGCCTATTGGCCATATTTGGATCTATAAAGAAACAGACATGGATGTTTCATATCTATGAAATAGTCGACATATCATTAAAACAATTTACGATAATGTTCAGTGAGTTGACTATGATAAGATTTAATCTTTTATAGCGATATTTAGTCAGAATAGATTACCATAGCAACCACAACATATGCCAATTTTGGTACATGACAAAACAAAACAAAACAACGTTCTTCTAAAAGAATGGTTACCTAGGACATGTGCATGATACAGTCCAAAGGGGTTTGTTAATTCAAAAAGGATGCTAAAAGGCATGCAAATTTCAATGGTTGAAATGAGTATCGCAGAGTTGGAATCTTCATCATGATGAAATTCATAAAAGGTTTATTTTCATGAGATACAATGAAGATGCTTGCATTTGGAAGAAATTAAGTGGGGAGTAGAGACATATTTCTAATACATTATGTAGTGTACATATTGATTGGAAATGATGTATCTTTTAATTGATACAAGTTAAGAATTTCATTAAAATTATATTTCAATGAACGAATTAGGCAAAACCAGAATATTAGGCATCAATATCTATATAGAGAGATGAAGTTCTAATATGGTTGTGCCAAAGTACATAGATAAAATATTGAATAAATTTCAATATGGAAACGACGAGAAAAGTTCTTGTCGCATGGAAGAGGTTGGAGCAAGATTCACGTGTTTTGACACTTGGTGAGTGACCACATGAATGATTTGATAAATCATATATACCATGATATGTACATATCTAGATATGTCTTATGCTCTAAATGCTATGAGTATATGCTAGAATGACTCATAAAATGATCATTGGAGAATAGTAAGGATATTCTACGTACTTTCGAAGGACTAAGGATATACACCACGCATAGAAAAGTGACAAATAATTAATTGTAAAGTTTTACATTAACACTAGCTTTGTCACAAGATACAAATTAAGTTCATCTCAATTTATCCTATGTGTTAAGGCAGCATAATGAAATGGAAGGAAGTTCCATGATAGTTTTGGAAGAGTTCCAAAAGTTAAGATATTGTGACAGATACTACAACAAAAGGCTAAGTATATGTTTGCTCTAGGAGCAAGAGAGCATTTGTGTCAAATAGTTTGTTATCAAACTAGGTGCAGTTCCAAGTGGGCTATATTGTGAAGATCTATTGTAGGACAATAGTGTCAACATGTGTTTAAGCTCAAGGGAATAAGGTCTCACTAGAGGGCTAAATTATACAATGACATCTCATTTAAGAATGAGTGATGCGTAATGACGCAAAGACATGCAAATGAGATTAGGTTTACCACAAGCGAAGCATGTGAACAACACCAATTGCCATAGGTGTTAAATGTGTAGAGTAATAAACTAGATTATTGACGATAGTGCAAGTGGGAGACTATTGGAAATATGCCCTAGAGGCAAATAATAAAAAAAGTTTATTGTCATATTTCAATTTTTCATAATAAGTTTTATACCATGCTATAACTGTACTAAGTGGAAACATTAGTACATGTGTGATATGTAAACAACCAAGTCCCTAGTAGCCTCTATTCAACTAGTCCATTGGTCAATTGACGATCGAGGTTTCTCGATTATGGACATTTATGTGAATTGACAATGGGGTCATGTCATTACATCAATGACGTGATGGACACACACCCAACTCAAAGTATTGCAATGAGATCAGTCACAAGGTTCAACACCGCGATGACTAGCAAAACATAGAAACTGATACATCATAAACGTATCTATAATTTTTGATGCTCCATGCTTGTTTTATATCAACTTTCTTATGTTTTGTTCACACTTTGAGGTATTTTTATACATTTTCTAGAACTAACCTATTAACAATATGCCACAGTGCCAGTTGCCTGTTTTCTGCTGTTTTTGGTTTCAGAAAAGCTAGTAAGGGAATATTCTCGGAATTGGACAAGACAAAAGCCAAAGTCAATATTTTACCAGAAGGAACATGGAGCCCGAAGGGCGGCCGAAGAGGGGCGCCAAAGCGGCCACACCCTAGGGTGGCATGGCCCCCTAGGTGCACCACCACCTGGTGTGGGCCCCTCGGGCCGCCACCGACCTCGCCTCTTAGCCTATAAAAGCACCCCGATGCAGAAACCCTAAACACCCGATCAAAAATCCACGAAAGAGTCTATAGCCACCGCCATCTCCATCCCTAGATCGGGGGATCTAAAGCTCTTCTCGGCACCCTACCGGAGGGGAGATACCATCCTGGAGGCCTTCTTCATCACCATGCCAGCCTCCAGAGTGATGCGTGAGTAGTTCACCCTTGGACTATGGGTCCATACAGTAGCTAGATGGTTGGTTCTCCTCCTTTGTGCTATCATGTTTAGATCTTGTGAGCTCCGTTCATGATCAAGATCATCTATTTGTAATCCTATATGTTGTGTTTGCGGGGATCCGATGGATATTGCGATATTATGTCAGATTGATTATTGATTCTATCATGTCTATGTTATTTGTGATCTTGCATTCTCTCCGTTGTTAGTAGCTATCTTGGCCAAGTAGATGCTTGCAACTCCAAGAGGGAGTATTTATGCTCGATAGTGGGTTCATGCCTCTAGTAATCTGGGGAAGTGACAGAAATCTCTAAGGTTGTAGATGTGATGTTGCTACTAGGGAGAAAACAACAATCCTTTGTCCATGGGGGAATTGTATTGTTTACTTTACACACTTTTCTTAATACAATTATCTGTTGCTTGCAACTTAATACCGGAAGGGGTTCGGATGATAACCTGAAGGTGGATTATTAGTCATAGATGCAGTTGGATTATGGTCTATGTATTATGTTATAATGCCCAATCAAATCTCATAGGAGTCAAGATGTCTAGTATATGCATTGTTATGCTTTCTCAAATCTGTCAATTGCCCCGCTGTAATTTGATCACCCAACATGCTATTTATCTTAAGGAGAAACACCTCTAGTGAACTGTGGACCCTAGTCCATCCCTTTACCATTAATATACCATCTACTGTTTACCATTTACTATTTTACTTTCTGCAAGCAATTACTATCTTCCACACTATACATTTAATCCTTTGTTTTCAGCAAAACCGATAATATTAACAACCTCACTGTAAGTTGGGGCAAAGTTCTGTGGTTGTGTTGTACAGGATTCCAAGTTGCTAGCAACACCTTGGAGTTGTTTCCTTACTCCTAATGGTTCGATAACCTTGGTTTTATAACTGAGGGAAACCTGTTGTTGTCCTCATCATACCTTCCTCTTGGGGTTCCCAATGAGCTCTACATATCTTGAGCCATCAAGCACTTTTCTGGTGCCATTGCCGGGGAGTTAAGAACAGCTTCAATCTCTTTCTCCTCGTCAAGCACTTTTCAGGGAGAAAGAAGATTCTTGCAAGGGGAGTCTCTCACAACCAATCTCTTTACTTTGTTTTTGTTTTGCTTCGTTTATTTTGCTTTGTTTGCTTGTTTCTTTTTATCAAAAATACTCAAAAAAATTAGTTGTACTGGTTTGCTCCTTTTATCAAAAACACAAAAAAAATCTACTTTGAGTTGCTTTTATGTCTAGCATTGCTCCAATCACTATGTCACCTAAGGAAATGATTCTTACTTTCAAACAAGGAATTGAAGAGAGTTTCAAAGAAGCTTGGTCTAGAATTTCTGATTTACATGAAAAAACTGAACCTAAAATGACTCCAGGCTTGTTTCTAAAGGGAATATGCCCGAGAGGTAATAATAAAGTGGTAATTATCTTATCCCATTTTTACGATAAATTTTTATTTTGCATGCTATCATTGTATTAATTGGAAACGTTAATACATGTGTGTTTAATAAACAAAATACAAAGTTCCTAGTAATGCCTCTCATATAAACTAGCTCATTGATTAACAAGATGATCAAGGTTTCCTGATCATGGACATTGGATGTTGTTAATAACAAGGTCATAGCATTGGAGAAATAATGTGATGAACATTCATCTGAAATATGGCATTACAATCAAAGTCATTATGTTTATATTGTTATAACATCATACAAAATAATCCTAGTCCTTAAACCATGAGATCATGTTAATCACTAACACTGGAGGAGTATTTTGATAACATCAAATGTCACACTGTAATAGGGTGACTATAAAGGTGGGTTCAGTGCTACAAAGGTGTTATGTAGAGGCTCATGGATCAAGAGTGGGATTTTTCCATCTCGATGATGGATAGATATAGTCAGGGCCCTCTCGGTGATATCACATTGAAATAGCTTGCAAGCAAGTGATGTGGTCACTAGAATGTTATATCATGGGAACGAGAAAAGAGTGCATGTCGGTAACAAGATCAAACTAGGTATTGAGATACCGATGATCGAATCTCAGACATGTAATATATCGTGAGACAAAGGGATTTAGTTACGACGTTAAAGGTTTACACAATCACAAGGGTCATCGTTGAATGTGTGGAGTCAGTACAAATCTCCCGGTCCCGCTGCTGATTATTGATTGGAGATGGGTCTCGATCATGTCTGCATCATTCGGGAACCGTAGGGTGACACACTTAAGGGATACCGACACCATTTGGAGCAAATATGTTTCAGATAAAGAATTAATAAAGCGCTGGAATCATTTCGATGGAAACCAGAATGGTTTCGGGTGAAATTGCAAAAACTGGTTCGGCATGTGATATTGAAATGTTGCAGGGGGTTTTATGTGAATGTTTGTTAATTAATGTAATTAACAAAATTCTGAATAAAATAAATAAAATAGTTTTATTTAATGAGAGCTTACATTAAATTTGGTGGAAATTTAATGCATGTGAGTGGAAGTGTGAGTGGAGGCATATTTATGTGAGTGGAGCATCCACCACATGAATGATGGAAGAGGTGGGGGCACCACCATGTCTGCCACACCATGGCCCTTGGTTGCCCCCTCTTCCCTATAAAAGGCCCCCTCTCCTCCTCACAAAGTACACCTCCTCGTGAAGGATCTATCTCCCCCTCTAGTTATTCCCCATGGTCTCGGATTAGCGAGATACATATTTCCGGTGGCTTTATCTGGAAAGGAGTTGCTACTTCCATTGCTTTGCTAGAGCGAGGGATGGAGGTTGTTGGGGTACCAGACGTGTGTGCGATCATGGATGCACCACTTCTTTGTGGTGCTGGACTTGGTGGTGCTGGACTTGCTGGAGCTTGATCTAATGGACGTGCTGGAGCTGGACATGCTGGACTTCATCATGATCTTGAGATCGGCAAGTGTATGACTACATCATCCACAAGTACCAACTAGTTAACAAAGCTTTGTTGTCTTCGAGGGTAAGTTCTCTATGGATGAATATCCACCCATTGCTTGTATCTAGTAGATAGATCTTGGCGTATAGTTCCCATCGTAGGAATTTTTTTGTTTTCTATGCTGTGATCCCAACAGTAGTATCAGAGCCTGATCTATGCGTAGGTGCTTTGGACGGGTAGTACACATATGTTTATATGTGGGCGATGATGATCATGTTATTGCTTCTTTCATGTATTTTGGATATTGGTGGCATAGTGGGATGAAGCGGCCTGGACTAACTTTACATGTCCTCACACATGAGACCGGTTCCACGATTGACATGCAACTAGTTTTACATAAGTGGCTAGTGGGTGTCTGTCTCTCCTACTATAATCAATATCTGATTTACAACGAGTTGCTAATAACTTAGTTATCATCGTTGTGGTTTCATGTTCGTAGGTAAGACCGGTTCTATCTCCGAAAGCCCTAAGCCACGTAAAACTTGCAATGGATAAATTAGAGGTGTCTAGTTTAGATTGTTGCTGGGCTAGTGTCATGATATGGTAATGTTGTAAGTTGATGTATAGTTGATACTCTTACAACACACCTAACGTGTAAGTTCCATAGACCTTGGCCTTACACACAAAGGAATGATAGAGATCATACCACGATGCACATGATAGTGATCAAATGCATGGACCATATCATTCCACTTTACACATATGATGTTTGCATCTTATATTGCTAGTTTGGTGTTTTAGTAGCATTAGAAGCTGATCCCTCATTTAGATATCAAGATAAAAATGTGTTCTCCCTTAAGTACGCACCGTTTATGTTTCGCCACTTCAAGACATCACGTGATGATCGGGTGTACTTGAATCCACGGTCATATTTCCGGTGTAACACAGTTTTACACACGCGAGTACTAAGGTTCTTACTTGGTGAGCCTAGCATGTACATACATGGCCTTGGAACAGGGACCAAAAGGTTAAGCATGAGTCATATAGTTGATATGATGCCCATATAGATGCTCGCCTTTGAAGCTACACCGACTCACGTGATGATCGGACTTGGTGTAGTGGATTTGATTCATGTAATCACCAAAACAACTTGAGGGATGTTGGTTTTGAGTGGGAGTTCATTTCTAATTTGGATTAGTCGAACTCAATTTGTCATGAACTAAATCGAAGTGAATTTGCATAATTTTTTGTAGTCATTGTCATCTGTTTACTACCTTATGATTAGTTTTAATTGAGATAATAGAACTATAGAATTCTGAATATTTTCCTTACGAACTGGTATCATATTGTTTTGAATGTCAATTTTAGAAGTCATATTGCAAACTTTCAGCAAACTCTATTTACTTCATGGAGTTTAATAAGTAATATTAAATCGAGAGTAAGAATTCCAATGTTAGTATCTAAAGTATCATGTTTGCCTCCATGATTCTTGATATTCAAAAGTTAATTTTAATATCGAGGTTATCTAGGAGCTGAAAGAATTCTTTCAGAAGCCATCATGCGTGGAAGATATTTTGATATCTGAAACAATGTTTATGGTTGCAATATGATAGAGTATAATTTGGAAAATAATGAAAGTTGTCATGATAAGGATGAATAGAAGATGTAAGTTAATGTTTACTACACTAAAAGATTACTAAAGTATGGATTTTTGAAAGAACACCAAACATTTGAT
The DNA here is from genome assembly GCA_910589775.1 of Avena eriantha. Taxonomy (NCBI): domain Eukaryota; kingdom Viridiplantae; phylum Streptophyta; class Magnoliopsida; order Poales; family Poaceae; genus Avena; species Avena eriantha. Next base: position 134,626,309 of record OU342742.1, read on the forward strand.
GATAGTGATCTACTTCAAAGTGCAAGTCCAAAGGTATTAGTATTTTACTATACATGCTTTGGACTATGTGTATGGCGCCACTAGTTTACTATATATGTATGGCGCCACTATTGATGTTGATAGATTCTTTTAAAAGGAAAAGGAAATGCTGAAAGAGAATCTATAAAATATTTGGCAGAAAATAAAAGACTGGTAATGTCTAGTTAAGATATATAGATGATATACATGTTATGGTTATATTCTTTGCTTGTTAAACAATGTGGTTCTTGGGTATTAGATACCGAATTGGTTGGTATGAAATATCATACAAAACGATGCAGTTCATGAACTACAATGGCCTAAGTAACTAGCAAAAGAATATGTGATGATGTTCATCAAAAACAAATAAGGTGTTATTGTATTCATTGTTGACATCAAAGCTTGCCTTCAAGATTTGTTTAAATAATTGTTATTTTGTTCCGGTAAAATGAGAACAATAGTTGTTCAAATTATTACCGTATTCCATAAAAGATGGATGAACTTTTACAAGTCTAGTTGGAGAAATCACATCCATAAAACTAATGCTAAAATGTCGCAAGACAAATGATTGAAAGATCACTTACAAAGTGACATCGCCGTTTAAATTATATTGGAAATAGAACATGAAGAAACTCCATTTTGATAGATTTTTGGAGTCTATGATTTTGATCAATTGACGCTTGTGAAACTTTCCTCGGGATAATTGAAACTCCGTTCATAGGCCAAAGAGGACGGATGACTAACTTATTGGAAATTGTGCATGATGATGTGCATAGTCCATTATATGTAGTCATGTGAGGTGCATCATTCGACTTCATATGCTTTCTCCGGAAATTTGAGTGAATATATCTATATATTTGCTTAATACGGAAGAAGTACGAAATATTTGAAAATTGTTCAAAGACTTTCAAGATGAAGTGGAAAATCATTGTAACAAGAAATAAAAGAGTTTATGATTTGATCATAAAGGAAGGTATTTGAGTTACAGGTTTAGCAAAACACCTAAGATTTCGGGAATTGTTCCATCAATTTGCATTTCCCGATAAACCACAGGAGTATGGTATATTCGAGAGATCAAATCAAACCTTGTTTTGACATGGTAAGATCAAAGGTGTCATTTATAAAAGTGCCATTATGTTTTAAAGATTAAAGCTTTAGAGACTAACGCTTTTACACTAAAAAGAGCACCATCGTGATCCGTTGAAATGACACCATATAAGTTATGGTTTGGGATAAAACCCGAATTGTCTTTTCTTAAATTTTGGCATGCTATGCATAAGTAAAATGTTTACAACCAATGTCGGATATGCATGTCTTTGTAGGTTATCCCAAAGAATTTGTTGGGAATTCCTCCATAACACCGAGGACAAAAGAGTTTGTCACTTGGAACGTTAAGTTTCTTGAAAAGATTTTTTTCGCGAAAAGTTAAGTGGGAGGACAATAGAACTTTGATAAGGTTATTGAATCTTAGCTATATGGGTTAAGTAGCACAGCGCCGGAAGGTGTCCTGGTGGCGGCCACAATGCTCATGGCTCCCGTGATTACAAAGGTTGTGATCTTGGAGATTAGAGTTCCTATTTGAACCATATGCATCGGGTAACAAACAAATAATGAGATTTGATAAACAAGTCGTTATTATTTTGACAATAATGAACCAACTGCATGCAAAGAAGCGATGTTGGGCCCTGACTCCATAGAATGACTAGAAGTCATAAAATCTGTGATAGTTTCCATACACGAGAAATCAAGCTTTTGAACTTGGAAGACCCTCCGAAAAGGCATGAAGCCTATCAGTCGTGTTTGGATCTATAAAGAAATATACATGGATGTTTCACATCTATGAAATAATCGACATGTCAAAAAGAAATTTACGACAATGTTCAAGGAGTTGACTATGACAAGATTTGATATTTCATAGCGATATTTAGTCTTGACGGATTAATCTAGCAACCACTACATATAATTTGGTATATGGTAGTTGAATAAACAAAACAAATTTCTTCTAATAGAATGGTTACCTAGGACATGTACATGACACGGCCCGAAGGGTTTTGTTAATTCAAAGGGTGCTAAAAGGGCATGCAAACTTCAATAGTTGAAGTGAGCATAGCGGAGTTGGAATCTTCACCGTGATGAAAAGTTAAAGGAGTTTAATTTGATCAGAGACAATGAAGATGCTTGCATTTGCAAGAAATTAAGTGGGAGCGCTGAGACAAATTTCCAATACATTATGTAGAGTACATATTGTTGATTGGAAATGATGTATCTTTTATTGACACGGGTTAAGAATTTCATTTTGATGAAAGACTTGGGCAAAACCGGAATATCAGCATCAATGTTTATATGGATAGATTGAGGAGGTAATATGGTTGTGTTAGACGAACATATATGAGATATTGAAAATGGTTCAATATGAAAACAACAAGAAAGGTTCTTGCTGCATGGAAAGGATTGTATCAAGATTCAAGTGTTTCAACACTTGGTGAGTAAAATCACATGAATATTTTGATCAATAATACCGTGATATGTACATATCTAGATATGTCCAATGCTCTAAATGTTATGAGCACATAGTAGAATGATTCATAAGATGATCATTGGACGATAGTAAAGATATTCTTATGATCTTTGCAAGAACTAAGAATATATCTTGTATAAGTGAAAAATAGTTGATAATAGTTCATTGTAATATGTTACATTGATACTAATTTGTCACAAGATACAAATTAAATTTATCTCAATTTAAACTATGGGTGGCACAATATTATGGAAAGAAATTCCATGATGGATTTGGATGAGTTCCAAAGTTAAGACATTGTGACGGATAATACAACAAAAGGCTAAGTATATACCTGCCATAGTAGCAGCAAAGGAGGGCATTTGTGTCAAGTTGTTTCTTATCCAACAAGGTGTGGTTCACAATGGACTAATACTATGAAGATATATTGTACGACAATACTATTGACATGTTTTAACCCAAAGGAACTAAAGGTCTCACCAAAGGACCAAATTTATACAAGCCATCTCATTAGAGAATGAGTGATGCGTAGAGACGCAAAGACATGCAAATACACACGGACCTGAAAGTACCAAATATAGGGATTATGTTAACCACTAGCGAACGTGTATATTCAACACCTAGGTGTTGTATATACAAGTTTACAAACTAGATTATTGACTCTAGTTCAAGTGGGAGACTAAAGGGAATATGCCCGAGAGGCAATAATAAAGTGGTTATTATCTTATTCCATGTTTATGATAAATGTTTATTTTGCATGCTATAATTGTATTAATTGGAAACGTTAATACATGTGTGTTTAATAAACAAAATACAAAGTTCCTAGTAATGCCTCTCATATAAACTAGCTCGTCGATTAACAAGATGATCAAGATTTCCTAATCATGGACATTGGATGTTGTTAATAACGAGGTCACAACATTGGTGAAATAATGTGATGAACATTCATCCGAAGTATAGCATTATGATCAAAGTCATTATGTTTATATTTCTATAACATCATACGAAGTAATCCTAGTCCTTAGACCATGAGATCATGTTAATCACTAACACCGAGGGAGTATCTTGATAACATCAAATGTCACACCGTAATAGAGTGACTATAAAGGTGGGTTCAGTGCTACGAAGGTGTTATGTAGAGGCTCATGGATCAAGAGTGGGATTTTTCCATCCCAATGATGGATAGATATAGTCAGGGCCCTCTCGGTGATATCACATTGAAATAGCTTACAAGCAAGTGATGTGGTCACTAGAATGTTATATCATGGGAACGAGAAAAGAGTGCATGTCGGTAACAAGATCAAACTAGGTATTGAGATACCGATGATCGAATCTCAGACATGTAATATATCGTGAGACAAAGGGATTTAGTTACGACGTTAAAGGTTCACACAATCACAAGGGTCATCGTTGAATGTGTGGAGTCAGTACAAATCTCCCGGTCCCGCTGCTGATTATTGATTGGAGATGGGTCTCGATCATGTCTGCATCATTCGGGAACCGTAGGGTGACACACTAAAGGGATACTGACACCATTTGGAGAAAATATGTTTCAGATAAAGAATTAAGAAAGCGCTGGAATCATTTCGATGGAAACCAGAATGGTTTCGGGTGAAATTGCAGAAACTAGTTCTGCATGTGATATTGAAATGTTGCAGGGGGTTTTATGTGAATGTTTGTTAATTAATGTAATTAACAAAATTCTTAATAAAATAAATAAAATAGTTTTATTTAATGAGAGCTTGCATTAAATTTGGTGGAAATTTAATGCATGTGAGTGGAAGTGTGAGTGGAGGCATATTTATGTGAGTGGACCATCCACCACATGAATGATGGAAGAGGTGGGGGTACCACCATGGCTGCCACGCCATGGCCCTTGGTAGCCCCCTCTTCCCTATAAAAGTCCCCCTCTCCTCCTCACAAAGTACACCTCCTCGTGAAGGATCTCTCTCCCCTCTAGTTATTCCCCATGGTCTCGGATTAGCGAGATACATGTTCCTGATGGATTTATCTGGAAAGGAGTTGCTGCTTCCGCCGCTTTGCTAGAGCAAGGACGGAGGTTGTCGGGGTACCAGATGTGTGTGCAATCACGGATGCACCACTGCTTTGCGGTGCTGGACTTGGTGGTGCTAGACTTGCTGGAGCTGGATCTGATGGACGTGCTAGAGCTGGACCTGCTGGACTTCATCACGATCTTGAGATCGCCAAGTGTATGACTACATCATCCACAAATTCCAACTCATTAATAAATCTTTGTTGTCTTCGAGGTTAAGTTCTCTATTGATGAATATCCATTCGTTGCTTGTATCTAGTATAGATCTTGGCGTATCGTTCCCATCGTAGGATTTTTTTTGTTTTCTATGCTGCGATCCCAACAGTTTCTTAGCAGTTTCTACTTTGGTCTTGCTCTTTGTTATAGATATGCTTTGGATGCTGTAGTAGGAGGAGATTTCCTCTAGTGCAATGAGGATGAAGCTTTTAATGCCATAAAAAGTTGGTTGCAACATATAACTTAAGTAGCAAATCTGATGTCTCCTTTACAAACATTATTGCTAGATTAAACACTCTTGAGACCAACACAACTAGTTTAAAAGAATGTTATAACATGCTTAGAGAGCATCATGAATATGTTCCAATAAATTCTGAATGTTCAAAATGGCTTCCTACAGTAAAAGTTGTTATAAATAATGAAAGTTTTTATGCTCGTTGTGATATCATGTCTGAATTCTGTCTTATGCCTAAAGATATATATGAATATTTGAATCTTTGGGGACTTTCTGAGGGAGGAGAAGAAATATCTCTTACGAATAATGCCGCAATATTACCCATTGGAATAGCTGAAGGAGTGTTTACAAAGATCCTATGGAAAGTGGTGTCTACTAATTATCTTATTATTGAATGTGTAGGAAAATGACAAATTACACTTGGAAGATCCCTACTAAAACTCCTTGGAGAAATAATAGATGTGGGAAAAGGGATCATGCATTTTGCTTCTCCACCAAACCATCATACGTTCCATAAATATAAGAATAAAGGTAAGAAAGGTAGGGGCAAGAAATTTGATCTTAATGCTTCTTCATTCGAAAATACTTGAATCTTGCTCCTATGCCTAGCTGAAAGGCGTTAAAGAAAAGCACTATTGGGAGATAACCCAAATTATTTTTACTTTCAATAAGTTTTTCTTTTGTTGAGTCTTGGAATTTATTGCCTCAGTAATAACGTCTCCTTATCCTTTTGTGTGGTTTTTGTGCGAAGAATAACCTCTAGTGAGAGAGAAGTAAGACTTGGGAAAGTTGCTGTCCCGAAACAGATTTTTGTGCTTCACTATAAAAAATCGTGAAAATCCCTGTACGTCGGATTGAGCTGTAATTTTCTGTGCTTATGGCCCAGGTTATTATCCAACTCTCGTTAGTTTATCACATTTCAATTTTAGCAATAGAAGGTCTTCGAAAAAATCGGTTTTTACCTGCTGGTCTGTTTTGACAGATTTCTGCCATTATTTTTGCATTTTCCTCTTAATCTCTTTCTCTTTGAGTTCTCTTTGATCACTTGAGATTTTAGAAGGAATTGCTACAGTAGCTTGTGTTTTAATGGAAGTTTTACTTTGAAAATAAACCCAAAGACTTATTATCTTGAATACACTAATGTTGCAAATGAAGATTGTGTGAAATTTTGTATGAAGGAAATTTTCAAGTGTAGGGAAGAATAATGTGATGAGATGAAGTATGGACAAAAGCTCAAGCATGGGGATGCCACCCATGTCACCCCAAGAAATATTCAAGAAGTACAAGCGTCAAAGCTTGGGGATGCCCAAGGCATCCCCTTCTTCATCAATAAAAATCTCAGGTTTTCTTCCAAAACACTTCATATTTATTGTTTCATACACAATTTTGTTGTTCTTGGAGTGTCTTTGTTTTTGTTTTTAGTTTTCTTTTGTTTGGTTTTCTTAAATAAATTGGTTGGACCCCCGCATTCATATGTGGTTTGAAATAAGTTGATTGGTGTTGGAAAAGAGTAGGAAGCTTCATGATTATAAGTGGTACAAAAGGAGCTTGTTTTGACTGTGGCCTAGACTCTATCATGTCATGTTTGATGTTGCTTTGACCTTATGCTTTATTTGGGTTGACTTGTCACATGCTTACACCATGTTAAGACTATGAACCAGTCACCTTAGCCTCTATGATCATTTAGTTTTTGGCTTGTAATATCACTTTATGCTTTAATTAATAATGTTTTGTCGCTTTGCATGATTATGGCCATTATTGCTCTCTTAGTTGGTCGCTCCCAGTCTTTTGCTAGCCTTCACCTGTACCAAGTATGAGTTCCACTCATGCATCCAACCTCCAAGAAAACCAAGTTATTCCAAAGAGTCCACTATAAATTCCTATGCATGGTGTGTTACACCATTCCAAGTATATTCATGCTTTTATCTACCTTCCAAATTAAACTTGTTATGTGAAAATTAGTGATTAAAGCTCTCACAAACTTGATGGCACACTTTATTTTCTTTCACTTAATAAACTTGAACCATTGTGTCCATCTATGTTGCTTATATGCTTGCACTTTATAAGTTGTGAATTAGCAGAACCATGCTACCATGGAGAACGCTTTCAACATTGCACTTATTATTAAGTTGATATCATGTTCTTTTGTTTATGGATCTCGGCGGTGTGAAATACAAGGGGAACTTGTAAGCTCATGGAGTTTGTATGTGTATTAGAGAAATGCCTGGGAGGCTAGCCTAAGCCATGCCTAATCATGGTAGAAACTTGTAGCATAACCATAGTGAGCATTCTGTGAATCATCCTCAATAAAAACCTATGCAAATAGCAAATAAAAAGATCGCTGAGATGCTCATTGTTTGTTGCCTTGTCATTTTGATATGGGAAAGCTCCTGTGTCATGGGGCAAGGGGTACCCCATTGGCGGTTCTCCATGATACACATGTACTTACAATGACAAGAACTTACTTGTGACTAAAGTTGAGTAGCATGAGGTTCGGTACTCATAAGCAAGGGGCATGAGATTTTCAACTTATAACTTGTCAAGCATATCCTTGTATTTGTGTCACTTTAACCTTAATCACCTCAAGATGCTTATGATAGGGGTAATGAGAGCTAAAAGCTAATAAGTACCATAATTTTTGGAATCTCTTTATGAAACTTGAAATCCCTACTTCCCTCTTTGAAGGGCCTTTCTTTTTACTTTTATGTTGAGTCTCCATCTTCTATCGTTATGCACCAATTGAGAGAGCATAGTGGTCATTCTTAGTTTAATGTGCATTGTCCCAAAACTTGTTGATTGATTCATAACTTTGATATTGTTTGTTCTTAAATTATTTGTATCTGGTCACCCTTATGAACTTTGAAGGTGTCCTATGCATTTATGTTTTGCCATACCATGAGGGACAAGCTGAATACCACTCTTATTATGTTTTCTATATGTGAAACAAACAAACGTCTTACAATGCATTCTTATCCATGATCTTTGGTTTGCACATTTTCATGTTACAACATAGTTGCTATGTCTTATTGTTAGAACTCTATCTCTCATGCTTATGTTAGAGTACTTTGATCCCAACTATCAATGCTTTACAAATATCTTAATCAAGATTGTGATGGTGCATGTCACCTCAAAAATTATTCTTTTTATCACTTACCTACTCGAGGACGAGCAGGAGTTAAGCTTGGGGACGCTTGATACGTCATAAACGTATCTATATTTTTGATGCTCCATGCTTGTTTTATATCAACTTTTTTATGTTTTGTTCACACTTTGAGGTATTTTTATAAATTTTCTAGAACTAACCTATTAACAAGATGCCATAGTGCCAGTTGCCTGTTTTCTGCTGTTTTTGGTTTCACAAAAGCTAGTAAGGGAATATTCTCGGAATTGGACGGGACAAAAGCCAAAGTCAATATTTTACCAGAAGGAACACGGAGTCTGAAGGGCAGCCGAAGAAGGGCGCCGAGGCGGCCACACCCTAAGGTGGCGCGGCCCCCCTAGGCGCGCCACCACCTGGTGTGGCCCCTCGGGCCGCCACCGACCTTGCCTCTTTGCCTATAAAAGCACCCTGATACAGAAACCCTAAACACCCAATCAAAAATCCACGAAAGAGTCTGTAGCCGCCTCCATCTCCATCCCTAGATCGGGGGGATCCGAAGCTCTTCCCGGCACCCTACCGGAGGGGAGAGACCATCCTGGAGGCCTTCTTCATCACCATTCTAGCCTCCGGAGTGATGTGTGAGTAGTTCACCCCTAGACTATGGGTCCATATAGTATCTAGATAGTTGGGTCTCCTCCTTTGTGCTATCATGTTTAGATGTTGTAAGCTCCGTTCATGATCAAGATCATCTATTTGGAATCCTATATGTCGTGTTTGCGGGGATCCGATGGATATTGAGATACTATATCAGATTGATTATTGATTCTATCATGTCTATGTTATTTGTGATCTTGCATGCTCTCTGTTGTTAGTAGCTATCTTGGCCAAGTAGATGCTTGCAAATCCAAGAGGGAGTATATATGCTCGATAGTGGGTTCATGCCTCTAGTAATCTGGGGAAGTGACAGAAATCTCTAAGGTTGTAGATGTGCTGTTGCTACTAGGAAGAAAACAACAATCCTTTGTCCATGGGGCAATTGTATTGTTTACTTTACACTGGGGCTTAATACTGGAAGGGGTTCGGATGATAACCTAAAGGTGGATTATTAGTCATAGATGCAGTTGGATTATGGTCTATGTATTATGTTGTATTGCCCAATCAAATCTCATAGGAGTCAAGATGTCTAGTATATGCATTGTTATGCTTTCTCAAATCTATCAATTGCCCCGCTGTAATTTGTTCACCCAACATGCTATTTATCTTAAGGAGAAACACCTCTAGTGAACTGTGGACCCTGGTCCATTCCTTTACCATTAATATACCATCTACTATTTACCGTTTACTATTTACTTTCTGCAAGCAATTACTATCTGCCACACTATACGTTTAATCCTTTGTTTTCAGCAAAACCGGTGAGATTGACAACCTCACTATAAGTTGGGGCAAAGTTCTGTGGTTTTGTTGTGCAGGATTCCAAGTTGCTAGCAACATCTTGGAGTTGTTTCCTTACTTCTACTGGTTCAATAACCTTGGTTTCATAACTTAGGGAAACTTGCTGATGTGCTCATCATACCTTCCTCTTGGGGTTCCCAACGAGCTCTACATATCTTGAGCCATTAGTAACCCACTCCTTTGACCATGAGATCATATATAATCACCATTACTAGAGGCAGCCTTGATGGTACCAAACATCACTCCGTAAAAAGGTGATCATAAAAGTGCTACTCAGGTTTTCTAAAGGGATGTGTAGAGGAGTGTGTATCAAGACCTGGATTTGCCCATCCACGTGACGTATAGATACTTTGGGCTCACTCGGTGAGATTACATCTATAAAGTTTGCAAACGTGTGACTAGGTCACGAGGATGTAATATCACGGGAAATGTGTTTTTCAGTAACGAGGTAGAACTAGGTACGGAGTTACCGATGATCGAACCTCGGACGAACTAAGTATCGCAGAGCAAAGGGAATGAGACTTGTCGTTTAAGGTTCAAGCGATCAAGTTAAATCGTGGAATGCATAGGGGCCATTATGGGTATCCAGATCCTGCTAGTGGTCATTGATAGGAGAGGTGTCTCGATTATTTTGGTGTGTTCCTGAACCGTAAGGGTGGCACGCTTAAGGGTAGTGACGCTTAGACATTGATTCAGGATTGACGGAGAAAAGAGAAAGAACACCGGAATTGTTCTAGGGAGGTACGGAAAGTGTTTTGGTGAAATCCGATGTTGATCAGAGGGGTCCAAAAGGTGTTTCAGAGTAAGAGATATTAAGTAATATGTGTTTGATATTAATTAAGTGAATTAATTATTAATATATATAAATCAATTTAAAAGGAGAATCCAACCTACATGGGCCTTTTTCCTAGGTGAAAAGAGCCCATGAGGGAGCCCCTTGGCCAACCGGCCAAAGGACGCCTTGTGGGGATCCCTCTCCATGGTTGGCCAGCCCCTAGTGGGACAAGGCGCATGGGATAGGACCTCCTTGGCCGGCCACCTCCTCCTCCCTTTAGTCCCACCTCGGGACTTTGAGAAGAGGAGGTGCCCCTTGAGCCTATATAAAGAGGAGCACCCCCTCATCCAAAGGCATCCCAATTTTTCTCTCTCTCTCTCTCTCTTCCTCACATGTGGTTCCTCCATTGGAACATGCATATGAGGAGAGAGCTCTCCACCATACGCACACTTTCGTGTTGTTGGGACTTCGGTCCGGATCAATCTTCTTCCGCTGCTTCGCTGGATTGGAGTCTGGGGGACGTCTCTACACCTGACGTGTGTAGAACTTCGGATGCGCTGCATTTGTGGTGCTTGGAGCTTGAACCTAGGAGCTTTGGAGCCATGGAGCTATGGAGCTTGGAGCATGGAGCTTGTGCATATACACGACCTTGTGGTCGACACCGTTGCTTGTCTCTATTATCGTCAACATTCTCCTGTAAAAGCTTTCGATCTTCAAGGGTATGAATACTAAATCCCTCTATTACTTTACATCTACATAGAACAGATCTTGGCTACGGTATTCGTGTCGTTAGGAATTTTTTGTTTTCTACCACGGAACCCAATAATTTTAAAGTAATTACTTATAGCAAACTCAAATGTCTAAAAACAATAAGATCATGGTTTGACATGTTAAATAGTGGTACTCTTGTTTACTTTAGTAATTCAAATATTCAATTAATCTCATTAATGAAATTAAAAGGTTCTTTTAATACTTATAGTTGTTTCGAATAAAGGTGTATAGTATTTTGCAATGACATAAAGGTGTTAACACTGCTCAACATTATAACTTGAAGCAAATCACACATCTAAGTAAAATTAATCCAAAATAAAGAAACCCTAAAAGAAGACACTCGAACTCAAACCATACCCAAAAATTAGAGTTTCATTTTGGGTTTAAACAAAATCATATCATTATTTATGCGTAATATCATATTGATTCTTTAAACATTAGTCCTCATCGGACTAATGATGCAATTGCAAAATTTGGAGTTTATATTGACTAGAAGAATCTGAATGCATAATCTTGCAGTCAAAAAAGGCAAGTTCTTACTTTCTCATATTGTTTGATTATTTTCTATCAAGTATTTGCAATCTATTATTGTTATCACCCGCTTTTTCAAAAGAAAAATATAGTTTCATAATTAACTTGAACTATTGATTACTGATCGGGGGTGGTCAGATAATCTATTATGGCTGGCAATGAAACCATGGTATGGTTATGTGATTGGTGGAGGTTATATTGCATGGGAAAGTATCACCTAGGACTTAATAACAAATATCGTCAGTGATTCTTGCGCCATATATTACGCGTTAACCATAAGATCTATATGGCTCAGGGGAAGATAGCTAGATCTTCTTCCTTTCGCATATCAACGGACACTTGATTGAGACGGGTTGGGTGCGGGGTCCGCAACTTAGAGACTATGTCTTCACTCGTCTGACCATGTGTGCTCCTAGTGTCTATGATGGATTGTATCGGGCAAACTATAAAAACTTGGGAGAGACCACTTACTTCTGGAAGAGACCATTAGTCTGCATGTTACAAAAGGGTGGGTATGCAGGGCTATGGAGAAGGGAAGTGGTGGGCTTGGGTCTTAGACTAGGCCTCATACCAAGGAAGTGTGACCAGGATTCGTGGCCTGGATATGCAACAAAGTTAAGGTATCTTATGGGTAAAGAAACGCACCTATTTAGAGTGTACAAACTATGAAATGTTACTCCCTGTTCCAGGAAGGAACTGTGAACGCGGCAAGAAAGGAGCTCCATGAAGCTCTAGTTAACCCGTGAAAGATGACAAATATAGATCTTCAGAATAAAAGCAACCTTCAAAGAAAAGTTTATGAAAACCTACATAGCCTACGATCTATGGTATGTGGTTGTAGATTGTGCATCAAATAGTCCTCTTTAATAAACTTGTTGAGTATGCTCGTACTCAACCATACCTTCTTAATCCTTGGTAGATTCTTAAGTTGTCGAAGACATCACCAACACCAATTGATGCTAAGAAGGATTTAAAAGGAAGTTGGAGATATTCACTGAAGCAAATGGAATCAATATCTACATCAACTGAAGTGGAGACAAAGTTCTAGGATAGATAGGAGTATAATTTCTAGCTCATATAACCTATTTCTGTAGGGCATTGTCGTAGCAGCAATCGCAAGCCTAGTAATAATAGAAGAATAGATCTACTTATGATGGTCTACAAGTTGTTCTTTCTGCTTTTTCTTTTATAATGTATCAATCCTCAATATACCGAGGAGGATATAAAGATCTTTTCTAATGTACTAAGTTATAATCTATAGTCATGCCTTAGATCTGTGTGATGTTTTTTACCACTTTGAGGGATGTAATACTAGTGGAACATTGTTTTATTGGTGTTATCTCAACGACTTGCATACTACAACATGAAGTGGTATCTTGAGTCACCATAGTTTACCTGCATGTTTTGTTGGAGATTGAATCGGTTTGTACACCCATACGTACTCGTACGTGTATTATACTCTGTTATGCATATATATAAAGAGATCACTGGTGGAGGCTAAGACCACCGAAAACCCTAAACTCTCGTTTCTTAATTTGTTCTGTATAGAAATTTGGGTTGAAGCCACTCCGAGTGTATGAGATGTTGAGTAATAGAGCAATTTTCCAAGAGATTTAACCATAGTAAAAGACAGATAAAACACATGTAGAATAATAGAAAAAGACCAGAAGATGATATAGATCACGGTAGAGGAATCGCCGGTGTTCCCGTTAGCGTTGGAACCATCATCAGCCATGTTGTCGAGGAAAAGGTTGTTGATGTCGGGGAAGAAGTCGTCGTTGGGAAATACGTCAGCGCAGTCGCTATCCGTGAAGGAGTCCATGATGAAGCCAGTAGTCGCGCTGGTAGCGCTCCCTAGAAACCTTATCGCCCTTCTCTCGTACATGACTCGAAGCAGTGGGGTCTCGGAGGCCTACTGTCCCAGCTCGCGGTGCACGCCGCAAGACAGGATGGGGAAGATCTAAGCAACGCAATGCTCTGGAACTGGAGGCGCAAGGTGTGTGCATTGGTGTGTCTAAGGAGAGGAGCAACCTCTCACTCTTATAGGCATGGGTAGGCAGGCAAACAGTCGGCATCGGGAGAGGAAACAAACAGGCATCGACTAAAGCCGAACGACCTCCACTAAGCTCGAATTAAATCTCCACTGAGTTCATATTAAACATCCACTCATGCAGACTGTTTAAATTATTATCCATTCATGCGTGGCAAAAAGAGAGAGAACCTCACGGCTCGAGGCATTCCCGCAACCCGCGGCGCACGCGCGTCGAGACGAGGCGTGGCGAGGCGGGCGGCGGAGGACGAGGAGTGCGCGTATATATGTCTTCTCTTCTCAAGCTCGTACAAGTGGTGGAAGAGCTCTCCTTATAAGCTGGTCCAACTTCCACTCAACTAGCAATGTGGGACTAAACTCTCGTCCCACCTCTTGCCTTACATGAATGGGCCAAGTGGGCCTCTAGGATTTCAGGAATTGTTGAATAGTATAAATGGGCTGGGCCTTTATTAGGCAAAATTCCAACAATCTCCCACCAGATCCCAGAGGAACACATAAATTTGCCAATGGTTCCAAAACATTATTTAATACCGGTACTAGTGGAGAATGTTAAGTTGAACTTCCACCTAGAACTCTATGCTACACTAGCTTTACACAAAGCCTTGACCAATACTGGTTTTCCGTGGGACTTCCCCTCGGGTGTAGCTAGGGATGCAAGTGAACAGACCGCCGGACTGTGGCGGATAGTCCGCCTAATCAGTGCTGTGAACAAATGGTTAATGATAGATGAGTACGTGATTGCAGACTAGTGAATCAATTTGCCGAGGCGGACACGTCTCGGTGTGGTAGCGGACGTCCGCCTGCATCGCTAGGTGGAGCTTATGCGTCATACTCCATAGCCTTTCATGAGTTTATTAGATACCACCCAACTCTCGTAGACTGCGACGTTTAATAGTCAGACTCATATAGGTGTGTTCTTCAAAAGATGTTCTGCAGGACAACATCTCTGCTTAAACTAAGCCACTTAGAACACATTAAGATAAATCAACCTGCCATGCAGAATAGGAAAGTATTGCATCTTCACAGAGTGGTGATTAAAGTAGGGATACTTTCCTCTCAGTTAACCAATAGCTTGTCTCCCAATTCTAATTCACGGGATCTCCGATCACATAGAGTGGTTTACCACTATGGAAAACTTATATTATGGGTCTCATACCCACCTCCTTTGATGCATTTTCTATCACGTTACGTGATAGACCCTTTGTGAAGGGATCTGCCAAATTTTTAGATGTTTGGATATAATCCAATGCAATAACTCCGGAGTTTCTCATTTTCCTGACAGATTTCAATCTCCTCTTCACATGTCTTGAGGACTTCATGTTATCCTTAGAACTATTCACTTTAACAATCATAGTTTGATTATCACAGTTCATTGGGATTGCAAGTATAGGTTTCTCAACCACAGGTAAGTTCATCAAGAGTTCTCGAAGCCACTCTACTTCAACAGTGGCTGTGTCTAATGTTGCGAGTTCTGCTTCCATAGTTGACCTCGTTAAAATGGTCTGCTTGCAAGACTTCCAAGAAACAGCGCCACCACCAAGTGTAAATACATATCCATTCATGGCTTTTATCTCATCAGCATCAGATATCCAATTTGAATCACTATATCCCTCCAACACCCTTGGGTACCCAGTATAGTGAATGCCATAGCTCACAGTGCAGATAGCGTATGACTCTCTCAAGAGCTTGCCAATGATCATCTCTAGGATTTGAAACAAATCGACTGAGTTTGCTCACAGCAAAAGTGATGTCAGGCCTTGTAGTGCTAGCTAAATACATAAGCGACCCAATAATCTGAGAGTATGTCAATTGATCTCTAGTAGTACCTCTATTCTTTCGAAGTAAAACACTAGGATCATACGATGTTGGAGAAGACTTGCAGTTGCTATACCCAAAGCGACTCAAGATCTTTTACACATAGTGAGACTGAAGCAGTGTGATCCCACCATTATCATCTCTCAATACCTTGATGTTCAAGATAACATCAGCTACCCCTAGATCCTTCATATCAAAAGACCAAGATAAGAAATCCTTGACTTCCTTAATCACATTAAGATTGGTCCCAAAAATCAGTATGGCATCAACATACAAACATAGAATCACTCCCACGCCCCCACCATAGCGATAGTACACACATTTGTTAGCTTCGTTTACAGCAAAGCCTGCAGTGGTTAGGGTTCTCTCAAACTTCTCGTTCCACTACTTAGGTGCTTGTTTAAGGCCATATAAAGACTTCAACAACTTACACACTTTTCCTTCTTGACCACTCACTACAAATCCATCTGGTTGATCCATATAAATTTCCTCATCCAACTCTCCATTTAGGAAAGCCGTCTTAACGTCCATTTGATGAACGAGAAGACCATGTGAGGCAGCCAGAGATAGTAGTACTTGAATGGTGGTCAATCTGGCTACAGGTGAGTAAGTATCAAAGAAGTCCTCACCTTCTTTTTGGGTATAACCCTTGGCTACAAGTCTTGCCTTGTACTTCTCAATAGTACCATCAGGCCTAAGTTTCTTCTTAAACACCCATTTGCATCCTACAGGTTTGCACCCATAAGGACGATGGGTGATTTCCCATGTTCCGTTCGCTAAGATGGAATCCATCTCACTACAAACGGCTTCCTTCCAGTAGTCAGCATCAGGAGATGCATAGGCTTCTGAAATAGAAGTAGGAGTATCATCCACAAGGTACACAATGAAATCATTACCAAAAGACTTTGTAGTCCTCTGTCTCTTACTCCTATTAGGAATTTCATTATCATCCTCTCGAGTTTTTCCGAGTGTTCAATAGGAATGGTATGTTCAGGAATTGTGGGTATTTCCTGATTCGATGAGTCAGGTATCTCCTGATTTGATGATCTAGGTATATCCTTCATGGGAAAGATATCCTCAAAGAAAGTCACATCATTTGACTCCATGATTGTACCAACATGCATGTCTGATACTCCAGATTTTACTATCAAGAATCTATAGCCGATGCTATGAAAAGCATATCCCAGAAAAACACAGTCCACGGTTTTTGGTCCAAGTGTGCGCTTCTTTGGGATTGGCACATGAACCTTTGGCAGACGACACCAAGTTCG
The DNA here is from genome assembly GCA_910589775.1 of Avena eriantha. Lineage (NCBI taxonomy): Eukaryota > Viridiplantae > Streptophyta > Magnoliopsida > Poales > Poaceae > Avena > Avena eriantha. The sequence continues at coordinate 134,643,114 of OU342742.1, forward strand.
CAAGTAAGAAAGATTTAATCTTTTCTTTTCCCATTCTTCAAATGGTGTAATCTCTTTGTTCTTAGTGGGAACTCAGTTTAGGACATGACACGCAGTCAGTAATGCCTCCCCCACCATTCCTTGGAGAGACCCGATGTGTCTAACATGGCGTTAACCAAATATGTTAGAGTACGGTTCTTTCTTTCGGCTACCCCGTTTGACTAGGGCAAGCAGGGAGGTGTCCTCTCATGGATTATACCATGTTCCGCAAAAAAAGAATCAAACTCGTTGGAAAAGTACTCTCCACCATGATCAGACCTAAGCCTCTTAATCTTTCGATAAAGTTGGTTTTCTACTTCAGCTTTATAGATTTTGAAGTAACTCAAAGCCTCATCTTTTGATTTCAGAAGATACACATGATAATATCTCGTAGAGTCATTGATCAATGTCATAAAATATTTCTTTCCACCTTTTGTCAACACACCATTCATCTCACAAAGATCTGAATGTATGAGCTCTAGTGGTGCCAAATCTCTAACCTCTGCAGTCGTATGTGACTTGTGAGGTTGCTTCGCTTGCACACAAGTTTGGCATTTAGATCCCTTCACAGTAGTGAATTTTGGGATTACATTCATTTTAGCTAACCGCGTCATGCAACCAAAATTAACATGACAAAGACGTGAATGCCAGACATTTGATACAAGATCATATGAAACATGATTCATGACTTTATTACACATATCTGATAGTGACAGGCGGAACAAACCTCCACACTCATAGCCTTTACCAATGAATGTTCCAAACTTAGACATTACAAATTTATTGGACTCAAACACAATCTTGTAGCCATCATGACATAGAAGTGATCCACTAACAAGATTCTTATTTATTGAGGGAACATGATGCATGTTCTTCAGGCGCATGGTCTTTCCCGAAGTGAACTTCAGATCGACCGTACCAACACCATGAACAGAAGCATGCAAGCCATTCCCCATCAGCACGGGCTGAGTCCCTCTGACCTAATATGAAGAAAACATGGAAACATCAGAACAAACATGTACATTAGCGCCCGTGTAAATCCACCGATCAGGAGAATGACATAATGAAAGAACAATAGGTAATATACCATACCCAAAATCTTTCATCTCAACGTCGCCCATGACAACATTAGCAGTCTTGCTGCCTTTTCCATGTTGGCGCTTGTCAAAGTGATTGGGGCATGCAGGATCCCAATGATCAGGATCACCGCATACATGACAAGCACCTTTCTTCTTATCAGTCTTCTTCTTGAAACTAGTAGACTGTGAGGCTTTGTTCTTTCCATCAAACTTTCCTTTTCCATCAAAATTTCCCTTGTTCTTGAACTTGTGAGACTGGAAGTTCTTTTTCTGTACCAGGTTGGCACTTGAACCTCCCTCAGTACCTCGAGCATGTGTGTCTTTTGCTCTCGCCTTCTCTTCCACATCAAAAGTTCCAATGAGATCCAATACGGAAAACTCTTGTCTCTTGTGTTTCAGGGAAGTAGCAAAGTTCCTCCACGGAGGGGGAAGCTTGGCAATAATGCCCCCGGCAATGAACTTGTCTGGTAACACACAAGGGAAGTGCTCAAGCTCCTTGGCTAGTGACTGTATTTCATGAGCCTGCTCAACCATGGAGCGGTCATTAGTCATGTTGTAGTCATAGAATTGTTCCATGACATACAGTTCACTGCCAGCATCCGAGACCCCAAACTTGGCCTCGAGCGCAGCCCACATGTCTTTGTCATTATCAAATGACATATAGGGTTCAACAATGTTCTCCCCTAGAATAGACAGCAAAGCAGCCTTGAACAGGGTATTAGTTTTCCAAAAAACTTGTCCTTCAGCAGGAGTAAGCTCTCCCTCAAGCTTGCCAAGAGTGGCGTCATAGCAATTCATGTTCTGAAACTAGAGAACTGCTCTCACGCGTCACCTTTTATAATACATACCCTCAAAGACAGGAGGCTTCACAGAAGCAACGAAACCACTTGGAGCAAATTGCCTATTATAAGGTTTTTGGATTGTTGAGTAATAGAGCAATTTTCCAAGAGATTTAACCATAGTAAAAGACAGATAAAACACAGGAAGAATAATAGAAAAATACCAGAAGATGATATACATCACGGTAGAGGAACCGCCGGTGTTCCAGTTAGCGTTGGCACCGTCGTCAGCCATGTTGTCGAGGAAAAGGTTGTTGATATCGAGGAAGAAGTCGTCGTTGGGGAAGACGACGGTGCAGTCGCTATCCGTGAAGGAGTCCGTGATGAAGCCAGTAGTCGTGCTGGTAGTGCTCCCCAAAAACCTTATCACCCTTCTCCCGTACAGGACTCGAAGCAGCGGGGTCTCGGAGGCCTATTGTCCCAGCTCGCGGTGCACGCCGCAAGACGGGACGGGGAAGATATAAGCAGTGCAATGCTTTGGAACTGGAGGCACAAGTTGTGTCTAAGGAGAGGAGCTACCTAGGCACGGGTAGGCAGGCGAACAGTCGGCGTCGGGAGAGGAAACGAATAGGCATTGACCGAAGCCGAACGACAAAAACAGAGAGAAGCTCTCGACTCGAGGCATTCCCGCAACGAGGCGAGGCGGGCGGCGGTGGAGGAGGAGCGCGTGTGTATATGTCTTCTCTTCTCAAGCTCGTACAAGTAGTGGAAGAGCTCTCCTTATAAGCTGGTCCAACTTCCACTCAACTAGCGATGTGGGACTAAACTCTTGTCCCACCTCTTGCCTTGCATGAATAGGTCAAGTGGGAGAATATCATTTTGCGGCCCGAAAGTTGGGGTGGCCAGGCAACGCGGTACCCGAGTTCCCTGATATCATCCGCGATGACTATAGTTGGCGTGCCAAATACTCAGAGGGTCTTTCTCGGCACGAATTCAACTTTACATTTCAATACAAAAAATCAGGCTAACAGGCATCAAGTTGGGCCCCCCTGTCAGTTCGCCGTTATGTCGCTCCCGTCGCTTAGGCTTGGTGGCTGTCACGTAGGCTTGCAGCATTGGCACAGTGGATAGGACAAGACCCCCCTACCCAGTGTATTGACGTGACAAAATAGGGCCCATGTATCGGCATTATAATTATTTTTTGTTTACTCAGAAGCTAGAACGGCCACCGCCACGCATCTCTCCTTGGACTTCCGTCCCAATCGTTAACCCCTACCATAAAAGCGCATTGACGGTTCCACCGTTCCCCTGCCTCGCAGAAACCACTCTTCTTCTTCCTGTCATCTACTATCTTCTTCCCGTCTTCTCCTTGCCGCCATGGAAGATCTACGCACTCTAGAGACAAGCTTCACTACCCATGACAACAAGAAGATAGACGTTGTCTACACCAACAAGGAGGAGACATTGGTGCGTGTCCTGAGGATGTACGAGGGTTGGCTTGGGATAGACGAGGACAAGTTTGTGGGATTGGACCTCGAGTACACCCCGGAGCACCCATATGAAGGGAGTGAAGTCGCCGTCGTTCAACTTGCCATGCGGAAACACGTCCTCGTCTACCACCTCTCCCGGTTTGTAGATCTGCTCTCTATAGCTAACCGCTTTTAGGGTTTTCTCCTCTTGTTCTTTATCCACTTGCTTATCTTGCAACTACTGGATTTTACTTAGGACCAAATATATTAGGGTTTGCCTATGTCTCAATCAACTGAGATTTTCTTTAGTCTCAATCACCTAAGAAAAGTGCAACCGTAGTTAAAAGAAATGTGCAACTCATTCAGTCGACTGAGAAATAGCAAAACCGAATAAATTATGACAATACAATGTTGAGAGTCTTGATCTTGCATTTACTAAACTTTTCAAAATTATATTGAGATGATGATCTTGCATTGACAAAATATTTGTAGTTACAAATTTTGGTGATGAAAAACTACATACTTTCAGGACTGACAGGAAATGTCCGGCGCTGCGCCAGTTCCTTGTAAAAAAGGGAATTGTTTTCTACACCGTCGATACAACAACTGATTTTTTGAAATTGTATCAAGAGGAAATTATAATTCCTGCGCACAATTGGATCGATATTCAGCGTCTTGTCAAGATCCTATGGGGCTCGAAGAAGGATGGAATGGCATCACACGCAACTAGAATCCTCGATGAGTCGTATGACAAAATGAAGGAAGATTTCCCTACGGATAGGCACGATTTCTGGGACGAGTGGCTGTTGTCTGATATAAACCTGAAGTATGCAGCCATAGATGCTTACGTGACCTACCAGTTGTACAAGAAGATCCATTTTTTTCTACGTTACCTCATGTTTTGCTCTATTTGCAAGAGGGAAGACGAGCTTAGGGGAGTCCTTTGTAGAAAATGCAGAATAGCTGAGTTTGAAGTTGAATATGCAAAGAAATTGGCTGCATCTGAAGCAGCTGACAGAGAGGCTGCAGAAGCAGCTGAAAGAGAGCTTGCAGCTGAAGAAGCAGCTAACAGAGAGGCTGCAGCTGAAGCGGCAAACAGAGAGGCGGCATCTTCTAGCGGCAACAATCAGGCCTGTGATGCACCGTAATTGTGCCGCAGGACGTTGAAGATAGGAAAGCCAAGTCAGATGACAATTGGGACAAAGCAGTTCGTCGGATGTGGAGTACCTGGAATGGTCGCAGTTCGTTGCCTAGGAACGATGGCAAGCGCCTCAAGTGGTCTGATGAGGAGTGAATTAAATTTTACTTGTCAGTGTTATGTTTCTGTTTTGTGGAACTCAGTTAGCTTGCCAAGATGTCTAGCACATCAAGTGATACTAGTAAAATAAATTTAACCACTAGTAGAAATTGGGCAATTTGCCCCGGTTCGTAAGGGCCTTTAGCCCCGGATTTCGAACCGGGGCTGCAGAAGCGGGACTAAAGGTCCAAGCTTTAGCCCTGGTTCAATTACGAACTGGGGCTAGAGGTCCAACCACGTGGCCTGCTAGGCCCGCTGGGCGGCAGGACATTTAGCGTCGGGTCGTGTTACGAACCGGGACTAAAGGTTCCCTGCCGCGGCAGCATTTTGTGCCATTTGGCTGCCGCGGCAGGGGATGGGGTTTTAGGGTTTTGTGTTTTTCTTTTCATTTTGTGTTTTGTGTTCAAATATTTTTCATTCTGTGTTTTCATTAGAAACAAGTTTTCGTATACATACAGAACGCTACTACACAGTACTTGGCCACATTGACGCAATATATAATATAATTACTCTTACAAGCATATATGGAGTCCCAACAAGGTCCAGAGCATGTCTATTTGATTACATGGAGATCATTACATGGATGCTTTAGGTTCTACTTATACAGTATTCTCCGCGTGGGTCTATGACCTCGTCGAGAAAAAATGCAGCAAATTCCTCTTGGATTGCTATTAGGCAGTCCTCTGGTAGGAGCTTGTCCCGCATCGCGTCCAACTATGTAAAAAGGAGATCGTATGGATTATACTCAACACGATTTTTTGTAATAAAAATAAAGGGTGAATATATTGTTTACTTACTCGAACATTTTCTGAGGGCTTCTCAATACTGATGCGAATGAACTCGCACACATAGAATCCACATAGATTAGTTCCCTATGGCTGCCTCGCGCACTTTACAAGAATAGAATTCAATCAAATAATAACGCTAGCATGATAAATGCACATAAACTAGAATTAAATAGATGCGTGGACTTAGCTCGTACTACTTACCGAGAGTGATTTAAAAAATAGCTCCTCACGCCATTGACCGCGGACATGTTTCTTGAACTGTGTCCAAACCCTACCCGACAAAGAAAATTAATGTATAAGTTAATAACTACTTGATATCCCAGAAAATGAATGAAAGAAACCTATATAGTGCGACAATGGTTGAAATTACCTCTGGAGCGCATTGATAATGGTGCGGTAGTTTTCAATGTCTTTGTTTAGTGAGTCCATGATGTGAACTCTTCCCATGTCAAGTGAAATGCTTAGAAGAATCCAGTGGTACTTACGCAAGGTTTACATACGTTAGTAACTCATCATTTACACTGAATATCGAGTAAGCAAAAGTTAATGTCTACAAAAAATCACTTGCCGTCGTGGTAAGGAAATAGTATTTCGTTACAGAAATGTTGTTTCGTGAGAAACCGCAACAAGTTGTGCTCGGTCTCTAGTGGTTTATCCTTTAGTATAGACCCATGAACTCGATGTGGGTCAATGTACCCAAATCCATTGATAGCCTTTCTTTTACAATTGAGCATCTTCATTCTGCATCATTATATATAGCGTACAAAAGAATATAGTGAGTATACTTATCGGCAATGAATTGAAAAAGCTGAGATAGAGACCTAATTACATAAATAAGGTAATCACTTACAAACAATACGAACCGAGGATAGTTTTGTCGAGTTCCTTTAGATTGAATAACTGAAATAATTCTATAATTCAATAGGGACCTCATCTTCAATGAAGTAATGCGATTTTTGAACTTTCAGTATGAGCCAATTTCGCTGTTCTTTTGATGCTTTCATGTACCATTCATGGAATCGTCGCATTTGTGTTGGCATATCCTGAAGCCTCTCAGAACTGACCAGAGGCTCCCCGTTAACAAACTTGGGTGCTACCTCAGCCTTGGGCATAACGCCGTGAATAATTTCATGAATAGGCATACCACATTGCTCAGCAATATCCTAGCCGTTTCCGGATCCATAGGTTCTTCCTCATATAGTTGAGGTTTGGGTATGTTCACCTGGAGTGGGGGAGCGATTGGTTTGCTTGTTTCCCCAGCTGGGGAACATCTCTTTTGGTTCTTCGGCTACCACTCGATTGTTTTGCTTGTTTCCCCAGCTGAGGGACGTCTGTTCTGATGCTTCTGCTACCACTCGATTGTTTTGCTTGTTCCCCCTGCTAGGGAACCTCTTTTTGGATGCTTCCTCTACCGCTTGATCTCTTTTGTTTCAATGTCTTCTGAAGACATCGTGTATAGTCATCTGGCGCATTTAACTGAGCTTGGGATGGCTGTGTCAGTAATTTCCTAAAGTGCTCCTTGGTTTCCGGTTTTATTTGGACCTCTGGCTCAGGTTGTTTCTTTTTAAAATGAGCATCCACTTCGGCACGTACGACTGCATCGGTCTCCTCATCGGTCAGGTCGTAAGCCCTCTTGGGAGGAACCGGCGGTACTCTTGGGAGGGGCGACAACTGTCGCTTCGGGCGTTGGTTATCGCTCGACGGAGCGGTGGTATTCTTCCACTTTTGCCCCTTAGTGGGTGGAGGCGGCTGCGTAGATTGAGATGGACTCGTGTTGGGGTCATGGATTGGACTATTACTGGGAGGAGGCGATGCACTTGGAGGTGGACTTGGAGGAGACGGTGCACTGGGAGGAGACAGTTGCCTTGGTGGAGAAGGTGGCCTTGGTGTCGAGCCTGGAAACTTGATGTATTCTTTTTTCCAAAGAATGAAGCCACTCGTGACTTCTCCCAGTGTCGTCTCCCCTTCACCTCCAGGGATGTCAAGCTGTAGTGACTGACACATAGGTAGAATTTCATCCACACCGACACGAGCATAGCCAGCTGGAATCGGATTGCAATGGTAGGTCACTCCCGGTGCAGAAGGTAAAGCAAAGCCGACCACCACCTTCATGGATATATTCTTCAGTTCAACATGCAGCTCACAACTAGTCTTCTCCTTAATTGCATCCACGGGGTACACATCCATCGTTGCATCATTACCGTGGCCATCCGTGGAAGCCACGCTGCTTTTCCGTTGCGATGGGCCGACCGTACTATACGGTGTAGGATCTTGCTGTCGGAGTCCTTAAAGTTCATTAAGCTCTTGGCGATACTCCTGCAGCACGGCTTCAAACCTCGCGAACCGCTCCGTATCCTCCTCTTTTTGCCGCTTTGTCTTCTCGATCGGCTTCTGTACGTGTCACGGTGCTCGGGAAACCCGATAGCCCATGGATAAGAAGGTCCGAACCCTCTTGTTCGTCCAGCCTTTTCAGGATTCCCGAGAGCCTTTGTCAGCTCATCGTTCTCTCTGTCAGGAACAAATGTTCTCTCTTCAACCTCTTTGATCACTTTAACAAGTTCTTTCTTGGGTGTAGAAATTTCTTCGGCTACAACAATCTCGCCTGTTTTTGGGTCTAATGATGCCCCATGCCCGAATACCCAATTTCTTGACCTCAACGGCCAACTAGACGTAGCTGGAGTGACCCCTTTAGCCTCTAGGTCAGCCTCAGCTTTATCCCACTTAGGCACGGCACTCCTGTAGCCACCTATGCCCATATGATGGTGATATTTCTTTTTGGCTGCATTTTCCTTATTTTTTGCTGATATTGCCTTAGCTGGTGCTGGGGTCTTGTATTCCACAAATGCGGCCGAGTTATCCTGCTGCAACTCTAGTGGGCCAACGAATAGAGGAGTTGTTTCCTTCAAGACATACTTGTGGTACAATCTTTTTTTCCATTCCTTGAATAGTTCGGCCATCTTCTTAAGAGCAAAGTGCTTGACTTTCCTCGTCATTTGCTATGTGAGATCATCAGTCTCCAAGACAGGTAGGGTGAAATGTGTCATGAGAGAATTCCACATTGTATCTTTCACTCTGTCATCTACAAAACTAGCCCCAGCTGGATCCTTTTTCTTTCCTGGCTTGTTCCAGTTTCACGTGGTGATCGGGACTTTGTCTCTAACGATCACTCCGCATTGACTTGTAAATGCATTCGCAGCTTCTTTGGGCTCCAGCGGTTGACCCTGCGGAGAGACTAAGCCAATGCTAAAACGGACATCAGCGGGCAACTTGTGTTTCGGGCCTCTTGTATTTGTAGAAGATTGGCCGGAAGCGGAGGTCTAAGAGAAGATACATTCATCAGTACATATATACGAATCAATTAGTGCATCTATACTAGTGAACCATCGATAGAGGCTTTATATACCTTGACGGAGTTTGTCATTATTATGGTGTCTTCACCATGGTCTCCACGATGGTCAGCACCATCGTCTCCACTATTTGGTCCACCATCGTCTCCTCCAGACAAATTAAGATATTCGGAGCCATCATAATAAGACCCCCCAGTACCCTTATCTATCATGTTGAGAAGCTCCTCTTTATTCTGTCTACCGTCCATAGCTTAACTAATACAGAAAAAAATATTGCATTAAGTAAAAGAATATTACAATTGTGATAACTCGGATACAGTACTTAGTGATTAAGATAAATTACAATAATATAAGATAAAGTACATTATTAATACATCACCGGAGAATAGCTCGGGTGCATTATAGGATAAAGTATAAGATAAAGTACATTATTAATACATCACCGGAGAATAGCTCGGGTGCATTATAGGATAAAGTATAAGATAAAGTACATTATTAATACATCACCGGAGAATAGCTCGGGTGCATTATAGGATAAAGTATAAGATAAAGTACATTATTAATACATCACCGGAGAATAGCTCGGGTGCATTATAGGATAAAGTATAAGATAAAGTACATTATTAATACATCACCGGAGAATAACTCGGGTGCATTATAGGATAAAGTATAAGATAAAGTACATTATTAATACATCACCGGAGAATAACTCGGGTGCATTATAGGATAAAGTATAAGATAAAGTACATTATTAAGATAAACTAGCGAACACGGCTGCCGCGTTCTGTGCTACGGGAGCTCTGCAGCCACAGAAGAGGAACCATCACCGGAGAATAGCTCGGGTGAGATCCGTGAACCTGCCAGATATTGGAGAACCTAGTCTCCAAAAGATACATGTATCGCCGTACATGCTCGTCCTCCTCCCTGATACGACGACGTACCACCTCCTCGGGGGCTGGCTCCCTCTGCACTGCTCCTTGACCTCGTGGACGCCACCAAAGAAGCTCCGGGTCGACGATGATACCCGGATTCCTCACCAAGGTACGAGTCCCGACAGGTAGCACCTCCCAGTGCCAACCCGGCGGAGCCCAGACTCAGACATCCCCGACGGAGTCCAGTAGGATCGGACGAGATGGACGCGGCATAACTAAATAATAGTAATAAACAATCATAAATAGTAACTAAATCACTAAGTATATATTGCCCTAATAACAATAACGCTAAACCTATCACTAACTCAACTAAACCTAATTAACTAAGTATTCTAACTATTCCTAACTAACCCTAGATAAATACTAATAACACTGACACTAACACACTAACTAAAACACTAATACTAATACTACTAATAACACTAACACTAACACTAACACACTAACTAAAATACTAATACTACTAACTAACACTAACCAAAATAAGTAGTACTACTTATTTACAAACACTAACCAAAATTAACTAATAACACTAACTAACCAAAATAGTAATACTATTAACACTAACACTAACACTAACACTAACTAATTAAAATACTAATACTTCTAACTAACACTAACCAAAATCCTAATCCTAATACTACTAACCAAAATCCTAATACTACTAACCAAAATCCTAATCCTAATCCTAATACTACTCTAACTAATAACGCTAGCTAATACTTCTAACTAATAATCCTAATCCAAAATACTAATACTTTTAACTAATAATCCTAATCCAAAATCCTAATACTACTAACCAAAATCCTAACCAAAATCCTAACACACTACGTACCCTAAGTAATAACCCTAGCTAGATAATTAACCCTAACTAACCAAAATTAACACTAACCGTACGTACCTGAGGCGGAGACGACGGCGAGGCGGCGGCGAGGAGGCGGAGACGTCCGACGGTGAGGCGGCGGCTCTCGGGGCGGGGAGGCGCGGCGCTAGGCGCGGGACGGAGCGGCGGGGCGACGCGGAGACGCGGCGCAGGGTGGAGACGGGCGCGGGCAGCGGCACGGCACGGTGCGGCAGACGGCGTGGGCGTGGCGCAGGGAAAACGACGATCTCTGGGTCGTGGCTCGACCCGGGGCGGGGGTGGTATTTATACCACCCCCCTTTAGCCCCGGTTTGTATCACAAACGGGGGCTAATGGTGTTTTCGGCCCGCCGCACTTCCCACGCGCCAAAACCCTTTAGCCCCAAACCGGGGCTAAAGGTTATTTTTGGCGCCAAACCCAAAAATGGTTTATAGTTTTCAGAAAATTATGTATTATATATTAAAAAATTCAGAAAAAAAAGATCTATAATTTAAATCTATTATCATACTTTATTATACAACTTAAATGAAATTATCTATTATCTAAAAGTATTATATTTAGTAGAAATGTTCACAAAAAATAATAAAAATATAGTTTATTATTTAAAAATGGAAAAATACATATAATATAGCAAAATATTCACAAAAATATAGTAGAAATGTTCTCCCGCCATTTCCCCCGCTTCCCGCCATGTTTCTCCCGCCATTTCCCCCGCTTCCCGCCATGTTCTCCCACCATGTCCCTCTATATCTAGGCCGACCGCCATTTCCATCGACACATCCACACTTTCTCTCTCACAACAATAGACACCGCTTACTGGGCTTTTCTGACGCTCGAGGAGATCGAGGCGCTGTGCGCCTCCAGCTACCCATGCCCGCCGGGGGTACCGGCTGACCGCTGGCGAGGCTGGTCGCCGCCTGTGGTGGGCGAACCGGACTATCGCCGGTGTGATGCGCTCTAGGTACCCGCCTTTCACCAATAGCATACCACAAGAATGGTGGTGGTGGTGAAGGCCTAGGACGTACTAGGGTCATCATCCGGGAGCCCCCTCCCCCGTGCATCGTGAATCCGAGGCTGGAGGATCCATCCGCGTGCTACGAGGAAGGGCTGAGGATCCATCCGTGTGCTACGAGCGATGACGATGACGATGACGATTCCGAAGACAACCCAGAAGCTGTGTACTACAGGGCTAGATATGATTATGACTAATTTTTACGTTTTAATATTAATAAATGTCTGGCCACAACAAGTTGCAATACTACGTATTGAGATCGAGAAAGTTCATTCCATATACATATAAGAAGATCATTAAAAATAAAGGTTTAATAATATTGTACATCACCAACATCCACACATGTTAGGGTTTCCTTTTAATCCGTAACCATGGAGCATCTTCCTTATTTAACGGGATGCTTGGGTCATCCTTCACAGCGAAGGGCGGAATTTCATGAAACTTATCATAATCGTCTGGCATGTCTGTCTTATCCTCCACCCCCACGATGTTTCTTTTTCCTGAAAGAACTATGTGGCGCTTTGGCTCATCGGATGCTGTATTCTTTTGCTTATCTTTCCTTTTTCTCGGTTTGGTAGACATGTCCTTCACATAAAAAACCTGAGCCACATCATTGGCTAGGACAAATGGTTCATCTCTATATGCAAGGTTGTTGAGATCCACTGTTGTCATTCCGTATTTCTTGTCTACCTCAACCCCGCCTCCTGTCAGCTTGACCCATTTGCACCGAAACAAAGGAACCTTAAAAAAAGGTCCATAGTCAAGTTCCCATATCTCCTCTATGTAACCATAATATGTATCCTTTTGCCCATTCTCGTCTGTTGCATCAAATCGGACACCACTGTTTTGATTGGTGCTCTTTTTATCTTGGGCGATCGTGTAAAATGTATTCCCATTTATCTCGTACCCTTGGAAAGTCAATATAGTCGAAGATGGTGACCTTGCCAAAAAGTACAACTGCTCTCCAACATTTATGTCATTCATGAGATGTGACTGCAACCAACCACCGAAAGTCCTCATATGTTCATCTCTAATCCAGGAGCCAGGCTTCCCCGGGTTGTTGGAGTGTACAATATTCTTGTGTTCCTCGATATACGGAGCCACCAAGGTGGAACTTTGCAGAACTGTGTAGTGTGCTTTAGTGAGAGAATGTCCGTCCATACATATCCTTGATTTCTTTCCTAGCGTGCTTTTTCCACTAATTCTACCCTCATGCCGTGATTCAGGAACACTGATGGGCTTAAGGTCAGGAATAAAGTCAACACAAAACTCAATGACCTCCTCTGTTCCATATCCCTTTGAGATGCTTCCTTCTGGCCTAGCACGGTTATTAACATATTTCTTTAACACTCCCATGAACCTCTCAAAGGGGAACATATTGTGTAGAAATACAGGACCAAGAATGTTAATCTCATTGACTAGGTGAACTAGGAGGTGAGTCATAATATTGAAGAAGGATGGTGGGAACACCAACTAGAAGCTGACAAGACATTGGACCACATCTTTCTGTAACCTTAGTAGACTATCTAGACTGATTACCTTCTGAGAAATTGCATTGAGAAACGCACATAGCTTCACAATGGGTACTCGAACATTTTCCGGCAGGAGTCCCCTCAATGCAATCAGAAGCAGCTGGGTCATAAGCACGTGGCAGTCATGAGAATTTAGGTTTTGAAATTTTTTTCTCTGCCATATTTATTATTCCCTTTATGTTCGACGAGAAACCAGACGGGACCTTGATACTGTAAAGGACTTCAAAAAAGATTTCCTTCTCTTCTTTGGTAAGAGCGTAGCTAGCAGTACCTTCAAACAGCTCTGGATGCATGCGGTCTCGGTCTTTTATACGTTGTTGGTCCTGCCGTGCTTCAGGTGTATCTTTTCTCTTCCCATACACGCCCAAGAAGCCTAGCAGCGTCACGCAAAGATTCTTCATCAGGTGCATCACGTCAATTGCAGAGCGGACCTCTAGGACTTTCCAATAGGGTAGCTCCCAAAATATAGATTTCTTTTTCCACATGGGTGCATGTCCGACATCGTCCTTCGGAACAGATTGTCTACCAGGACCCTTTCCAAAGATTACTTTTAAATCCTTCACCATGTCAAATACATCATCACCAGTACGGCGGATAGGCTTACACCGACTATCTGCCTCACCATTGAAATGCTTACCTTTCTTTCTTAGGATGTGCGAGGGTGGAAGAAAATGACGATTCCCCGGGTACACATTCTTCTTACATTTATCCAAATATATACTTTCAATATCGTTTAAATAGTGTGTGCATGCATTGTACCCCTTGTTTGTCTGTCCTGAAATGTTACTAAGAGCAGGCCAATCATTGATTGTTATGAACAACAACGCTCGTAGGTCAAATTCCTCCTGTTTGTTCTCATCCCACACACGTACACCTTGTCTGTGCCACAACTATAAGAGTTCTTCAACTAATGGCCTTAGGTACACATCAATGTCTTTGCCGGGTTGCTTCGGGCCTTGTATGAGCACTGGCATCATAATAAACTTCCGCTTCATGCACAACCAAGGAGGAAGGTTATAAATACACAGAGTCACAGGCCAGGTGCTATGACTGCAGCTCTGCTACCCAAAAGGATTCATGCCATATGTACTTAGACCAAACCATAGGTTCCTCGCATCACCTGCAAAGTCCGGAAACTCTCTCTCGATTTTTCTCCACTGCGACCCATCAGCGGGGTGTCTCAACATCTCGTCTTTCTTAGGGTCTTTCATGTGCCATCGCAACAACTTGGCATGCTCTTTGTTCCTGAATAAACGTTTCAACTGTGGTATTATAGGAGCATACCACATCACCTAGGCAGGAACCCTCTTCATGCGGCGCTCGCCCTCAACATCACCAGGGTCATCTCGTCTTATCTTATACCGTAGTGCAGTGCATACTGGGCATGCATCCAAATTCTCGTACTCGCCGCGGTAGAGGATGCAGTCATTAATGCATGCATGTATCTTCTGCACCTCTAATCCTAGAGGGCAGACAACCTTCTTTGCTTCGTAGGTACTGGCGGGCAGTTCGTTATCCTTTGGAAGCAACTTCTTCATTATTCTCAGCAACTTTTCAAATCCTTTGTCAGTCACACCGTTCTCTGCCTTCCATTGCAGCAATTCCAGTGTGCTACCCAGTTTTTTGTGCCCATCTTCACAATTTGGGTACAACAATTTTTTGTGATCCTCTAACATCTTCTTGAACTTCAACCTCTCCCTTTCAGTTACGCATTCTTCCTAGGCATCAGCAATGGCCCGACTAAGATTATCATCGGGCAGATCTGATGCCCGTTCTTCATCTTTTTCTTCATCAATGTCTTCCATTGTAGTACCATCGTATTCAGGGTAGTCGTTGTCATTCTCTTCTTCTTTGTTGTCTTCCATCATAACCCCTCTTTCTCCGTGCTTGGTCCAACAATTATAGCCGGTCATGAAACCGGACCGAAACAGGTGGATGTGAAGGACTCTTGAGGAAGAGTATTCTTTATGATTCCGACAGACACCACATGGACAAGACATAAAACCACTCCGCTTGTTTGCCTCGGCCACAAGAAGAAAAGAATGCACGCCTTTAATGAACTCGTTAGAGAGTCGGTCAGCGTACATCCATTGCCGGCTCATTTGCAATATATAATTAATTAAGTACATCAAACATAATCATAATTAATTAGTACTAATCTAAAACCAGCAACTGGGACTAAAGATATGATGAACCTTTAGTCCCGGTTGGAGGCACCAACCGGGACTAAATGTGGATGTGGAGACAACATGTCGACACTATGTCCTCAGTGGGCAGCACTAAGCCAGTAAATTAAATGCCGACACTATTTTGGGTGGGTGGCAGCACTATGCCAGCGTGAGTGTGTCGACATGATGTCATCAGTGCCCGACACTATGTTGTGCTGCTTAATCTATAAATAGGTATGCATTCTTGTGAAGAACTGCAAGATGGTGTGTGAGACCAGGGACACCACTACGGCGGAGCTTCTCGAAGATGTCTTAGGACCTCGTCCTCAGACATCTTCGAGGAGCTCGCCGTAGAGGCACTCTCTAATATGTGAAATTAGTTAGCTCCACTAGCATAGTGATTTAGCTAGAGAAGATATAAACCGAAAGATGGTGTGGGAGAGCAGGGACACCACTACGGCAGAGCTTCTCGAAGATGTCTTAGGATCCCGTCCTCAGACATCTTCGAGGAGCTCGCCATAGAGGCACTCCCTAATATGTGAATTGTGATGTCTTCTTATCAAGCTTTTATGAATTAACCCTATCTTTGTTACAAATTTTTCAGTTTGTTGAACGCAGGTAGACGAAGAAGGATATTTTGCCCAGCTAGCTAGTTAGTTAGGAACTCACGCATGTGTGTGCTTCTAAAATCAATTTTCGAGACTCTATGTACGAAAACAAGATATATATTGATAGAATAATCCACATATTGTGATATTTACCTTAGAGTTTCTTACATTAATACAAGATAGATAGAATCTAAACATTGATATCGTGCTATCACTGCAAAAATTACTACCAAACTAAATCCACAAATCCATCTATAAGATATAGCATGAAATGAGCTAATATAGCAATGAGAGTTCAAAGGATGAAGTTGCTCACCTTTTAGAACCTTTGGATAGATGGGGCGCCACAAAATCTAGACAAATCTTGAGGAAAAAAAGGGCATGAACTCGAGCTTGAAGCAAGAAAGAGAGAGAGAGGAGAGCCACCAGCTTGAATGGTGGCTCGGGCAAGGGAAGAAGAAGATATAGCCATACCTTTAGCCCCGGTTCGTGTCTAGAACCGAGGCTAAAGGTCCACCTTTAGCCTCGGGTCGTGTAACAAACCGGGGCTAAAGGGTCTAACGCCCGACCCGGCCTGCCTGAAACCCTTTAGCCCCGGTTTATTACACGACGCGGGGCTAAAGGTCCCGTTCGAACCGGGGCTAGTGTCTGCCACCCCCCTGGGCCAGTTCTAGCCGTTGGACCGGGGCATTAGTCCTGGTTTGTAGCCAAACCGGGGCTAATACCCATGGACCAAAGGTCTGTTTTCTACTAGTGTAACCCTCGTTGTGTTATGTTTATGTATGTGTCTTGTAGCTTGTCAAGATGGTAGCTTCTTAACTGGCAGTTTGAAAGAGTGCCCTTTTCCTCTCTCGCTAAACATATATGTTTCATTTTGCCCAAATTTGTAGCAAATCTAGAGAAGATTCTCACTTCGATATTTCGTTCCCTTTTGGACCTCTTTTTGCCTCCGATCAGGTAGCAAATCTAGAGCAGCAAATCACACCAGGCAGAATACATTCAGAAAACAAAACAAATGTAGATATAGTTGTGCACAGCTAAATAGGATATAGCGATAGAAAGTAGGTTGCTTAACGAGGTTCGATGCATTCAGCCAGAAATAGGATATAGCTAGAAAGAAGCTGCTTAGCAGCAGGGGCAGCCGCCGCAGCTGCAGGCACATCCTGCAAGCGCCCGCGCCTCCGCCATGTCCCTCTGGTGCTTCCGCCACTTCTTGCTGCCCAGTTTCTTGGACTTGGGGGCCTTGGGCCTGATTGGAGGCATGCGACCCTCTTTGATGGCCACCCGCTAGAGGTTTCGGAGGTGAATGCAGAGAGCCCGGTGTTCAGCGATGTAGGCGTTGATGTTTGCTGGCTCGGGCTTATCGCTTTTGTGGATGCCGGAGCCCGCGGCCTCTGCATGCTTCAGTAAGGTGTTGAAGTCCGTGCCGCCAGCGGCGCGACTCGTCAAGCAGTAGGCGATCCCCTTGCGGAAGGGGCAGCTGTAGTAGGGGCCCGTGAGGTAGTCGTCGTACTGGCCGGCCCGCAGCCTCCTCAGCACCTGACGAGCCTTGGTGTGAATGGACTCGTCATCGCTGTAGATGTCGCTACCAGAAACCTATTGGAAGAAAAGGAAAATGGGGGAGTAGATGGTGTAAGAAGATCGAGCAATCGAAATGCGAACAAGGAGAATCATAATAAACCGAGATCTAGCATCCAATGATGGGAACTGTGTTGGATAATTAGGCACAATTTCCATGATTAATTCCAGAATATTAAACATGACAATACCAGCTAAATTTTAAATAGATTAGCCCATTATTTCTAACAAACGGTAGAAGAACCAGGGGAGGGGAGCAAACCCAAGTTACCTCCGACCATAGGTCGTCGATGCCGGTGTCGTAGGGGTTCAGCGGAGCGATGTACTTAGCTGGATCGTAGGTGTCCAAGAAGTGCGTGATCTGCTTGTGACCAGCGGGGGCCTCCTCACCGGCGGGGGGCTCCTCTTTGGCGGCTCCGTTTGTAGCTGGGACGGGGGCCTGGACGGGAACGGCGGCTGCCATCGATGCCTCCACTAGGGCATGGACAGGGACAGCGGCTGCTTTCAACACGTCGATGGGGACCGGCGAGGAGACGAGGGCCTCCTCGCCGGCGGCCACGGAGGCAACGATGGCCACCTTATCCTCCTCGGCCATCGCCGGCACAGACGGGGTATTCTCGGGAGTTTGCGGATGCTGGTGGGACCATGGAGAGGGTTGCGTGGGGATAGTGAGCGAGTGTGGGAGTGGATGTGCGGAGAGGGGCTCTATAGTTAAGGTGGATAGAAGCAAGGCATGTTTCGTTGCACCACCGTGCAACACGCCGCACAATCGATTGCACCGTGCACCGCGACACGCGCATGGTACGTCACGTTTTTTTCCCGGGCCATGCATGGCAGTTCTGTATTGAGCTGCATGCAAAGGGCGCACACACAATTTCTATGTACGAAGTTTGACACGGCCCTAAAATTGGCGATAGTTAAAAGTGGAAATGTAGAGGGGAAGGTAGGTCGCTGTACGGCGAGATTTGTGGGGTTGTGGTAGATTCGGTAAAGGGATGTGTTGATGGCTGCGAGTGACTCGATTAACCGGAGACATTAGGTCTCGTCGAGCTTAGATGTTCGCCCTCCGGCTAGCACGTCCAAGCTTCTTACGGTGGGCCCCAGTTGGAAGTGAGATTGAGAGCCGCTGCGTAAAAATGGGATGTGTCTTATTAAAATCAAGTGGCAATAAACTGCAGCTGTCCATCGACGACCGTGCACTCCATGACGCATGTGTTGTGGCATAGTAGTAGCAGTAGTAGGCTTTTCAGACTTGATTAAACGTGACATGACCGCTCGACGACTTTTTCCATGGACGGCATCCTGTTCCTTCTTGTAGAGGGAGACGTCAAGATGGGGCCTCTCAAGATGGTAGCTCGTTAACTGGCAGTTTGAAAGAGTACCCTTTTCCTCTCTCGCTAAATAGATATGTTTCATTTTGCCCAAATTGGTAGCAAATCTAGAGAAGATTCTCTCTTTGGTAGTTTGTTCCCTTTTGGACCTCTTTTTGCCTCCGATCAGGTAGCAAATCTAAAGCAGCAAATCACACCAGGCAGAATACATTCATTCAGAAAACAAAACAAATGTATATATAGTTGTGTGCAGCTAAATAGGATATAGCGATAGAAAGTAGTAGGTTGCTTAATGGGGTTCGGTGCATTCAGCCAGAAATAGGATGCAAGCAAAATATAGAAAATCAAAAGAGGCTGCTTAGCAGCAGCAACCATGGCAGATGCAGATACATTCAAGGAGACATCCAACCAGTTCATTCGCCAGCACCTCCATCTCCCTCTAGCGCCTCCGCCACTTCTTGTTGCCCAGTTTCTTGGACTTGGGGGCCTTGGGCCTGATTGGAGGCATGCGACCCTCTTTGATGGCCACCCGCTGGAGGTTTCGGAGGTGAATGCCGAGAGCCCGGTGTTCAGCGATGTAGGCGTTGATGTTCATGATCTCACGCTTGCCGCCTTTGTGGATGCCGGAGCCCACGGCCTCTGCATGCTTCAGTAAGGTGTTGAAGTCCGTGCCGCCAGCGGCGCGACTCGTCAAGCAGTAGGCGATCCCCTTGCGGAAGGGGCAGCTGTAGTAGGGGCCCGTGAGGTAGTCGTCGTACTGGCCGGCCCGCAGCCTCCTCAGCACCTGACGAGCCTTGGTGTGAATGGACTCGTCATCGCTGTAGATGTCGCTACCAGAAACCTATTGGAAGAAAAGGAAAATGGGGGAGTAGATGATGTAAGAAGATCGAGCAATCGAAATGCGAACAAGCGAATCCTAATAAACCAAGATCTAGCATCCACGATGGGAACGGTGTTGGATAATTAGGCACAATTTCCATGATTAATTCCAGAATATTAAACATGACAATACCAGCTAAATTTTAAATAGATTAGCCCATTATTTCTAACAAACGGTAGAAGAAACAGGGGAGGGGAGCAAACCCTAGTTACCTCCAACCATAGGTCATCGATGCCGGTGTCGTAGGGGTTCAGTGGAGCGATGTACTTATCTGGATCATAGGTGCCCAAGAAGTGCGTGATCTACTTGTGACCGGCGGGGGCCTCCTCGCCGGCGGGGGGCTCCTCTTCGGCGGCTCCGTCGGTAGCTGGGACGGGGGCCTGGATGGGAACGGTGGCTGCCATTGATGCCTCCACTGGGGCCTGGACAGGGACAACGGCTGCTTTCAACGTGTCGAGGAGGACCGGTGAGGAGACGGGGGGCCTCCTCGCCGGCGGCCACGGAGGCGACGATGGCCACCTTATCCTCCTCAGCCATCGTTGGCGTGGACGGGGTATTCTCGGGAGTTTGCGGATGCTGGTGGGACAGTGGAGAGCATTGTGTGGGGACAATGAGCGAGAGTGGGAGTGGGTGTGCGGAGAGGGGCTCTATAGTTAAGGTGGATAGAAGCAAGGCACGTTTCGTTGCACCACCGTGCAACACGCCGCGTAGTCGACTGCACTGTGCACCGTGACACGCGCACAGTACGTCACGTTTTTCCCGGGCCATGCATGGCAGTTCTGTATTGAGCCGCATGCAAAGGGCACACACACAATTTCTATGTACGGAGTTTGACACAGCCCTAAAATTGACGATTGAGAGCCACTGCGTAAAAAATGGGATATGTCTTATTAAAATCAAGTGGTAATAAATTGCAGCTGTCCATCAACGACCGTGCACTCGATGCCGCATGCGTTGTGGCGTAGTAGTAGCAGTAGTAGGCTTTTCAGACTTGATTAAACATGGCATGACCGCTCGACGACTTTTTCCATGGACGGCATCGTGTTCCTTCTTGTAGAAGACTCGCTGAGAGAGACGTCCGTGCTGTCTCACGCTGTACTGTGAAGGGCACGACGTGTGCAACGATCATCATTGGATCACACAGAATCAAACGGTTGGTGCGCACGATCCACGTGATAACTTTGATAACCAATCAGGGAGTAGCAGACAGGGTGAGCATAGATTTGTGCTTCTACGAAAGATAGAGAGGGGGAAAAACTGAGTAGTACCACATAAAACCAAGGGCGATACTGAGTAGTATAAAAATGGAAAGTAAGTGTCTCGTACAATGATACATCGTGGCATACATCAAATTATGCCAAGATAGATCCACTAGAGTTCATTGGATGTGTGTTTTCTCATAAACCACGTAAGGATCCACTAGAGTCATTGGATGTGTGTTCTTCTCACAAACCACATATCACCAGTGTCATTGCATGTGTGTTCTTCCCACAGACCACACATGGATCCACCAGTGTCATTGCATGTGTATTCTTCCCACAAACCATATGATGAACCACACCAAGTGTCATTGCATGTGTGTTCTTCTCATTAACCTCACATGGATCCACCGGTGTCATTGCATGTCTGCTCTTTTCATTAACCACAGCTAAAGTCATTGCATGTCTGTTCTTTTCACAAACCACATATCACCAGAGTCATTGCATGTGTGTTCTTCCCACAGACCGCACATGGATCCACCAGTGTCATTGCATGTCTGCTCTTTTCATGAACCATAGCTAGAGTCATTGCATGTGTGTTCTTCTCACAAACCACATATCCACCAGTGTCATTGCATGTGTGTTCTTCCCATGAACCACACATGGATCCACCAGTGTCATTGCATGTGTGTTATTCTCAGAAACCACGTAAGGATCCACCGGTGTAATTGCATGTGTGTTCCTCTCATAGACCACACATGGATCCACCGGTGGCATCGCATGTGTGTTCTTCCCATGAACCACAGTTAGAGTCATCGCATATCTGGTCTATTCATAAACCACAGCTAGAGTCATTGCATGTGTGTTCTTCCCACATACCACGCATGGATCCACCAGTGTCATTGCATGTGTGTTCTTCCCATGAACCACACATGGATCCACCAGTGTCATCGCATGTCTGCTCTTTTCATGAACCACGGCTAGAGTCATTGCATGTGTGTTCTTCTCAGAGACCACACATGGATCCACCAGAGTCATTGCATGTGTGTTCTTCCCATGAACCACACATGGATCCACCAGTGTCATTGCATGTCTGCTCTTTTCATGAACCACAGCTAGAGTCACCGCATGTGTGTTCTTCTCACAAACCACATATCTCCGGTGTCATTGCATGTGGATTCTCCCCATGAACCACACATGGATCCAACAGTGTCATTGCATGTGTGTTCTTCCCATGAACCACACATGGATCCACCAGTGTCATCGCATATCTGCTCTATTCATAAACCATAGCTAGAGTCATTGCATGTGTGTTCTTCCCACATACCACACATGGATCCACCAGTGTCATTGCATGTGTGTTCTTCCCATGAACCACACATGGATCCACCAGTGTCATCGCATGTCTGCTCTTTTCATAAAGCACAGCTAGAGTCATTGCATGTGTGTTCTTCTCACAGACCACACATGGATCCACCAGACTCATTGCATGTGTGTTCTTCCCATGAACCACACATGGATCCACCAGTGTCATTGCATGTCTGCTCTTTTCATGAACCACAGCTAGAGTCATCGCATGTGTGTTCTTCTCAGAAACCACATATAACGGGTGTCATTGCATGTGTGTTCTCCCCATGAACCACACATGGATCCAACAGTGTCATTGCATGTGTGTTCTTACCACAGACCACACATGGATCCACCAGTGTCATTGCATGTGTGTTCTTCCCATGAACCACACATGGATCCACCAGTGCCATTGTATGTCTGCTCTTCCCATGAACCACAACTAGAGTCATCGCATGCGTGCTCTTCTCATGAACCACAGCTAGAGTCATTGCATGTGTGTTCTTCTTACAAACCATATCATGAACAACACCCAGTGTCATTGCATGTGTGTTATTCTCACAAACCACACATGGATCCACCGGTGTCATTGCATGTCTCCTCTTCTCATTAACCACAGCTAGAGTCATTGCATGTCTGTTCTTTTCACAAACCACATATTACCAGAGTCATTGCATGTGTGTTCTTCCCATGAACCACACATGGATCCACCAGTGTCATTGCATGTGTGTTCTTTTCACAAACCACACATGGATCCACCAGTGTCATTGCATGTGTGTTCTTCCCATGAACCACACATGGATCCACCAGTGTCATTGCATGTCTGCTCTTTTCATGAACCACAGCTAGAGTCATTGGATGTGTGTTGTTCTCACAGACCACATATCACCAGTGTCATTGCATGTGTGTTCTTCCAAAAGACCACACATGGATCCACTAGTGTCATTGCATGTGTGTTCTTCTCACAAACCATATCATGAACCACACCCAGTGTCATTGCATGTGTGTTCTTCTCACAGACCACGCATGGATCCACCAGTGTCATTGCATGTGTGTTCTTCTCACAAACCATATCATGAACCTGTTGGAGATATGCCCAAGAGGCAATAATAAAAGTGGTTATTATTATATCTTTCTGTTTATGATGAATGTTTACATCCCATGCTATAATTGTATTATTAGGAAACACTAATACATGTGTGTTTTGTAAACATATAAGAGTCCCTAGTAAGCCTCTTGTTAAACTAGCTTGTTGATTAATTGATGATCATGGTTTCCTGATCATGGACATTAGGGTGTGGTTAATAACAAGGTTATATCATTAGGAGAATGATGTGATGGACACACACCCATAGTAAGCGTAGCATAAGATCAAGTCATTAAGTTCGTATTGCTCTAAGCTTTCAAATACATAGTAACCTAATCCTTCGACCATGAGGTTATGTTAATCACCATCACCGAATGGATACTTTGATGACATCAAACGCCGCTTCGTAACTAGGTGGTTATAAAAGTGTCATTGGGTATTCTGAAAGTATGTGTTGAAGCGCATGAACCAAGATTGGGATTTGTCCATCCATATGACGGATAGATATGCTCTGGGCCCTCTCGGTGGAATGTCATCTAGTTAGCTTGCAAGCATGTGACTAGGTCACAAGGTATGACATATCACGGAACGAGTAAAGAGTACTTATCAGTAACGAGGTAGAACTAGGTATGGAGATACTGACGATCAAACCTCGGATAAGTATAGTATCGCGTGACAAAGGGAATTGGTTTCGTATGTAAGTGGTTCAATCGATCGTGAAGTCATCGTTGAGTATGTGGGAGCCATTATGGATCTCCAGGTCCCGCTGATGGTTATTGATAGGAGATGTGTCTCTATCATGTCTGCATATTCACGAATCGTAGGGTGACACACTTAAGGTTCGAAGTTGTTTTAAGTAGATATGGAATATGCGTTGGAGACCGAATGTTGTTCAGAGTCTTGGAATGGATCCGGACATCACGAGGAGATCCGGAATGGTCCGGAGAATAAGATTCATATATAGGGGATCATTTTATGAGTTAGGAAATGTTCCGGAGTGTTTGTATGAGGATTCTAAAAGGTTTCGGAATGTTCCGGAAGGTTCTAGAAGATATCTTTGAGTTTGCTTGAAAATCAAGATAGGGATCAAGGAGTCCTGGTGGGTCAAGATACGGAGTCGTGGGGGAGGATGACTCCTCCCCCCACCTCCAATCCGTCGGCCTACAAGGGAGGGGGGTCCTACAAGGACTCCCCCTCCCTAGGCGCCTCCCTTCTTTAAATAGAGGGGCAGGGGCGCCCCCTCCTCCCCTGCTCCCATAACACCCAATCTCCGCCGCCTCTCTCCTCCACCATCTTCTGCACAGGCATAGGCGAAGCCCTGCAGAATTCTCTACTCCACCACCACCACCACGCCGTCGTGCTGCTGGGATTCCGTGGAGAAGATCTACTACCTCTGCTGCTCGCTAGAACGGGGAGAGGAAGGTCTGCTTCGACTCCGCACGTGTGACCGACTACAGAAGCGCTGCCGAAACGCGGCGCCGGAAGGATCGTCTACTTGACCGACGGCGGAAGCGCTGCCGGAACACGACGCCGGAAGGATCGTCCACACGATCTTGAGATCGGCAAGTGATCGACTACATCAACCACGAGATCTAATCTCGTTAATGCTTTCGGATCTACGAGGGTTAGTTCCCATCTATCTCGTTGCTCATGTCTAATAGATTAGATCTTGGCTTTTATCTAGATTAGATATAGGTTTTGTTCGTTCTTGCGGTAGAATTTTTTTGTTTTCCATGCTACGAACCCATTAGTGGTATCAGAGCCGTATCTATGCGTAGATCTGTTGCACGAGCAGAACACAATGTTTTTGTGGGCGTTGATGCTTTTGTTGTCGGTGTCTTAGCGTGTACTTTGCATCTTGCGGCATGGTGGGATGAAGCGGCTCGGGCTAACATTACATGTCATCACACATGAGACTTGCTCCACGCTTGACGTGCAACTTGCTTTGCACAAGTGGCTTTGCGGGTGTCTGTCTCTCCCACCATAGTTAAGATGCAATTTACAATGAGCATCTTGACAACACTTGTATCAACGTTGTGGTCCTTGTTCGTAGGTAAGATCGGTCTTATGCGAAAGCCCCAAACCACGTAAAACATGCAAAGAAAATTAGAGGCGTCTAACTTGTTTTTGCAGGGGTTTTGTGATGTGATATGGCCATCATGTGATTGTGATTGTATTTGATGTATGCAATGATCCTTGTTGTAATATGGCAACCGGCAGGAGCCTAATGGTTGTCTTTAATTCTGTTAAGACCTGCGTGTCTATTCATCTTGTAATAGCTTTATTCCAAGTAGTTGTAATAGTTGCTGGTGATGATGGACAACCATGAAGCGGCGCCACTGACCTTGACGCATTGCTGGTGATGATGGAGATCATGTTCGTGCTTTGGAGATGGAGATCAAAGGCGCAAGAAGAAAGGGCCATATCATATCACACTAATTATGAATTGCCTATGATGTTAATCCTTTATGCATCTTGTATTGCTTAGATCGCGACGGTAGCATTATAAGATGATCCCTCTCACTAAATATCAAGTAATAAAGTGTTCACCCTTAGTTGGCACCGTTGCTAAGACTCGTCGTTTCGAAGCATCTCGTGATGATCGGATTTGATAGATTCTACGTGTGCATACAATGGGTGCAAGCCAGATTTGCACATGCAGAAACTAAGGTTGTCTTGACGAGCCTAGCATGTACAGACATGGTCTCGGAACACGGAACACCGAAAGGTAGAGCATGAGTCATATAATTGATATGATGAACATGAAGATTGTTCGCCGATGAAACTACATCTTCTCTCGTGAAGATCGGACTTGGTGTAGTGGACTTGGTTCGTGTAATCACTAAGACAATGTGAGGGATGTTGTTTTGAGTGGGAGTTCACCTAGTTAGTTTTAATAATTAAATTTGAACTCAATTTGTCATAAACTTAGTCTAAACTACTTGCAAATTGTTGTAGATTATGGCGACCCCCTCCATCAATTTCATTGCGTTCTTAGAGAAAGAAAAACTTAAGAACAATGGAAGCAATTTCACTGACTGGTTCCGTGGACTGAAGATCGTCCTCAGGGCTGGTCAGTTGACCTATGTGCTCGATGCACCGCTAGGTGACCCACCTGCAGATAATGCCACCGATGACGAAAAGAATGTTTTCGCCACTCGGAAGAATCATTACTCCACAGTTCAGTGTGCCATCCTGTACGGTTTAGAAGCGGAGCTGCAACAGCGTTTTGAGCACCACCACCCGTTCGAGATCATTAAGGAGCTCAGGCTAATTTTTGAGACTCGCACGGCCATGGAGAGCTATGAGGCCTCCGAAAAGTTCTTTAACTGTAAGATGGAAGAAGGAAGCTCCGTTAGCGAGCACGTGCTCACCATGTCTGGGTATGCAAAGAAGCTCCAAGAGTTGGGAATATCGATTCCTAATGAATTGGGGATTCACCGTCTCCTTCAATCACTGCCACCAAGTTACAAGAACTTTGTGATGAACTACAACATGCACTGCATGAACAAGACATTGCCTGAACTGTCGTCCATGCTGAAAACTGCTGAAGTGGAGATCAAGAAGGAGCAACAAGTGTTGATGGTCAATAAGACCACCAATTTCAAGAAACGGGGCAAGCCTAAGAACAAGGGAAACTTCAAGAAGGACGGCAAGAAAGCTGCCGCACCTTCTAAGAAGCCCAAGGCTGGTCCTAATCCTAAAACTGAGTGCTTCTACTGCAAGGGTGCTGGTCACTGGAAGCGTAACTGCCCCAAGTACCTAGCGGATCTGAAGAACGGCAACATCAAGAAGAAAGGTATATTTGATATATGTGTTATAGATGTGTATCTTACTAGTAATCGTAGTAGTGCCTGGGTATTTGATACTGGTTTGGTTGCTCATATTTGTAACTCGAAACAGGAGCTGCAGAATAAGACTGGCAAGACACGAGGTGATGATGCGCGTTGGAAATGGCTCCAAGGTTGATGTGATCACCGTCGGCACGCTCCCTCTACATCTACCTTCGGGATTAGTTTTAAATTTAAATAATTGTTATTTGGTGCCTGCGTTAAGCATGAACATTATATCTGGATCCTGTTTATTGCGAGACGGTTACTCTTTTAAGTACGAGAATAAAGGTTGTTCGATTTATATGAGTAATATCTTTTATGGTAATGCACCTGAGATGAATGGTTTATTCTTACTAAATCTCGATAGTAGTGATACACATGTTCACAACATAGATGCTAAACGAATAAAATTGAATGATAATTCTACATACATGTGGCACTGTCGTCTTGGTCACATTGGAGTGAAGCGTATGAAGAAACTCCATTCTGATGGACTTCTTGAATCACTTGATTTTGAATCACTTGAAAGATGCGAAGCATGTCTAATGGGAAAAATGAATAAGACTCCATTCTCTGGAATAATGGAGCGAGCTACAGACTTATTGGAAATAATACATACCGATGTGTGCGGTCCAATGAGTGTAGCATCGCGTGGTGGATATTGTTATGTTCTCACTTTCACGGATGACTTGAGTAGATATGGGTATGTCTACTTTATGAAACATAAGTCCGAAACTTTCGAGAAGTTTAAGGAATTTCAAAGTGAAGTGGAAAATCATCGTAATAAGAAGATTAAGTTTCTGCGTTCTGACCGCGGAGGTGAATATCTAAGTTATGAGTTTGGCATGCATTTAAAGAAATGTGGAATACTTTCGCAGTTGACACCGCCGGGAACACCACAGCGTAATGGTGTGTCCGAACGTCGTAATCGAACTCTCTTAGATATGGTTCGGTCTATGATGTCTCTTACAGATTTACCGTTATCATTTTGGGGCTATGCATTAGAGACAGCCGCGTTCACTTTAAATAGGGCACCATCTAAATCCATTGAAACGACACCATACGAATTGTGGTTTGGTAAGAAACCTAAGTTGTCGTTCCTTCAAGTTTGGGGTTGCGAAGCATATGTAAAGAAGTTACAACCTGATAAGCTAGAACCCAAAGCGGAGAAATGCGTCTTCATAGGATACCCTAAAGAAACAATTGGGTATACCTTCTATCATAGATCCGAAGGCAAAGTTTTTGTTGCAAAGAATGGATCCTTCCTTGAGAAGGAGTTTCTCTCGAAGGAGGTGACTGGAAGGAAAGTAGAACTCGATGAGGTTATTGAACCTTCTCTTGGATTTGAGAGTAGCGCAGCACCGGAAGATGTTTTTGTGCCGCCTGCACCAATTGAAGAGGAAGCTAATGATAATGATCATGAAACTTCAAATGAAGTTACTGCTGAACCTCGCAGGTCAACGAGGGTTCGTACCACTCCTGATTGGTATGAATCTTCCTTGAACGTCATGTTGGTGGACAACGCTGATGACCCTGCGACATATGAAGAAGCTATGGTGAGCCCAGATTCCGACAAATGGCTAGAAGCCATGAAATCCGAAATGGGATCCATGTACGAAAACCAAGTGTGGACTTTGGTGGACTTACCGGATGGCCGTAAGGCTGTCGAGAACAAATGAATTTTCAAGAGAAAAACAGATGCTGATGGTAATGTTACCGTCTATAAAGCTCGACTTGTCGCGAAAGGGTTCCGACAAATTCAAGGAGTTGACTATGATGAGACTTTCTCACCAGTAGCGAAGCTGAAGTCTGTGAGGATTTTGTTAGCAATTGCTGCATATTTCGATTATGAGATTTGGCAGATGGATGTCAAAACGGCGTTCCTTAATGGTGACATTGAGGAAGAGTTGTATATGGTACAACCCAAGGGTTTTGTCAATCCTAAAGATGCTGACAAGGTATGCAAACTTCAGCGCTCCATTTATGGACTGAAGCAAGCATCCCGGAGTTGGAATCAACATTTTGATAAAGTAATCAAAAAATTTGGGTTTATACAAACTTATGGAGAAGCTTGTATTTACAAGAAAGTGAGTGGGAGCTCTGTAGAATTCCTAGTACTATATGTAGATGACATATTGTTGATTGGGAATGATATAGAACTTCTTAATAGCGTCAAAACCTATTTGAATAATAGTTTTTCAATGAAGGATCTTGGCGAAGCGGCATATATTCTAGGCATCAAGATTTATAGAGATAGATCAAGACGCCTAATAGCGCTTTCACAAAGTACACTTAGACAAAGTTCTAAAGAAGTTTAGAATGGAAGATAGCAAGAAAGGGTTCGTGCCCATGTTGTTAGGTAAGACCTTGAGTAAGACTCAAAGTCCAGCTACGACAGAAGATAGAGAGAAAATGAATAATATTCCCTATGCCTTGGCCATAGGTTCTATCATGTATGCCATGATGTGTATAAGACCGGATATAGCACATGCTGTTAGTTTGACTAGCAGATATCAAAGTGATCCTGGAATGGAGCACTGGACAGCGGTCAAGAATATCCTAAAGTACCTAAATAGGACTAAGGATATGGTTCTTTCTTATGGAGGTGATGAACAGCTTGTTGTAAACGGTTACACAGATGCTAGTTGGAACACCGATCTGGATGACTCAAAGTCACAATTGGGATACGTATTTATTTTGAATGGTGTTGCAGTGAGCTGGAGGAGTGCGAAGCAAAGCGTTGTGGTGAAATCTTCAACTGAATCGGAATACATAGCTGCTTCAGAGGCTGCACAAGAAGCCGTTTGGATGAAGGAATTCATTACTGAACTTGGCGTGGTTCCCATTGTGTTGGACCCGATGGCCATCTACTGTGACAACACAGGTGCCATAGCTAATGCACAGGAGCCAAGGTCACATAGCAAGCTGAAGCACATCAAGCTACGTTTCCACGCTATTCGCGAGTATGTCCGAGATGGTGACATAAATATTTGCAAAGTACACACTGATCTGAATGTGGCAGATCCGTTGACTAAACCTCTCCCTAGGGCAAAGCATGACCAACACCAGAACGCCATGGGTGTTCGGTATATTACCATGTAATCTGGATTATTGACTCTAGTGCAAGTGGGAGACTGTTGGAGATATGCCCAAGAGGCAATAATAAAAGTGGTTATTATTATATCTTTGTGTTTATGATGAATGTTTACATCCCATGCTATAATTGTATTATTAGGAAACAGTAATACATGTGTGTTTTGTAAACATATAAGAGTCCCTAGTAAGCCTCTTGTTAAACTAGCTTGTTGATTAATTGATGATCATGGTTTCCTGATCATGGACATTAGGATGTGGTTAATAACAAGGTTATATCATTAGGAGAATGATGTGATGGACACACACCCATAGTAAGCGTAGCATAAGATCAAGTCATTAAGTTTGTATTGCTGTAAGCTTTCAAATACATAGTAACCTAATCCTTCGACCATGAGGTTATGTTAATCACCATCACCGGATGGATACTTTGATGACATCAAACGCCGCTTCGTAACTAGGTGGTTATAAAAGTGTCATTGGGTATTCTGAAAGTATGTGTTGAAGCGCATGAACCAAGATTGGGATTTGTCCATCCATATGACGGATAGATATGCTCTGGGCCCTCTCGGTGGAATGTCATCTAGTTAGCTTGCAAGCATGTGACTAGGTCACAAGGGATGACATATCACGGAACGAGTAAAGAGTACTTATCAGTAACGAGGTAGAACTAGGTATGGAGATACTGACGATCAAACCTCGGATAAGTATAGTATCGCGAGACAAAGGGAATTGGTTTCATATGTAAGTGGTTCAATCGATCGCGAAGTCATCGTTGAGTATGTGGGAGCCATTATGGATCTCCAGGTCCCGCTGATGGTTATTGATAGGATATGTGTCTCTATCATGTCTGCATATTCACGAACTGTAGGGTGACACACTTAAGGTTCGAAGTTGTTTTAAGTAGATATGGAATATGCGTTGGAGACCGAATGTTGTTCGGAGTCTCGGAATGGATCCGGGACATCACGAGGAGATCCGGAATGGTCCGGAGAATAAGATTCATATATTAGGGATCATTTTTTGAGTTAGGAAATGTTCCGGAGTGTTTGTATGAGGATTCTAGAAGGTTTCGGAATGTTCCGGAAGGTTCTAGAAGATATCTTGGAGTTTGCTTGAAAATCAAGATAGGGATCAAGGAGTCCTTGTGGGTCAAGATACGGAGTCGTGGGGGAGGAGGACTCCTCCCCCTACCTCCAATCCGTCGGCCTACAAGAGAGGGGAGTCCTACAAGGACTCCCCCTCCCTAGGCGCCTCCCTTCTTTAAATAGAGGGGCAGGGGCGCCCCCTCCTCCCCTGCTCCCATAACACCCAATCTCCGCCTTCTCTCTCCCCACCATCTTCTGCACAGGCATAGGCGAAGCCCTGCAGAATTCTATACTACACCACCACCACCACGCCGTCGTGCTGCTGGGATTCCGTGGAGAAGATCTACTACCTCCGCTGCTCGCTGGAACGGGGAGAGGAAGGTTTGCTTCGACTCCGCACATGTGAAGGACTGCGGAAGCGCTGCCGAAACACGGCGCCGGAAGGATCGTCTACTTGACCGACGGCGGAAGCGCT